>OZ023262.1:247812505-248090005 GCA_964006375.1 Tillus elongatus | reverse complement strand
AATAGAGACAGTATACAGCTAACTAACAATTTTAAAAATTGCTAGCCCTGGCCCATTTCTACCCCAATATAGGGACAAAGTATGTAAGACTAGATGCATTCTCGCAACAATTAGAACCGTAGACCGGTTTCGCTCTCATTAGAGCTCTTCAGTACGGCATACTAATTGTAGCAAAAATGCACCAAAAATAACACGGCTATCGTAAAGCCAGTCTTAAAACACTAAGTGAGTGGTGAACGTGTCGCCACCTAGTTCGGAACCAAGTACTATGCTGTCACGCCCGCTCCAAATAACACAGAGTGTTAAAAATAGAGACAGTATACAGCTAACTAACAATTTTAAAAATTGCTAGCCCTGGCCCATTTCTACCCCAATATAGGGACAAAGTATGTAAGACTAGATGCATTCTCGCAACAATTAGAACCGTAGACCGGTTTCGCTCTCATTAGAGCTCTTCAGTACGGCATACTAATTGTAGCAAAAATGCACCAAAAATAACACGGCTATCGTAAAGCCAGTCTTAAAACACTAAGTGAGTGGTGAACGTGTCGCCACCTAGTTCGGAACCAAGTACTATGCTGTCACGCCCGCTCCAAATAACACAGAGTGTTAAAAATAGAGACAGTATACAGCTCTAATGAGAGCGAAACCGGTCTACGGTTCTAATTGTTGCGAGAATGCATCTAGTCTTACGATATAATGAAACAACGTTAAATGAAACGACATTATGCGAGGACTTACTGTATTTGAAATGAATTTTCTGTAAATAATTTAGTAAAATGAAGGACACTGACAGTTGAAGCTGAAACTTAAGGGTTTGCACAACACTTGAAACATTTTCATTTCATAATTCGTATTTTCTTCAGGTTCTTCGACTAAATATTACAAATTTTGACGTTATCTTTTGAGTCATTTTATATTATATTATATCATATATTATATAATTTGTTTTCATTTTGTCACGTTGGCGGTCAGGGAAGCCAAGCAATATCAAAATATTTGTGGGGAACAAAATCTATTTCACATTACAGAAAATATTAACTTTTCTTGACGCAAAAAGGTCAAGAAGTACAAGAACAATTAATTAAAAAATTTACTATCTTTTAGTGAATTTAAAAAAAAAATTGCAAATGAGCGCGCTAGGACCCCTAGAACCCATATCCGGGGTCAGTTTCAAATTTTATACGTTTATATATATATATATATATATATATAGGTTTTCAACCGATAATTCAAAAAATAATTAACCGATTTGAATGAAACTCGGCAAGTAGCTTTGTTTTATTTTATTATTATATTAATGGCTTGGACGAGTTCGTTAACCAGGAAAATCGGACAAGGCATTCCGGGAAAATTTTAAGTTTTCTTTCAAACAAATTTTTTTCTCCGAAAATTAAAGAGATATTTTAATAAAATTTGGCTTATATGTTTCCTTGGGAAAGGCCTTACTACATACCAAAATTTAACTTTCTACGTTTATAGAAAATTGAGTTTTTAAATTTGAAGCATTGAATTAAAATTCAGTACCATAACGCACTTGCTGCGTCACAAACGTTTTTCATTTTTAAGGAAATATGATATATGTTTGTAAAAAAAAAAACGGTACGCACTAAGTGCGTTTTGGTGGCGATTTTTCATTAAATACTTCAAATTTCAATAACTTTGACTAGGAAACCGGTTTTCTCGGAAACATTTTAAGTTAATTTTCGCAAAATATGGACTTATGGTACCTTGTTTGAAAGATCTGTCTATCTTATATTCAAAAGTGCTGTGGTTTTAAGATTTATTGCAAAAAGTAACAGTCAAAAAAAAAAGAAATTCATCTGACTGATGCATTTCGCTAAAAAAAAGCGCTAAATGTGAATAACCAATGATTGGTAATGAAAAATAAACACATCTACCTTGAGGTAAGAAATGCTAAAAATGTATGCCTTGCGCATCTTAACAGCATCCCAATCGTAAATAAAAATGTCTTCCAACGTTAATCAACATCTGAAGCGTGACCCACCTAATCGCAATCGGTATTTTTTTCTTAAGTCAATTAAATCGCGTGGTTTAGTTGTGTATGCCATACTTTTACATATCCCTATTAGAGAAAGTATAATGGCGTAAAATTGGGTAATCGTGCTAGCCATTCCAGCGATCCTCGCCTCCCTATCCGCCGATTTGGAAATATTGAGTCAAGGTACTGCAAAACATTGATTTGGTAATGTGCTGTTACTCCGTCTTGCTGGAGACATATCACATTCGCTCAAACTTGTGAGTTTGCACGAAGAGGATATAAGTTCGCCAGAGTTGGCACGATATTATTTTGGAGCAATGCTAAATAATTATCTCCATTCAAGGTGTCACTAATGAAAAAGAGAATAATGACATGATTTCCAACAATTCCTGTCCAATCACTAAACTTTTCAGGGTATTGCGTATGTTCTTCTCCCATCTAGTGTAGATTTTCTTTAGGTCAGTAGCGACAATCTTGACGGAAGCATGACTGTGAAGTGTTGATCTGTACTCATCAGGTGAGCTCCTGAGTTTGTATCAATTTAATGGATTAAGTGCAGATCGGAACCTGTGATGAGCACTCATAAGCACATTTGAAGAACCTAAATCACCACAACACATTTAAGAAAAAACGACGATAATTTCACTAACCAAGTTAGCGTTATCAGAGGATAAATAAATATGAATATCCTATATCTGCAACTGTATTAGTGAATTGAACAAAAAATCACTGATGAGGAGATCCCGACAAATTTCTTCAAATGAGTGCTAATTAGACCCCCTAGAACACATATCCGGGGTCAATTTCAAATTTTATATGTTTATGTATATATATATATATATATATATATATATATATATATATATATATGTATATATATATATATATATATATATATATATATATATATATATATATATATATATATATATATATATAGGTATCACACCGATAACTTAAAAAATAATGGGCCGATTGTGATTGAATTTTGTGAATACCTTCCCTTTGCAGGTGGCGTGGACAAGTTCGTTAGCCAGGAAAATCGGATCAAGTTTTCCGGGAAAATTTTGTGTTTCCTTTTGAAAAAAATTTATATCTCTGGAAATAACAAAGTAGGGGCAACCAAATTTGGTACCAAGGTTCACACCGTTGTAGGCAAATTAGGACAAAGAATATTTTAGATAATAGATTTATAGATTCTCATTATAACTGATTCGAGCATATAAATATATTAGTTACAAGTTATTAGTGTCAGTGTCCTTGTGGTTTACTCATTGGACTGCTTAACCGAAGTTCCCGCACACGGTTCTTGCCAGGATAATTAAAAAAATCTATATATATATATATATATATATATATATATATATATATATATATATATATATATATATATATATATATATATATATAAATATATATATCACACTGATAACTCAAAAAATAATGGGCCGATTTTGATCAAATTTGTGAGCACCTTCCATTTGAAAGTGGCTTGGATAAGTTCGTTATCCAGGAAAATCAGCAAAGATTTTTCCGGAAAAAATTATATCTAAGGAAATGATAAAGTAAGGGTTACCAAATTTGGTACGCATGTCTGTATTATAAAGAGCGAACCATGTACCAATTTAGGTCTATAAGTATGAAGACAAAAAAGTTATGGGTAGTTAAAAAAATTGCAGTCTTCCTCAAAACGTCAAAGTCGCAATATGAGACGTCAAAATTCGCAACATTTAGGCACAGAACCTGAAACAAATACGGATCATGAAAAGAAAGTGCCACAAGAAGAGTGTTCTCCAAACCCTTAAGTTTCAGCTTCAACCGCCATTGTCCTTCATTTTGCTAAAATATTACCAGAAATTTCATTTCACATAGACCCTTTCTCTGATGTTTTGGCGGTAGTTTTAGTTAAGTTTATGGTTTAGCGGTCTATAATTCTTAACTAATTTTCCTGGAAAGATTGTTTAATGAGGAGACCGCGAACTTTAAAAAGATTTCTTTAAGTGAGCGCAGACCAGGTCCCCTAGAATCCATATCCGGGTTTAGTTTCAGTTTTTATCTGTTTACATATATACAAGGTGACGAATTTATACGGTAAAGCTCAATATATCTGTTATCATACAAGATACGAGAAAAAGTTGTATACGTTAATTATAGGGTGTCTTGAGCTGCATCTTATAAAATTAGTTTGACAATCACAGTATGGTCCATAAGTCGTCGGTGATACCTAAAATTTTTGTTTTCGAACATATATACTTTTATAGGAACTTATATTATTGCATTTTTGCATTTTTAATCGAAATATGATGCATGTTTGTAAAAAAATAAATAGAGACGCAGTAAGTGAGTTTTATTAGCGATTTTTCAATTAATGCTTCCAATTTCAACAACTCAATTTGCTATTAACCTAAGGTTTGTTGGATAGGAAACCAGTTTTCTTGGAAACATTTAAAGTTTATTATTGGAAAATTTTTGTGCATTTTCAAACAACAAGTTAATTTAATAAAATATGGTAGATTGTTTCTACTATATAGCAGTGCCGGCTCGTGACGTTGGGAGTGCAGAATCGGCGCGGCCCCAAAAGGGGCCCAGGGAGACGAAGACCCCCCCCCCTACGCCGCAGACGAATTTTTTCAAAATTTTAAAGGTCACGTGTTCGCCTGGCACTTCAGTATTTAAATAAAACAAAAATATAGACTTTCACAAGGAATAATTTTCGGAATAATGACCGGGAATATTCGATAATGGGACACTGTATACATACTGTACACGTCCGCATACGGTAATATAATAAAGCGTGTATTACCTATGAAACTCTGTTTATAGAGGGAAGAGCTACAAGCATTTTTTTTTTCAAATTCAAGGCCCTTCTCATTTTTTTACAATTTGAAATTTTATATCTAATATTTGATTATTTTGAAATTATTCTTTTAGAGGTGATAATAAACAAATCAATTCCACTTACCAAAAATAAACATGAAAAATCCAGATTTTTAAAGTGTGTAAATGCGATACATACCAGATTATTTAACGGCACCATAGTAAAAATAAAAATCCGACTTGATCTAAACAAAGGACATAAACTAATATTTAAAGCAGGCTCAGAAGGCTGCATCACTTTTGTAGCCCAACCTACCAGTGCGCATGCCGTTGCCATGGCAACCGACACATGCAAGGGTCCCGAACCAGAGGCAACATTTGTATACGAACAAATCTGGCTCAGAGTCAGTCTGCAGCGCTTGTATACATTCAATTCAGTAACCAAGCACGGGCTTACAAATTATATCGTACCTTAAATTACTATAAAAATGCATTATCAACTGCGGCGTGACGTAACAAAACATTTTTATGTGGTTGTACCAAATGAATTTGAGCGATTGAAAAAAAATTAAATTATGGTGGCCATTGAATAAAAAAGTTTAGTTTAACCGAAAAATATAGGTGAAGCAGCGCTTCACCTACGTCATCTGACGAGCCGCCACTGGTATATAGGTTATACCGGTAACCAGATTGATGCCTGCTTGCATTGGAGAGACATATTTACTATTAAAAACATTTTTATGAAAGTTCACTTCCATAACGCATTTGCTGCGTCCAGAGTTTTATATTCTTCGGCAGGTAGTCGGTCACTAACGTTTTAGGGGGATTCAACAATACAAAGATTAACATATTTCGTTTGGCGGAAATATCTGAATTATTTTGTTATCTTATCTCTTATTATCGGAAGTTGTTCTGCCGGTATTTCGCATTCAGGCTCCAAGTTCCGTGCTGATCGCTTTTTCTTAACTAGCTGTTCATGATACAAATTTTTGTGTAGGATTTATGGTTATGTTGGTTTAAACAAACAGTAGATATTAGCAAATAGTCATATCTGTCTTTGTTAAAAAGTGACTACATATTAAATGACCAAAGACTTTTTTTGATATTTTTAAATTAAAGACTAAATATTTTTATCTGCTGCCAAAACATAGCAGCAAGAATCTGTTTAAAATAAAGTGTCTGCAAACATTTTAGGAAAATAAAGAACAATAGCAATCGAAACAGATTTAAGCCCTTGTTGGACACACCTCTTGCAACATCTGTTGTCCATAGCCGGCATTTGTCCAAGAATTTTTATTTAGATTACCAACTTTGAGGTTTCAAATGCGTTTACGTCCTTTAAATAAAAGCCACACAATTTTCAAACTAGTTTTTTTTTTTGTATTTGTTGAGCCCTACACAAAAAGAATTCTTCATCTGTATTATTAAATAGATTTCGTTGAGTACATATATACTACTTTGATAATATGCCCCTTATATATAATTTTTTGGACTCCAAATCTACAAAATTTTTATATCCGATAGTTTTTTTTTTGACTAAGAGATCTGACTGTTGACGTATACTATGCCTTATGCAGTGGTGGTTTGCGTACCAAATTTCGTTACAATAACTTTGCTTTTTCAGAAGATACTAAAAGAAAACTCCAAATTTTCCAGTTAAGCCCAGTATTAATAGTATTAAGTTTAGAAAGTATCACATTTTATAAGAGCATAAGAATCTATATATTGTGGTGTCACATTATGATAATTTAGCACTTTTATTTTTAATTTACAAATTATTTATTTAGAAACATCTTTATCAAAGCTATATGCTGATTGATCCTTATTAGATTCTTGACAAACTACCAAGCTTTGTTTTCCATTATATATATATATATATATATATATATATATATATATATATATATATATATATATATATATATATATATATATATATATATATAGTTCAAACCATAATATTGACTTAAATGATGTTGTTGTGTTTTATTTCTTTAACGCCGGCCTATTACCGCGACTATGGCGAATCACCGACGCCCGGGAGCAGTTTCACCTCACTATCCGGGAAATTTTGCCGAATCCCTGCCTTTCTGTAACGTGCCTAACTTTTCATGGACACGGGATCGACATCTTTACGCCCTCTCCGAAGGGCGGATCGTGCAGACATTCGATTTGCTCAAATACAATGTCACAACCTCGGTTAATGTTAATTGTACAGTATGTACTGAAAGAGTGAAAGAAGTACCCTCGGATCGAACCCAGTACCCTGCGGTTCAGAGGCACACGTTCTTACCACTGAACCACCGAGGCTCTACTTGAATGATGTGAACATATTACAAAGTCAGCTACTTAAATTTGATATGTGTGTGAATGCAGCGAAAGGGTTAACGTTGAAAAAAATCAACCGCAGACTAAATTTAACATAAGTATGTTTTAGCAGATTCAATGATATGTTTAGAAGGTAAGTTACGTCATGTGTTACAAAGCCTATTAAAATTTGCTACCATAACGCAGTTGCTGCGTCCAAACTTTTAGTGAATTTTCTTAAAAAAAATTCACTAATGAGGAGATCTCGACTTTTGAATTTTGAAAAAATTTCTTCAAATGAGCGCTATCTAGGACCCCTGGAACCCAAATCCGAGGTCGGTTTCAGACTTTATATGTTTATATATATATATATATATATATATATATATATATATATATATATATATATATATATATATATATATATATATATATATATATATATATATGTTTATATATTTAGGTGTCACACCTATAACTAAAAAAATAATGGACCGATTTTGATAAAATTTGGTGAGTACCTTCCTTTCGCGAGTGGCTTGGATAAGTTCGTTATCCAGGAAAATCCGCCGAGGTTTTCCCGGAAAATTTGGTGTTTTTTTTCGAAAAAAATCGAAAAAAATTTATATCTCCGGAATTAACGAAGTAAGGGCAACGAAATTTGGTACACGGGTTTGTATCGTTATATGTAAGCTACCTACCAAAATTTAGCGCTGTCGGTAAAAGGACAAAAAAGTTACAGGCATTTAAAGAAAAATAAATTTGGGTTTTCCTCAAAACGTCAAAGTCGCGATTTTAAACGTCAAAATTGTTAATATTTAGGCAATGAACCTGAAATTAATATGATCTATGGTAGGAAAATGTCTCAAGAATAATGTTTTACATATTTGCTATTAGAAACATTTTAATGAAAATTCACTACCATAACGCACTTGCTGCGTCCAGAGTTTTTTGGTATATACAGGCTGTCCCACGTATAATTTCCATTAGCCCTTTCTGGAGTTCGGCTCACAATTGAATTCTGAAAATTCACCCACGTGGGTTTTTCGAAATGTCCGGTTCACTGAAAATATTGACGTTAGCGCTGTCGGTAAAAGGACAAAAAAGTTACAGGCATTTAAAGAAAAATAAATTTGGGTTTTCCTCAAAACGTCAAAGTCGCGATTTTAAACGTCAAAATTGTTAATATTTAGGCAATGAACCTGAAATTAATATGATCTATGGTAGGAAAATGTCTCAAGAATAATGTTTTACAAAAGCTCTGGACCGGAAAAGACAACTGATCTACGGTCACTCTAGACCGGAGACAGAGCAATATAAAACTTCACCCTACCAATCGCTGTGCAGACTAGTTCAAGGCACAGTGATTTTGGAATGGGTGGAGTAAGACTAGGGGTATGCACAATCAACCAAGGGTTGCGGTGCTATCGGGGCGGCAAGGCCGCGGACGAGCCCTGAGGGAACAAAAAAAAAAAAAAAAAAGCCTGAGCTCTTAGTTTCAATCGTCATTGTCCTTCATTTTACTAAAATATTCCCAGAAAATTCATTTCAAATAGACCCTTTCTCTGATACTTTAGCAGTAGTGTTGGCTATAGAGTTTATCGTTTAATGGTATATCATTTTTGTCGAATTATCTTGAAAAATCATTAAAGCGCAATATTTCCGTTATTATTCAAGTTACGAAAAAAAGTTGTATACATTAATTGTAGGGTGTCTTAAGCTACATCTTAAAAAATATTTCCACAATTACAGGTGGCCCATAAGTCGTTGGTGATTCAAATTTTCTTTTTTTTTAGTGAATTTTTTTAATCGAACACGCCCTATGTTATTGCATTTTTGTATATTCAATCGAAATATAATACATCTTTGTAAGAAAAGAAATTCGGGACGCAGCAAGTGCGTTATGGTAGCGAATTTTCATTAAATGCTTCAAATTGTGAATCAATTTGCTATTAACCTATAAGGTTGACCAGAAAACCAGTTTTTTCGGGAAAAATTTAAGTTTACTTTCGGAAATTGTACATTTTCAAACAATAAAGTTATTTTGATGAAATATTGTACATTGTTTCTAATATATAAATTATACTGGTAACCAAATTTGGTGCCTGCTTTCTTAAAAAAACATATTTGCTATTAGAAACATTTTAATGAAAATTCACTACCATAACGCACTTGCTGCGTCCAGAGTTTTTTGGTATATACAGGCTGTCCCACGTATAATTTCCATTAGCCCTTTCTGGAGTTCGGCTCACAATTGAATTCTGAAAATTCACCCACGTGGGTTTTTCGAAATGTCCGGTTCACTGAAAATATTGACGTTAGTATGGGACATCTGGTTGTACCGGAAGTAGACGTCAACTTTCTTATTTCAAATAGAAGATGGTAATTTTTATTACGGATCTAGATTGCTCGTCAAATTTTATGGCAGGTTTTACTAACACGTTATGTCATTTTTCTGAACAATTTTCCAGATATTTGACTTTCTTCAAAAATTTGCTAAAAAACATTGTCACATTTACACACCTGTATCTCTCTTATTTTTTAACCTGGAGAGTTGAAATTTTAAAACGAATATTCTGAAATGCCATAAAATATTTCGAATTTACTAAAGCTAATACAAGTTAGACAGGGTGTACGAAATAGACCGGTCTGACATGACAACTTTAAAACCTAAAAAAAACCTCTTATTTTAAATAGAACAGCCTATATTTTATAACTTTAGTTCATGTACTTTTTATTGTTCTTTCGATTGGTATTAGCATTTCCTATACCTAGGTCTCACCAATTTGAAGATATTTAAACATTATTTGCGATAAGAAATAATTATTAGTCAGGTTGCCTATGAGATGAAAATTTTAAACGTCATCTTCCGACATAAGAAAAATAGGCGACGACTTTTGAATATAACTTTTATTTACGAGGAGTGTAATCGAATTATTAACGGAAGATGTCGTGTGGTTGCAAAGAGATTTCCACATAAACACAGATCAACTCGTTACATGATCATAATACTACTAAAAAATTATAAGATCGGATTGTTTCGTCCAAAATTTAAGGGTAAAGCATTATTAGAGAACGAAGAGATTTGTGTGTTATCACTTCACAATAAATGTTTGAAATTTTCAACGTTTACTTCGAGGCATATTTGCGATAAGAAATTATTATCAGTCAGTTTATCAGGTTTCCTAATGGATAAAAGTTTTAAACGTCATCTTTCGACAGTAAACTTAATGGTTGTACTGTAAAGTACGTTTGTCAATTGTATTTTAATAAAAGAGAGTATTTTCCACAATAATGGCACACTTCAATTACTCAAACGATGACTTTTTGAATTTAATTATTATTTACGGGGAGTGTAATAGAATTGTTAGCAGAACATCGTCGTGTGTTTGCAGAGAGATTTCCAGATAGACATAGACCAACTCCTGACATGATCAGAAGACTATTGAAAAATTGTTGTGAGAATGGAACGTTTCGTTCAGAAGATAATAAAAATAAACCGCTATTGGACAATGAAGAGACACAACTAAATGTTTTGGCATTTTTTACTGCTTATCAGCATACGTCAATCAGAGACTACAGTAGAAATAGCCTTTTTTTAGGAATTACACAAACTCGTTTTATTTTAGATACGAGGTTCAATTAAATCCTATCTTTGGTTCAGAAAAAAATTATAAGCAAATATATTTACAAATAATTACCACTATTATTAAGGCACTTATCTCGTTGTTTCACCAACCGATGTATACCCTGCTTAAAGAATTCTTTTGGCTGCTACTCGAAGAATTCTTTTGCGGCATTCTGTACTTATTCATCCGACTGAAAACGATTACCTTTTAACGCCTTTTGCTGTAACCCACTTTGTGTACGGATACTATAGACAGATCCTATACTCACAGCAACATTTTCTGAAATTGCTCTGATTGACATTCGACGATTTTCTCTCTCTCCTCACTCCTGTCTGTTGATGCAGTACTCAATACACCTGGTCGCGACTTATCATTCGTCTTTTCTCTTCCACTCTTGAATTTTGGACACCATTCCTTGACAGTTGGATAGGCAAAACATGCGTTTCCATACACTGATTGCATTCGCGTATGAATTTGCAATGGTAGCAAATCTTCAGCACACAAAAATTGAATGACCGCACGCTGATTATATTTGGACGGATTGTTAACGACAAATGCCATTTTAAAGTCACAATACTTAAAATCTCTATCAAATACAAATAAGAACTGTTCAGTGCGATGCTTGCAAACACAACTAATATTGCAAAGCGTCAGTTGAGTGATTACAACTGTTTCCAAGGCTGACCTGACCAAATATCGGTTTCAATGGAACAAGCCTTGTAGTATACCCTTTAACATTTTTAGATTGTCCCGTTTATTCTGAACAACTTTCATGTGACATGCCCTATACCTAATTGCCAAGTTATGGTTACATTTTAAGAACACTACATTTTTGTTCAAAACTATGGAAACGTAAAAATTGAATAAGATACCTAATATGCAAAGCTTGCTAAGAAAACGAAAAATTTAAATTTTATTGTTGACATTAACTGTCACCAGTATTATAGTTGCATATTATTAAATCATTTGCGGTGCTCTTTGAGAAAAATCATCATGGATTCATTGTTAGGAAAAGAAATAATCAAAATTTTTATAATATTGAGTTATGATGACACGCAAAAAGCATTTCGCGAAATTTGCAGTGTTTTTAACAAGTAGTATTCAGCCAGAACTCAGATTGCAGTCAGTACAGTTATCAATATTTAAAAAAAATGAACATGGTATGGTGAGAAATCTCCCGAAAAGAGGACGTCTTAATATTTCCACAAATAAATAATACCAAAGCTCCAGATTTTTTCTTGTCAGTGGAAGAAAATCAACACTTAACATCTAGAACAATTTGTCAATATCACGAAATCTCGCACACTTTAGTTTTGAGAATACTGAAGAGGAATAAATTTCACCTATACAAGGTGAAGTTGGTTCAAGAAATATCTGATGAAGACTGTGATAATAGAATTGAAGTTGCTGAATTAATGATGCAGACGATACATAATCAACAAATTTTATTAAGAAAAAGTATGTTTTTTTAAATTTAAATGGCGGTATAAATAGACATGACTGCAGATATTTGGCTCAGGAAGATCCACACTGAACGTAATACCCAGCATCCGCAAAAATTAAACGTCTGGGCTAAGATAATTGATAATGAAATTGTTGGTGCATTCTTCATTATCGGAAACTTGAGTGGAAGAATTTACTTAGAGTTACTAAGAGATAATGCCCTTTCTACACTAACGCAATTATTCCATCAACCAGGTACGTAACACTATTTTCATCACCATATATTTATCTCATTTTTCCGATAGTCTTTGAATTGTACATTCAAAGCCACAACTTAAAAACTACTTATCTGTTACTGGATATTCAAAACAATTAATTGTACTATGCTTATAGGTGACGGAAACCATCTAAGTAATGATGCTTGGCTTTAGCAAGACAAGGCTTCACCTCTTTATGATGGCCAAGAGTGCCAATATTTAAACATCATTCTTTCCGGGAGATGGATAGGGCACATAGGATTTATAGAATGCCCAGCTCCATAACCGGACTTAAATCCATTGGATACCTTTCTGTGGGCTCATCTAAAAAATGTTGTCTACAAAATTAACCTCAAAACTTGGAAGACAACAGAGGTTAATAGTTGAGGTCAGAATAATTGAAGGATCTGGCATACTTTAAAACGCATTACAAAGTTTAGAAAATAGATTTGGGTATGCCAAGAAGTAGGTGGTCAGGATTTTGAAAATTTGTTATGAGCTTTGTTTTTTACTTTTGTCTTATTGTAGTAAAAACATTTAGAGGGGTTTTTCTCAAAGACAACAAATGTAATTTTTTCTTAAATTTCAGATTTTGGCACTACCTTATTTAGAGTTGACATTTATATCTGGTCAGAAATTGACATTGGCAGTTTTTGTCTAAAATTTATGACCCTTTCAGTTGATTTTGCAAATTACAAACACAGAACATCATTGTCATTCTTCTGTGCTGCGACTTAGCCTGTCATTATTTTGCACTTCTGCATGTTGTTTTGTTGTGTGAAATACTTTCCCAAAAAGTGCTAACTTCAATATAGACGTAACCTAAAAGTGTAATAATCTTTGCGAAAATTATGGGGGATCCAGATTGTAGCTCGGTCTTCTAAAAGGGAGAGGAAATCAAGAAAAAGGGAGGTTATAAAGAAATAAAAGGTAGCCTATAAATCATAAAGGTGTTGCCAAACCAGCTAGAGACACAGGGTTAAACTGTAGTTAAGTTTTCGTAAAATGTTAGATTATTGCTTTCTGTCAATAAGTATGTTGTAAATTGAGTAACGTTTTTTATTGCAGATGCGAACGCTACAGGCGCTTAGAATAAATTGGGCCTGAAGACCGTCAAAACCTATTGGAGAAATTTAACTCACTGCATTCCAAGAATGCACAAGATAGTTACCTTGCGGGTGTTATTTCGTTTAAAAATGTTAAACAGCGAAGACCTACACGTGATCAAAATGAAAATGATGGCGGTTCTTCCGTTGACCATTCTATTGCTTCTTATTATAGAATTAGAATACAATAAAAAGAAAAAAAGCCATACTGCACTTTTAAGTTTTCATGGAATTACCAGAGGTCGACTTCGAGGAATTCAGGATTTCATTAAAACTTCTGGAATGTCTCCTTGCGATGAGCGTGGAAAGCGTAGCAACAAGCCTTCTAAAACGCCGGATGAGATTTTGAATCTAATACGGTTGCACATTGAGTGTTTCAAAGGAAGGCAGTCGAATTATCCCCGACGAGATAATTCTGACAAAAGGTACTTGCCTGAAGAACTAAGAGTTATGAGAGTGCATAAAATGTTTCTATTTGAAATTAAGATTAATGTTTCATACTTTGTCCACTATAATATATTCAAAAATGACTTCAATATCACGTTTGGTGAACGAAGAAGTAATACGTGTGGCTAAATGCCACGAACTCATTCTGAAAGTACAATGTGCTGATGATGCTGAAACTAAAAACCGACTTTTGATTGAAAAAGAGCTAGACCTGCGAAAAGCCAAGAAATTTACACAGTTGAAGAGACACTACAAATCAGAAGTGAGAGAAGCGATGCAGATGAATGACGATATCATTAGACTTCCAACAGAATCTCCCTTTGTCGCATATACGAACTAATGATTTTTTTTTGAAAAGTCAGTTGTGGTATTATGTCTATGGGATTTATAATCTGGCTGACGATTCAGACAGTGTATATGTTTACACTAAAGATGTGGCGAGAAAAGGTTCCAAGGATGTCATTATATTATGTTAATAAGGATATTTTAGATAATCACATAGTTATATTTAGCGATTGATGTGCTGGCCAGAACAAGAATCATGTGATGGTATATTTCCAGTATGTGTTGGTTTGAAACTCTTTAAAAAAATAACTTATATATGTCCCATAAGAGGCCACTCGTTCTTGCCCAATGAACAAGATTTTTCTCTCATTGAAAGGAAGAAAAGAACCAACAGCCCAGAAGTTTCAGATGATTGGCATCTATTGATAATAGAATCGAGAAAGGCTATCTCTATCCAAGATCGTTAAAATGACTCAGGAGATGTTTTTCAATATTCAAGGTGCTTGTTGTCCTAATTTATTGAGAAGTCCTAGGCCAAATTTATTACTGAGACAAGCCCGTATAATTGAATTATCTAGAGATGGTCCATATGTACAGACTCGAAATATTTATTCTGGCCCATAGACGCACTGCGCTGTTCGAAAGAAGAGAAAAATTGATATTTTCATAGATTTAAATCCTCTGTATGAAAGAATTCTTGTTATCGGTAACAAAGTGAGCCATAATACATATTACTGGCCGCCTGTTTAAATAAACAGAGACTGTCCCATTTCATCAAGCATTTTCCGTCACAAACGCTATCACCAATGTTGACTTCGACGAGGACAACAGCGATGGATGTGAATGGAAAATAATGTTTAGTTTATTTTGCGCTATAAAAATAAAACATTTTAAGATATGCACGACTTTAAAAAAAATAAAAACAACCAACGTTAAACAGTATTATATTTTTTTCTATCATGCTAAATAATGCCTATGCTTATAGTCTCTTGTAAATTATTCAAAAGTGAGTGTCTTTTACTCATATTATCTTGAAAAAAAGATTGATTAAATCATATCGGCTCAGCAGAGAGAGTTTTTAGTGAATTTTCATTAAGAAAATTCACTAATATCGATGGTACGACTTTTGGTAATTTTCTTCAAATGAGCGCGAATTAGGGCCTCTAGAACCAATCCAAGGACAGTTAAAAAGTTTATAATATATATATATATATATATATATATATATATATATATATATATATATATATATATATATATATATATATATATATATATATATATATATATATATATATATATATATATATATATATATATATATATATATATATATATATATATATATATATATATATATATATATATATATATATATATATATATATATATATATATATATATATATATATAGGTATCCAACCGATAACTTAAAAAATACTTTATCAATCTAAACCAAATTTGGCAATTGCCTTCATTTTATTAATAACTTGGACGAGTTCGCTAGACACCTTTGAGACTCAAATAATTTTAGAAAAAATGAAAAAACTCTTTGAAAACGCAATATCATTTAAATTACTAGAAATATTAAACTAAAACTTTACAAGCACGTACAAGTGGTCCTACCCACCAAATTTTAACTCAATTGGTTCAGCAGATCTTGAGTTATACTAAATTAAAAAGAAAACAATAATCTACTATATGACCCGAAATTAACTCTAAATGTCATATTTAGTTAAATTCAAAATTAACAATTTGGATGAAAATATCGGTTATAAACAAAGAATGTTAGTTTGGAAGGTATTAGGAAACGATTAAAATCAATGAAGAGTGAAGGCAAAGACTGGTTCATTAGATGGAACAAGCAGAAGCCAAACAAATTTGGTATGTCAAAATTAGAAGTATGTTACATTTGGATGAAGTTTTAAAGCAGTTTTTGGTGGAATTTTATTCAATTATGTTAATATACAGCAAAAGCCTTGGGCTTATTGTGTAGACATGTTGTACGATTTATGATAATAAGTAAATAAATGTAAATAATATAAAATAAATAATGTTAGACAAGGTCAGGCGGATAAATCAGAGTTTCACTGCCATTGCAAACAAAATCTCCAAATTAAGTTTTAAACGGACAGGTTACGAAAATATATGACAATAAACAATCCGCGGGGTTGCCATTTACATACTCGTGGTTTCTTTACTCTTAGCTTTTAATCTTTGTGGAACATTTGAAGGAAATGAAACTACATAATATCATAAAGCTGTTTATATACATATATAATCATATGTACGGTGTAAATTATTAAAATTATAATTTCAAAATTTTGTATTGTTTATATTTCATTTTCAAAAAGTATGGATACAGTAATAGTAAATAAGTGTTGAAAAGAGTGTAGGTGCAGCAAGAGCGTTATGGTAGCGAATTTTTGTAAAAAAAATTAAATAGTGACTCAATTTCCCAATTAACTAGAATCTTCAGTTTTGATACATACTAAAACCCATACAAAGACAGCGTGGGTACTAGATTTGAAAAATAAACACAAATTGCGTCTAAAAAATCTTTTCTGTTATTTGGTTTGAAGAAACTGGTTCGACTAAGTTGACTTAAATTGATCATCCAAGCGATTAATAAGGAAAAATACCTGCCACTTAGCAGGTACATTCCTTTTGGAAATAAAAATTAAATTTTCGTAAATTTGCAGTATAGCACATCGGCGACTTTTAGAAAAAAATTCAGAAACGTGCTTAGAACCCTTTCTGGATGCACATACCAGAAGAAAAAATTCTTGCAAACGGCCACTAAGAAAGTTACAGGACAAGGAGTGAATAGGGGTGCTGGACAGGGAAGAAGATAAAAAGGAAATGTGAGCGGAAACTTCGAAAAAACCAGCTTAGCTGGACGTCTTTAAGTTACCGTTTACCTATTTTGCAGCTATACTTTCTTAAAATCCTGTTTACTTCGCCCAGAACCCTAATTCACCGCAGGCCGCTCAACTTTCTTATGGATTGTTCCGAAGAAATTTTACTTATTTATATTCTTGTTAATGCATTGAGGGGGGTTGTAGGCATGTAGAAGAGGGAGAACTCCCATGACGAAGCCGCGAACCAAGATTTTCAATTTATGTTTAAATGGTTACCTCATTTTATTTGTTTAAAATATTTTTCCAAAAATGAATTTGAGGTTGCTTTGTTTGGCAGTCTCGCATGGAGAGCTACAAAATTATATCATTTACAAAGTATGTATACAGCAAGAGTTAATAAGCGCTGAAGAGGGTCTGGGTGCAGCAAGTACGTTGTGGTAGAGAATTTTCGTAAAAAGATTTCAAATCCGATAACCCAATGTTCCATTAAGCTATAATCTTCAATCTTGAGCCATAGTAAAACTTATGTAAAATACCTTTTTGGTTGTTTTGTTTGCAAAAACTAATTCGATTGGGTTGACTAAAACAAAACCATTCAAGCAATTAATAAGGGAAAATATCTGCCATATTGATAATTTGGCACGTACATTCTCTTTGTAATTTTTTTTTCTGGAAAACTTTTGTAACCAATGAAATTTGTAACACAATTTTTTAAAGCGACTTGCAGTATTTACATATATGTACAAAATTTTAATTTTCTATCTCCATAGAAAATATAAATTTCTTCAAGTAATCCCTTACTGGGACCTCTAAAACCAATCTCCAAGATCCATTTAAAAATTAGTGTTAATAATATACCTTACTAATGGTGTACATTTCTTATGAAAATTCACTACTATAATGCCCTTGCTGCGTCCCGAACTTTTTTTGTATTCTAGAAATACGATATTTTTGACGTTGCTTGTTTTTGAGAAAAACCCCTCATTTGAATTAGGCTTTATTTTATTTCCACTACTTGCCAGTCATGTTTAAATGTTACATGAAAGTTTTCCAGAATGAACAGGAAAATCTAAAAATTTTAAAATATACATGGTGTGCTGTTTAAAAAGAATATGGTATAATTCCTTAGAAAACGAGAAACGTGGCGACAACGACAATATCAGATATGATTTTGGCATGTGGAAAACCATAGTAATACCAAATTTCAGTATAATCATACGAGGGGATATTTAGGTGTTTCCATACTTTTAGACCCCACTGTATAATGATTATGCAACTTGCAAAACAATAATTCAACTTATCCCAGTTTACGCGGAACCTGCGTGATAATATGTCTTTATACTTCGCACACATATCGTGTTTCTTTTTGCTTTTATAATCGCATGATCGATGACGGAGGGATAATTTTAATTATAATATGCACCTCACCTTTATGCATGCCGGTGTATTTGTCCTTGAGCACGGTGAACTCATAGATCTTTCCGAACTCCTCGAACATAGGTCTGAGGTCATCTTCCTCTAAATGACGGGGTATTTGTCCAACAAACAGTTTAATAACGTCGCGATTTCCAGTAGAGTGCAGCGAATTAGCTGAATGCATGTTGTTCGTCGAGGTCGGGATCAGCATGTTTCACTCACTTTCCCCCAAACACACGCACAAATATCGATCACAGAACGCTCCAGACGAACGCAACTTTATACAACACACCGCGTCGTATTTTATCAGCACTTAATTCACTATTTAGCAAAAAATAGATCCACTATAAAAATATAAACTTATTTATCAGCTAGTAGATACAAAACTAAACTCTATGAATTCGCGATTTTATAAACCGCGAAAAAGAGATTTTACAACACTTGAACGTCAAAGTTAATATCACTAAGTATACTAATCAGTCTTCGGAATATAATTTAGAGATCACGTTTTATACACATTGAACACAATTGGTGGCGTTATCAGGATCTGGCTGAAGAACAAAATCTTAATGTGCAGAGTTTGACAGGCTTTGCAGACTTGTTTCTCTAGAGTGTTGCGAAATAAAGTGCGGGTTACTAATAGGGATTTTCACACGGACACGACTAATACAGTAAAAATATTGCACAAACAGATTGCATTTATTCTACAGCTAACGAACACAGGACTTCACCTCCACAACACTAAACCAACACTGTCCGATGTTAATGTCATATCCCCTAAGTCTTTGTGCAATTGCAACGTGCTATAGCCAATCCACATCCACCCTTACTCAATAAAGAGGTGTAGGGTAGGACCCTCGCTAGCTACAGCTGACTCATACTCTCTACGGCGTGCTTTCCTGCTTGTGTTTACCACTGGTTGTACTTTTACTCGCGATTTGTGTATGCAGCAAGGACGACGACTCGACGTCATCTAATGAAACTCCCTGCGGCACTCTGGAAATCGCGTCTTATTAAATTAAGTTTGAAATTGCACAAATTTAGGATGTATATTATAGGAAACATTGAGAAATGAAATTTGTCATGTAAGCACAGAACTTTCTTCTTTTTTGTCACAGCATCGCTAAGTTTTTATATGTAAAGTGTGAAGGCAGAAAGTGCGTGGTGGTAGCGAATTTTCATAAAAATAGGTTTCCAAAAATTGGGATAGGTGCTCCACATTTTACTTCCGATAATTTGATAATTAATAGATAACGTGAAAATAATTTGAGTTTTCTTGATAAACCTGTATCGAAATCTCAACCGTCTAAGTTTCTCATATTTCTCTTTAAGTGAATTTTCGACTTAAATTTTATGCCGATTTTAATAAAACTTGTTGAGTGCCTTCCATTCTAAAGTTGCTGGGGCAAGTTCGTTAGCCAGGAAAATCGGAACAGTTTTTCGGGAAAATGTTTAGTTTTCTTTCTCAAAATTTTTATATTTCTGGAAATAAGAAAGCTATCGCAACTAATTTTAGTAGATCGGTTTATATTATAAAAAGTATACTCCATTCCAAAATATATATCTCTAAGTTAACAGAAAAAAAGTTTTCGGTTTTAAAGAAAAAAATTGGATGCTACTAATGACCAGAAAAACGCATAAAACCAAAATGTTTTGTGTGAATAACAAAATATTTTGTATATTACAGAGAAAGATTTAGTTTAGTTGCGCATTAAGGTCAAAAAATACCAGAAAAAGTACTTTAAAAGTTTTATAGTGTTTCTTCTTAAAACGTCAAAGTCGCGATTTGAAATGTGAAAATCAACTTTTGGACAAAGAATACAAGTTATATAAGAAAAATGTCGTAAGGAGCTTTAAGTTATAGCATCAACCGTTGTTGTCCTTCGTTTTACAAAGATGTTTGGATAAAATTCATTTCAAATAGACCCTTTATCCGATGCTTTGGAAGTAGTTAGTTATAGAGTTTATGGTTTAATAGTTTATAACATTTAGCGAATTTTCGCAGAATAAATTCAGTATTGTGGGGACTGCGACTTCTGAAGATTTTGTCACTTGTGTGCAAACTAGGCCCCCAAGAACCCATAACAGGAGGTTCTATTTTTATCTTTTTACATATGTATGTATATATATATATATATATATATATATATATATATATATATATATATATATATATATATATATATATATATATATATATATATATAGATAGGGTGACGCATTTCTACGGTAGCGCTCAATATGTTCATTATTGTATAAGATACGAGAAAAAATTTAATACGTTAATTATAGGGTGTCTTGAGATGCATTTTATTAAATTTCGACTATCACAGGCTGGCTCATATATCGCTAGTGATAAAAAATTTCTCTTTTTAGTGAATTTTCAAAGAGAAAAAATACTAAGAAGATCGCAACTCATGAATTTTGAAAAATAGTTCGGGACGCAGCAAGCGTTATGGTAGTGAATTTTAATGGAATACTTCAAATTTGAATAACTCAATTTTCTATAAACTGAGAAAGTTGAATTGTGGTAGGCAGTAAGGTCCTTCCCAAGACGATATACGACCCAACTTTCGTCAAAAGAGCTTTGTAATTTTCGGAGATAAAAATTTATCTTTATCTTGGGTAACGAACTCATCCAGTCTATTAATAAAATAAAGGTACTTGCTGAGTTTCATCCAAATCGGTTAATTACTTTTTGAGTTATCGGTTGGATAACTATATACACACACACACACACATATATATATATATATATATATATATATATATATATATATATATATATATATATATATATATATATATATAATAATATAAAGTTTATTCACCAAAATTACATTCAACATGACAAACCAAATAATACAAAATGACCTAAACAATAATCTATTGTAACTTTAGAAGGTAAATAAACATGATAACACCCATAAAGGAAAACCTGCATATGGGTTACATTCTCATAGATATATTTACCCGGTTTCTAATAATATTGCTCTCCGTCACACCGACGCATCTTTACATTCAAAGGATTTAAACAGCATTTTAGGAAACTAAAAATTTAGAGATTATTAACATTTTACTTGTATGAACTAATATGAAGCAACTACAAAATCTCCACAAGTATGGTCAAATATTGATGGACATGAAAAGGTTCATATACACTCACTAACGCACACACACACGCACGTACGCACGCACGCACCCACCCACACACACACCCACACGCACCCACACACACACACGCACACACTTCCATGCACTCCCATAGACACCTAAAAACACGTAAGTTCGCACAATCAACGGGCAAAGTAACTCCAGGCATCAATCCACCGATGCGTTCTCTCTCTGGGTAATTGATTTATCCAAGACTTAATTTTGCTCTTAAAAAGAACCTGGGAATTCAGTTTCCTTATGGATTCTGGTATAATGTTATATATCTTGGGAGCTAGATAAATGTGCGACCGTTGACCAATGGTCTTCCTCATTTGTGGGACATGCAAATATGTCGCATTACTT
This sequence comes from Tillus elongatus, assembly GCA_964006375.1. Lineage (NCBI taxonomy): Eukaryota > Metazoa > Arthropoda > Insecta > Coleoptera > Cleridae > Tillus > Tillus elongatus. The sequence continues at coordinate 248,067,919 of OZ023262.1, read as the reverse complement.
CTTGTTCCGTAAATATGTTCCACGCGCCTGCTCGCAAAAACACCTTTACGAGAATGCAGTAAAAGTGCGACAACGTATTCCTGTCTGGGATCCATAACCCCAGCCTCGCTGTATAACGCATTACTTGGGTAGGTGTAACATGTATCATAAATTACTTTTAATATCCATTTTTGGACAATTTCTAATCTTGTGTAGAAGCAATCAGCCACAGCTCCCCAAGCAATAATTCCGTAATTAATATGGGTGTGAACCAATGCGTAATACATGATTCTCAGGTGGTACAGGTCAAAGAATTTTTTAAAGTATTTAAATCTATATATTAAATATCTTATCTTGGCAACCAATTCATTTATATGGGCATCCCACTTGAGGTGACTATCCATGGTAATACCGAGGTATTTGACAGTTGAGCTGGAGGACAGCGTCATATCACGACCGTTATATCTGAATGTTATTTGTGAAAATTCAGGTAGACTAGATCGGTAGCTAACATATGGTGAGTATACCGTCTTTTTCAGGTTAATCGTTAACAGTATTTCACTAAAATAGTCCAGTAAAATGGGGATTTCATGCTGTATTGTCTGTTTCAAAGCGGACCATTGAACACCTTTATAAAAGACCACCGTGTCGTCGGCAAAGCTGGTAATTTCACCTGAGATAGGTAGGTCAAACAGTGAATTCATATATAAAATGAACAACACTGGTCCCAACACTGTCCCCTGCGGTACCCCAAAACGCACCCTTTTTGTGGTACTTATGTTATCATCTATGGTAACACACTGCTCCCTATCTGATACGTAGGTCTCCAGCAACCTGTGAGCTGTTCCCCTAATCCCCATGTTTTCCAAGGTATCCAACAAATCTTGGTGGCTGACCGTATCAAATGCTTTGGCAAGGTCAATGTAAATGCAAATTGCCGGTCGCGCCTCATCCATGGCTTTATAAATTTTAGCAGTTAAATCCGCTATAGCATCCTGTGTGGAGCGGCCTTCCTGAAAGCCATATTGGTGCTGTGATATTAGATTGTATTTCTGAATAAAACTGTTCAATCTTTTTTTAATAATTTTTTCCACTATTTTAGAAATATTCGAAATCAACGATATAGGTCTGTAATTAGAGGTTTCCGACCTATCCCCAGCTTCAAACACCGGCTTTATGACTGCTATTTTAAGGATTCTGGGAAAAACCCCAGTCTCTAAGATTATATTAATTATGTACGTCATGGGCTCCACTAGGTACTGTGAACAAGTTTTTAGCACATCTGCGCTAATACCGTCTATGCCTGGCGATTTATTTATCTTCAGTTCATCAATCACCTTTTTTATCTTCTCTTTCTCCGGTTTATCTAAAAATATGCTATTCCTTGTTGTCCTGTATCTTGATCTTATTCCAGATCTATTAATCCGTTGCGCCAGTTTTACTCCTACATCTGCAAAATAATTATTAAATTCTTCCGCCATGGCAAGTCTATCTCTAATGACTCTGCCACCCATCCTAATCTCCTTGATATTAGTGCCGCTCCCCTTTGACTCAATATTGTTTACACACTTCCACATGTGTTTAGGACAGTTTTTATTTTTAGTGATTTCACGTTTACAGAAATTCGACTTAGCATCCTTGATCAGGTCGGCAAGAATATTTCTGTATGATTTAAACTGTGTTTGTAAGGAGAGATCGAACGGTCTTTTCTGTAAACGTTTATACATCTCATTTTTTTTATTTACCGATTTTATCAAACCTTCCGTAATCCAAGGGTTCCTTTTTTTGTCTCTTTTCCTGATTCTAACCCTAACACTGCAATTTTCGACCTTCTGTTTTAATCTGTTGATAAACATTCTGTTGCGAAATTGGGGTCCTGACTGAAATAAATGGGGAGCCAATTTTCGGTCTCCAGGCTACTTTTAAGCTTGTCGTAATCAACATATGACTTAAATGAGTTAACACATTGAACACGCTCCTCCTTAGTATTAAGATCATATGCAAGCAGAGTGGAGTAATGATCAGTTAAAGTTGTTTTAAAAATAATAGGCAAGAAGCAATCGAGCGGTTTCCTTGTTTTGACGAATATGTGGTCCAGACAAGTCTCACTCATATTCTGTACACGGGTTGGTCTGTTTATCAGCGAATCATATCCAAACTCATGTAATACATTAAGATACTCCTGGCAACAATCTTTATTGTCAAGAATATTTATGTTCATATCCCCCAGCACAACACCGACATCACCACTCCGTGATCCCCTAGACAAATAGTCATACAACTCAAGAATAAACGTAGAAGGACACGTCGATGGCGGTCTATACAGTGCTAGTATGTTTATAATTTTTTGTTGGTAATTCACACTAATGTTTACTGCTTTGATATCACCCAATGGTATCAACTCGTATTTATAATCTAAATTTTGTCTTATATACACGACCAAACCGTCACATACATTTATAGCTCCGTCGTTATAAACAAGATCATAGCCTTTTATCCCAAAATTATTCAGGTAATGTAATCTTCTGGTCTCCGTCAGAAAGATACAGTCAAACTCACAGTCCAAGCCTTGAAGCAAAACCTGTAATTCATCAAAATTCTTCTGTAAACCTCTAATGTTGTTATGAAAAATTTTAAATCGTTTATTTTGAGCATCATTCAACACTGTTTTTGTATCAGTTAAGCTGTCTGTGACCAAAGTGTCAACTGGCACAACGTGATAATCTCGGATGTAAGCGTCCATTATTTCGGCTTTTCCCCACAACAAAATCAGTGCCAGAAAACAACCAGAGAGGCAACACAATATATAACGGAGATGTTACCGACAAATATATCCATACACTTTTAAAAGACGTGATGTAGGTGGATCGCTTCCAACATTGTCCCGCAACTCACTCAACACCCACCCAACCAGCACATGTGCACGCACAGAACAAAGCAGCAAGCAAGAGCATAAATGAAATACAATGATAAAATGACCCAAAAACCAAACACAAATTAAAAGCAATTCAGAAGTGCAGACAGAATACAAACTATAACCAGTCAAATTATCCAAAATCTGTGATCTATCAAAACCTGAACTAATCCTGCAACGATATTATACAGACTTATAAAAACACAATACGAGTTAAAAGCAATTCAGAAGTATAGATAAAATGCAAACTATAACTAAACAAAACATCAAAAATATGTGGTTTATCAAAGCACAGCTAAATTTACAAGGATACTATACACATATATGAGGAAAAAAACAAAATACAAATTAAAAGCTATTCAGGAGTATAGATAAAATGCAAACTATTACTGACTAATATATCCAAAGTCTGTGGTTTATCAAAATCACAACTAGCCTAACAAGTATAGCATATACATATATGAAAAAATTACAAATTACAAAGTTCCACAGCGTGAAAACACATCTGTTTACAATCAACATCAATCGGGAATGTAGTATGTGAGACACGAAATAAGATATCAATGTTTTTCTCGAGCCAGATCAAATGTATAATGTTCAGACTTTAATTTACATGGGTTGTTCACAAAGTTGAGTACGTGGTCTGCTACTTACTTTCTCCTTGTAACATCGTATTTACACTGTGTACTCATTCTGTTCCCCCCCCCCCCCCCCGCGCCTTGACTCTGGAATTCGAATCACTTCTAAGGCCAATTTTTCGTCCCTCACAAGCCGCTATCTGGTTATGTGTAGGAATTCTATCACAATTACCTGCTTCACCCAACACTGACTTCTCTACGCAGTTGGTGCTCGTATCTTGTTTCTCCACAAAAACTGAATCACTCGGAGGCACCGGCGTTGCCGGACAGCTGTTTGCTCTCTCTTCCAAAATCACAGGACTGTCTGGGGTCCTTTCCACAATTTCATGGTCTGATTCTTCAGGGGTATAAGTTTCTCCATCAACAATCAACCTGTTTCCCTTAATGTAAGTAGTCTTCTTTTGTTCTCTAGCCAGCAACAGGTGTTTTTTCAAGATTTTTCTCTCTTTTTGCTCTTCCTTTGTCAAATCGTTCGATATGAATATTCCAGTGCCTTTTAATTTATTTGCATTTCTTAGTATGTTCACTTTGTCAAAGTAAACAGCGAACTCTACCACCACCGGTCGCTTCGGACCTTCTCTTCCAATTGTGTAGACGTCGCTGACTGAGTCCGGAGTAAGTTCCACGTTTAAGAGCTCCTTAAACTTCTGAACAACAAACTGTCTAGATATTCTATCTGCATATTCAGTAGAATCCAGCCCAAAAATTAAAAGGTTACGTCTTTTGACCTGTTTTTCAAGATAATTTTCTCTACTCTTCAGCATATCATTTTCTTTCTCTAACCGAATTAGTTTTCTCCTCATCTCATCGTGATTTGTCTGAACCTTATCATCCGGACTCTGAATGAGTTGCTTCAGCTCTGTGCTGGAATTTATGATGTGTTCCTGAATATGCTTCAGCGTAATGGGATCTTCGTTACTAGTCATTTATTAATTATTGTTAAGTTCTCGTGTAATTTACAAACAAGCTGTGTGCTATATCAGAGTACGCATATAACCTTTATTCCTTTTTCTATTATATATGGCAAACGCAAGAGTGCCCGCCCACCTCAATGGCCACAATTTATAACAATTTAAACTGACGAAATGAGAGCGTGTAAACTTTAGTTATTCTTTGCAGCAGGAATTTAGGCTGTCTTATCACTTAGATAGGTTTTTTGGTAATCTTGACATTCACTTCAACAAACAAATACCATCAATTTTGACTTCTTATAAAATAAACCGTAGTAACTTTTATATGCAGTTATAAATGAAATACCTAGGCATCCACCTATGAAACTTTTACCATTTAAATCACTCTTATTCTCACCATTTTTCAATTTTTTACTCAAGAGAAAACCACACCATACATACAGTTCTAAAGGTACGTACACACATGATATGATATGATATATATATATATATATATATATATATATATATATATATATATATATATTATTATTTATTGGGCATAATTATACAGCATGTCAATACATATAAGTCGTTGACTTGTAAAGTATTTCGACATAATTTTAGCAATCGTCATTCCAAAAATGTTTAACAGCTATCCTCTGAATAACATACTTCAAATTTTGACATACTAATTTTCAAATTTAGATCTGTCTCTTTCTTTCTCCATCTAAAATTTCACTCAAAACCTTTCCTGCCTCGTATTCCTTTCCACATAACAATACTTCAGAACAAGCAATTTTTTATCTGTTCCATATTTTTGCCAAAATAACAAATTTTGTGAAGAGCCAAGTTACATTGACTTTTCAAACGGAATATATATATATATATATATATATATATATATATATATATATATATATATATATATATATATATATATATATATATATATATATATATATATATATATATATATATATATATATATATATATATATATATACAGCATACAGCCTGGATCAGTTCGTTACCCAAGATAATCGGGCCAGGTTTTCAGGAAAAATTTTTAGTTTTCTTTCGAGATATATATATATATATATATATATATATATATATATATATATATATATATATATATATATATATATATATATATAAACATATAAAAATAGACCCCGGATATGGGTTCTAGGGGTCCTAGCAAGCGCTCATTTCCAAAATTTTGCAAAGTCTCACCGTCGATACTGCTCTATTAGTGAATTTTTTTAAATACAAATTCACTAAAAATGTCTTCAAACGAGGGCAACTAGCCCCTGTAGAACACATACCAAGGTTTTTTTTTTGAGGTTTCGTCGAAAAGCTTTTCATTGATCATAATATTGTGTCAGGTAAGTAAATACCTTTTTTTTGTACTTCGAAACAACCCCCAAGAAAGTTGCGGGACCCGCGGTGACTACGGGTTCTGGACGAAGTAAACAGGATTTCAAGGAAGTTTAGCTGCAAAATAGGTAAAATGTAGCTTATAAAGGTCCAATTAAACTTGTTTTTTCGAACTTTCCGCTCACATTTCCTTTTTATCTTCTTCCCTGCCCAGAACCCCTATTCACTCCGGGTCCTGTAACTTACTTAGGGGCCGTTTGCAGGAAAAAAAATTTGTGGTATGTGCATTCAGAAAGGGTTCTAAGCATGATAGCTGCAAAATAGGTAAAATGTAGCTTATAAAGGTCCAATTAAGATTGCTTTTTCGAACTTTCCGCTCACATTTCTTTTTTATCTTCTTCCCCGCCCAGCACCCCTATTCACCCCGGTTCCTGTAACTTTCTTAGGGATCGCCTACAAGATATTTTTCTTGTGGTATGTGCATTCAGAAAGGGTTCTAAGCATGAATCTGATTTTTTTGTCCCCGTGTTCCCAATTTCAAATGTACCAAAAATTAAAATTTTATTATCAAAAGGAAAGTACCTGCCAAATTATAAACGTTGCAGGTATTTTTCCTTATTAATCGCTTGGATCATCCATTTTAGTTTATTCAAGCGAACCAGTTTCTGCAAACAAAATAACGAACAAGGTTTTTTAAAAGAAATTTCTAGTTCTTTTTCAAATCTAGTACCCACGCTTCCTTTATATGGGTTTTACTATGTATCAAAACTGAAAATTCTATGCTTTCTAGATGCTAGATGCATTCTCACAACAATTAAAACCGGAGACCGGTTTCGCTCTAATTAGAGCTCGTCAGTACGGCAAACTAATTGCAGCGAAAATACACCTATAAAGTAATACAGCTATGGTAGCCAGCCTTTCAACACTAAGTGCGTGGTAAGACACAAAGCAACGTGCCGCCACCTAGTTGCGGAACCAAGTAGTATGTTGTCACGCCAGCTCCAAATAACACAGTGTTAAAAAATAGAGACTGTATACAACCAACTAACATTTTAGTAAATTGTCAGCCCTGGTCCATGGCGGCACGTTGGTTCGTGTCTTACCACTCACTTAGTGTTGGAAGGCTGGCTACTTTAGCCGTTTTACTCTATAGGTGTATTTTCGCTACAATTAGTATGCCGCACTGAAGAGCTCTAATTAGAGCGAAACCGGTCTACGGTTCTAATTGTGGCGAGAATACATCTATCCTTACATATTTGTCCCTATATTAGGGTATTACCGCACCCGCTAATGTGATTTCAAAAGAATCCAACACCTTCGTTTGTTAGGTTAAAGAGCATACAAAATTCAAAGACGATATCCCAATTATTTCGAAACTTATCGCTACTACTAGCAAACAGAGGTGCAGATCGATAGATTCCAGAATAAATTTCGTTTCTTAATTGTGTTTTCTATATGTTTTAAGACTTTCTACGCCTTATTGGCAAAAAAATCAAAATGTATCTACCCTTACCATACTTTCACCCGCGAAGATACGAAGTGCTATAGGGTATTCTATTTAAAATAAGGAAGTGAAGCTCTACGAGGCCAAAACGCCCACTCTGTATAGATGGCAGTATGTTTTGATTGATGACTGCTATCAACGGAACTAAATGTGGCAGAAAAATTGTTTGAAAAACTAAGGGACTGTATATAGTTGCAGTGGCAAAAATAACGTTTCATTTTTACTGCAACTGCGAGGAAGATATGCTGTTTACAGAAAACTTTCAGGGGACTTTCTGTAACTTATCTAGAACCTCGGTGGTTCAGGGGTAAGAACATGTGCCTCTGAACCGAAGGGTACTGTGTTCGATCCCAGGGTACTCCTTTCACTTTTTCAGTACAAACTGTAACATTAACATCAACCGAGGTGCTCGCATTGTATTTGATCAAGTTAAATGTCTGCACGTTCCGCCCATCGGAACCAACTAACAATTTAGTAAATTGTCAGTCATGGCCCATTTCTACCCTAATATAGGGACAAACTATGTAAAGCTAGACGCAATCTCACAACAATTAGAACCGTAGACCGGTTTCGCTCTAATTAGAGCGCGTCAGTACGGCATACGAATTGCAGAGGAAATACACCTATAAAGTAATACGGCTATGGTAGCCAGCCTTCCAACACTAAGTGAGTGGTAGGACACGAAGCAACGTGCCGCCACCTAGTTGCGGAACCAGGTAGTATGTTGTCACGCCAGCTTCAAATAACACAAGGTGTTAAAAAATAGAGACTGTATACAACCGACTAACAATTTAGTAAATTGTCAGGTTCTAATTGTTGTGATAATGCATCTAGCCTTGCATACTTTGTCGCTATATTAGGGTAGGAATGGGCCAGGGCTGACAATTTACCAAATTGTTAGTTGGTATAAGTTCCTGAGCACATTATTTGAGTGGCACATTTTTTGGCAAAACGAGAAGATGTAGGCAAAAAATAAAATTTCTAGCAAACTTGGCATTCTTGATAAAGTGTGGAAGCTACATCGATACGAAAAGCGCTGCCATAGACACACAGTCATGGTTGCATCAACCAGGCGACTTTGCCTTTAGACTGCGATGATGATGATGATGGCATGTAAAGCATCATTTAAATGTGAGCTTGCCACTTTATTATTTTTGAGCGTACCAAGTACTTTATATTTTATGTTTTATCATAAAAACAAAATCTACAAAGAAAGCGACTGCAAAGTCCTGGTTTGTATGTTGATATATACTACATATTTATATTACGTATGCATCTGACTACTTTCTGTTTACTACATGGCTCCCGCTATTGTACGCAAATGGTACACATAATACTGTATTGACTGCATTCATATCTCAAAGCTATCAAAGTAAAGAGTTCATAATAAAATTCACTGTGATAAATTGTTTCGTCTAAATTTGAAGTTTTCCGTTCCTAGATCTGCATATAAAACGTGGATGAACATCTTTGTGAATCTGACATTACACGGAAACTATGTCAAATGTATCAACTATTATTCCGAGGGGAACATAACTGCACGCCATATTTATATTATCCACTTTCGAAACAAACACACTGTGCTAATCAAATCATGTTAGACGAAACATATAAATGTATAGTATCGACTTTACCTTCATATGATAATTATTTTCTTGTTAGGCAAATTAATTTACTTGGTTAAACTGCTACTATAGCATATTCGTAGATGTTATGACAATTATTAAAATTATGTTAATACAAGCACTAGCATAGCTTCTTATAAGCCACAATGTATAATTTTGACCACTTATAAATGATTATGAGTATTACGATATTAAAGCTTTTTGTTTCTGAGCCTAGCACCTCGCAATATAGCAACTTATGTAGGAAACTAAAAGAAAAAATTATTTTTAAACAAGGTTGATTTAAAGCTTTGGATCTCATATAAAGAGTTGTTGAAAAACAATTCAAATAAAATCTTAAGGCACAAACTCTTGATGTGGTTGCCTCAACAGATGTTGAAAATGACCACCATGGACCTCCTGATAAATAAATATTCTACGGGTAAATTCTTCTCTGACATTATGAAGCGTCTGTGGCGTTATTCTTGAACAAACATCTGTAATTCGTTGTCTAAGTTCATCTAATGAGCCGGAAGGCGTTTTATAAACCTCAGATTTAACGTATCCCCAAAGAAAAGAATCTAGAGGCGTGAGGTCTGGGGATCGAGCTGGCCATTCCCTAGGACCTCGACGACCAATCCATCTATTTTCATAACTCTCATCCAGGTAATTTCTGACTTTTCCAAAATAGTGAGGTGGGGCTCCATCTTGTTGAAATATAACCTCTTGAAACTCATGTGGGTTTTGGGCAACAACATCATCAATAAGTGGAGTAATTGTATTTTGCAACATATCCAGATATCTAGGGCCATTAAGATTTTCTTCCTCAGAAATGGGACCTATGATGTGATTACCCAAAATGCCCGCCCAAACATTTATTTTCTGGGGGAACTGTGTGTGTCCCTTCCGGAAAACATGGGGGTTTTCGTCACTCCAGTACCTACAGTAAAAAAAGTACTCTCGTCACTGAAACATATATTCCGCAAGTAGTTATGATTGCCTACGATTCTTCCTGACATAATTTCGCTTAATTCGAGTCGTCTATCAGGATCGTCTTCTGTTATTTCGTGTATAATTTTCATTTTATATAGGTGAAACTTATGGCTTTTCAAAATTCTTTTAACAGAAGTACGCGAAATATTACATGCCTCATCAACGTGCTTCGTTGGCTGTTGGGATTCACAATTATTTCAGTTAAGACCTGGACGTTTACATCTTCCACAATTTTAGGCCCCCCAGACCTTGGAGCGTCTTTTACCGTACCCATTGCTTGAAATTTTGAAATTAGTTTTCGTAAAAATTTTCTGCATATTTGGCGTTCCGGATAGCGTACATTGAACATACGAACAGCATCATGGTAATTTCGCTTAGCTTCGCCAAAAATAATAACCGCTTCAAATTTATCTTGTATAGAACGAGCCATTTAAAAAAAATTCGAACTAATACTTTCTGTCAACACTAAATCGAGATATTAAAAAACAGTATGACAGGAACAATCAATAATGACATGTAATAAGTAGAGAAGTGTAGAAAATGGAGAAACCACAGATTAGCTAAATAGCCTCTGTGGTTCTCCAAACAACATGCAAAGGTGTGCATAATTTGCTACTGATGAATAGTAGTAATCTTTTTTAGAAAAAGTGTGTTATAAACAAGGGTAGTCATAACGCAGAAACCGATATTATTGATTCTTATTTGGAAAATACTGAACCAAATGTTTTCAAAACTGGAGAATGTTCTGAGCATAAAAAGACCTTCAAAATGAGGTATCCCTCGACCCCCAAATCCATTAAAAAATATTCAAAAAGCGCGCGCAGCTGTCACCTTGACATCTAAAGCTGTAATTTATATGTCAAAAAATGCAGACCTTGCTCATATATTATCATTCCAAATATATATATATATATATATATATATATATATATATATATATATATATATATATATATATATATATATATATATATATATATATATATATATATATATATACGTATGTAGGTATCCAAGCGATAACTCAAAAAGTTATTAACCGATTTTAAAGAAACTTGGCAAGAATCTTTGTTTGATTAATAGCTTAGATAAGTTCGTTATCCATCTCTATCGAACCGGTTTAAAAAAAGATTGATTTTTCCGAAAAAAACAATTGTATCTCATAAGATAACAATGTTAATCTGGTGAAAATTGTTATATATGTTGCCCTCGTAAATACCTTACTATGTACTAAAATTCAACTTTCTAGGTTTATAAAACATTGAGTAATTCAAATTCGAACCATTTAATGAAGATTCGCTACCATCACAATCTTGCTACGTCCTGAATTTTTTTTTTTTATAATGACAAAGTGGCGCCTATAAGTCGTGTGTGATGCAAATTTTCTTTTTTTTAATCGATCGCGCCGTATATTATTGCATTTCTGCATTTTCCATCGAAATGTAATGTTTGTAAGAAATGAAATTAGGGACACAGCAAGTGCGTTAGGGTAGTGAACTTTCATTAAATGCTTCAAATTTTAATAGTTTGATTTGCTATTAAATTTACGTTTGTTGGCCAGGAAACCAGTTTTTTCGGGAACATTTTAAGTTTATTTTCGGAAAATGTTTGTACATTTTCAAACAATAAAATTATTTTGATGAAATATGGTGTATTGTTTCTATGATAATATAGGTTATACTGATAATCATACTTGATGATGATTATGATGTCTGCTTTCATTAAAAAAAAAATACATATTTGATATTAAATAAATTCAGAACAAAATTATTGTCGGATTTTCGTGAAAAAATTTTTGCAAATTTTCATGAAAAATTTACCTTCAAAGTTTTGTGAAAAAAATCTGTACGTGGATAAATAGCTTGAAGAAGTTGGCCAGAAAGATCGGACCAGTTTTTTCGGCAACATTTTAAGTTTATTTGAAGTTTTATTTTTGTACTCTTTCAAACAATAAAGTTATTTTAATGAAATATGGTACATTGTTTTTACTATATAGGTTATACTGGTAACCAAATTTGATGCCTTCTTTCATTAAAAAAATGTATGTATTTTTTTTTACATGTTTGCTATTACAAACATTTTTATGAAAATTCACTATGATAACCCACTTGCTGCGTTCAGACTTCTTGTTTCGTTATCTGATAAAAACAGCTGCGAATTTTAGTTTATCAACAACACTTTTGTTGCTTTTATAACAATATAATCGCTGTTTATATAGATACATATGTTTGTTGATTGCCCACACCTGTTATGTAAAACATAACGTAAACCTGATAACAAAGATTATGTAGCTATTCTGTACAAAACAGTGGGCTGTGATTACAAGTCTTGTTTAACGTTGACTGTTTACTAGAATTACACCAAAAATATATAATTTTGCTAATCTCCGAGCTCCGTTTTCTAAATGATTTTTAAGAACGTTATAACAAATAGAACACCTTACTTTGTTACTGCGTTTTTAGATTCTTTATCTACTCTATTTAGGCCATCTTTGTGGAACACGTGGTTTATTTAAAGTTAACAGTTTACGAGTAATTCAAACTTTTCGTCGCACCTATTTCGTAAAACCGTTCTACACTGAACACAGACCTATAGACTTATCATCTGGTTTCATAAGTGCTTGTATTTTTTGCAACCTGTTTCGTCTTTTACGGCATCTTTGGGCAGGAGACAATTCAGTTACAACAACAATACAAATATTTTTCTACCTAAGGACATTTTGATCAAAAAATTCTTTAAACACAAAAATAATTTTTGGACCCACAAAGTGGGTTACGGTTTACAATTCAATTACAACTACAATTCAAATCTGTTGCTACCTAAGGATATTTTGGTCAAAGATTATTTAAACACCAAAATAAATTTAGGACCCACAAAGTGGGCTATGGTAGGAAATTTCATAAGTTTTGTATTAGATAATGTAACTTTCCTTAGGCTAACGATAACTATACCTAATTTGACCTGTTTAAATTCATTTATCTTTAATTTTGTCTGTGGATGATGGGTGACCTTCCAATGCCGTCTCTTTCTCTGCGCGCGCACACACACACGTGTTAAATGTAAGTAACTGATTTTTTAAACAATACATTTAAAATGTCTGAAGATGTTCTATCCAGCAACTTAATATGACAATTAAATAATTTTCTGACGTTGTGTTGATTTCGTATCTATATCTTCTTATTCTATTTTTCTTTATAAGACATAGTAGTTTCCTTTTCTACCAAAAGGAGATCTATTTCGTGGTCTTTTCCAACTTATGTTTGATTTATTTAAGGGATAGACCACGCTCTGGTGGTTATCCAACAAGAAGGCTGGATACACAAGGTTCTCTTTAAATATTATTTTTTTAGTTCAACAACACACCACGAGGGCTTGCAGCCTAAATACTATCGTACCGTGCGTGTCGACAAGGAGGAAAGAGGCAACTTGTTAATTCTGGACTTGGAGGTTCGGAAGAGAAGAAAAAACATTTGCCGGCAAGGAATTCCACAACTTGGAAGTCCTCGGGACAAAAGAGCGGGCATAACAAGATGTTCTATGTCTGGTGACCTGGACAGTAAAAGGGTGGTTCATTCGCTCTGTTCCCCTGGTAGATCTGTTGGGGACATCAGGTGCAGGAAGTATGGAAGAAAGCTCTTCGGAACAGTGCCCGTGCAGATATCTATAAAAGAGAGAGAGGTCACCAACGGCACGTCGGTGGGCCACCTAATTTCTCAGCAGCCGCTTCTGCAATTGATGTGACATGTTGGTGCCAATTGAGATTTCGATCCACATAAATGCCAACAAGTGAAAAGGACTCATTACTTTGAATAACTTGGTTGTTCATTGTGATGGGTCTAGGGCTGGTGTATCTCTTATGAGATAGAAAGCAAGACTGAGATTTGGTGGAGTTGAATTGTACAAGATTTCTACTTCCCCAGTCTAATATTTTTTGGAGATCCACAGAAACAGAACCCTCAATGAATCCTTTATTTACAATTTGCTACTTATTACCGACCTAATTATTACACAATAATTACTTACTGATTTAAAAAAATTCCATAGCTTTCTAGATATAAGCGAAATACAAAAACTCTAATTATTTCTTTCTTCAATATCTCCAAAACTATGGCTATCAACTGGACTTTGTGCACAGGAACATAATTCGCCGTTGTGGTTGCCAAGATGGCGTTAAAAAAATTAGTTTTATTACTTTCTGAGATGCAATAGTCAACATTTTTCCTTTGTATACGCCATATTGAATTTTTCCACCATAATATTTGTTATTTTTTTCTGGTTCCAATGGTGTATTAGTCGATGGTATTTGACCGCATTTTTGTCAAGTTTTTAATGTTAAAAATTTTGCCCGCCTGCCAAGTTGACCGCGGTTGTCAAGAATATGAGTTGAAACATAAACATTTTCTGAAATTCTCAATAAAACTCAATATCTAACCGTTTGACAGCATTCATCTTAGTGTTTGTTAATTAATTATTCCTGTTGAATATTTATAACAATTTATTCAAACGAAGAATTAAACGATATGTTTTGTATTTACCACAAGTGTTTCCGTAACAGCTTATCATTAAGAATACCCAGATAGGTCTCAACTACTTAGAACGGTATTTCCGAAGATAGAAAGAAACCTTAGGGATTATGAGTGTTTTAAAAAACAACTTCCGAAAATATATGTAACAGTAATAGTACAAAAGAAGAAACAATTCTGGTATAGTCTATCTCAAACACAAAATCAGTTACGTAATAAATCGACAACTAATTAAAGACAATCAGTCAGAAGCGTCAACCCATTTTTCAGTGTGCGCGTCAAAGACAGTAGTTGTCGAACCAGTCTTTCAAGTCAAGTCAGTTTTTAGCGTAAGGCGTTAGAAAACGAAAACTATTGTAAATAATTATTGGCTTGTGCTATAAATTCAGTTCAGTGGCGTCAAACGGCGAAGGCATTAAAATTTCTGATCGAATGTCCAATCACAGAGACTCGCGTCAAAGAGTGCCCCCGTGGGAAAAAAGGTTGATAAGTAGCGGAAACACTTCGAAAAGAAATTGTACAACTGACGCAATACATTGGGGGAGTACAGAAAAGAAAATTGCAGAAACGAGTAGAGGAAATAATAGGCCAAATTCGACAACACTCGGCACAAGACCCAGTCAACCACACTGCACAAGAATGTTTGGACACCTTATAACAGAAGCTTTCTGTATGTGCAGAACGGTTGAGGAGATGCAAAGCGAGCAACAATAGGAAGTGCGACAATACAATGTTTAAACTCTCTGAAAGGACTTTCTGCCGTCATCTTAATTCAGATAGAAATGCAGCCACCGATACTCTTCCAAATAAGGAACAAATTGAAGAGTTCTGGCAAAGACAACTAGCCACAACAGCCTCGTGCAATATTGGTGCCAGCTGGGTTAACGAAGAACACCGAGCTTGACGGGGTTATGAGCAAATGCATCATGAGCCGTTTACCACAGATGGAGTCTCCCAGGTTATTAAAGAGCTTCATAATTGGAAGGCACCCGGGCCTGATGGCGTCCAAAACTTTTGGCTTAAGAAATTTGGGTGTACACATCTATTGGCGGTGTTAATAAATGATGTCATACTTGACCCAAAGAAGATGCCATTGTTTTTCACACAAGAAGACACGTATCTTCTGCCAAAGGACAAGCACTGTTCTGCAGACCCCGGCAGATACCGACCAATAACTTGTATTCCGACCCTATATAAGTTGATCACATCCTGCCTTGAGAAACGGATATATGCGCACTGCGAACGAAACAACATAATTGCGAGGCAGCAAAAAGGGTGTGCCAAAGGATTTATGGGGTGCAAAGAACAGCTAATAATTGATTCTGTTGTGTGCATTCAAGCTTACAATGGACGAAGAAATCTCTTCGCTGCCTACGTGAACTATAAAAACGCGTTTGATTTAGTACCACACGAATGGCTCATAAGTGTGCTGAAGATGTATAAGATCGATACTTACATCATGAGGTTCCTTGAACACACAATGTCTACCTGGATAACAAAGATTCAGTTACGGGTACCAACGGGCGACAACATCGTAACCAGCACGATAGCAATTAGAAGAGGTATATTTCAAGGCTACTCGCTAAGACCATTGTGGTTCTGCCTCGCATTGAATCCACAGTCAAACCGCCTGAACTTTACCAGATATAGCTTCAGTATCAATAGCAATGGCAGGGAGCAAATGACGCTAAATCACCTACTATATATGGATGATCTTAAGCTGATGGCCTCCACAAAGAACCACCTGGAACAACTCCCTAAAATCGTAGAAGGGTTTTCCAGAGATATTGAAATGTAGTTTGGGCTCTAGAAATGATGCACCTCATGTTTAGTCAGAGGGAAAATACAACCAGGTGTATATGAAATGCAGAACGGCGAGCAAATTGCCTCGATGGATGTTAAAGAATGTTTCAAATACGTATGAATACAGCAAGCGAGGAAAATAAACCACTTGGTAATGAAGCTTGAAACACGTGTATGCGGTTGTCTCCTTGCGGCTTTGCTCTTAACCCTTTTTCCTTGTATAGTACAGAAATGCCGTGTTATAGATCCTGTTATAGTTAATATATATATATATATATATATATATATATATATATATATATATATATATATATATATATATATATATATATATATATATATATATATATATATATATATATATATATATATATAACATATAAAAATTGAAACTGACCCCGGATATGGGTTCTAAGGGTCCTAGTTCACGCTCATTTGAAAAAAATTTTTCAAAATTCAAAAGTCGGGATCTCTTTTCGTAGGAAAAATTCACTAATAATAATCTTTGTGTAAGATTTTTACAAATTAGCGCAAACATTTTAGTGTGTTTCCTTTGCATTGGGCATTTCTTTGCGAGGTATGTGTGTGTGTGTGTGTTTTGTTTCTTTAACGTCGGCCTATTTCCGCGACTATGGCCAATCACCGACGCCAGGAAGCAGTTTTACCTCACTATCCTGGTAACTTTGCCGAACCCCGGCCTTTCTGTAAGAAGGGTATGGATCTTTAACGTGCCCAACATCGCATGGACACGGGACCGACGGCTTTACGCCCCCTCCGAAGGGCGGAACGTGCAGAGATTCAACTTGCTCAAATACAATGCCACAACCTCGGTTGATGTAAACGTTACAGTTTGTACTGAAAAAGTGAAAGGAGAACCCTGCGATCGAATTCAGTACCCTTCGGTTTAGAGGCACACGTTCTTCCCCCTGAAACACCGAGGCTCTTTCTTTGCGAAGTGTTTATAAGATAAAGAAGGAACAGCGATGGCGATTACTTGAGGGCGTCGATGAAAGGTTGAGGATTCCTGGTAAATTTAGATATTACAAAGAGGAACAGACCGAAGAGTGTAAATCGCATATTCGGAATGAAATATACGATATTTATGAACGTAACAATTCTCAGGTCAGACCATTGTGGGCCCTAGAACCACCAATGTAGGTATCCCACAAGGGAGTATTTTATCTCCACTGTTGCACTTAATATATACTGAAGATCTACAGAAGTGGGTTGATGACGTGGAGATACTACAGTTTGCGGATGACATATAACTGTGAGATAGAAGACGGTATAGACAAGCTAAATAGATCAATGAGTAACCTAATAAATTGGACAAATAATAACGGATTGGACTTATCTAAGTCCAAATCAAAAGTGTGTATCTTCACCAGAAAGAGAAGACCATTACCTAAGACCATAACTTTCGCTGATATGAAACTTGAAGTAGTACCTGTAATAAATTATTTAGGGATGCTGATGGACACCAAACTTCTATGGAAAGAACACATTGAAAAAATTAGATGTAAAACAGAAAAAGCAATGAATATCTTGAGATCCGTTTGCCATAGCAAATGGGGCGCAGACCCAGAAACGTCTCTTTTACTGTACAGATCATATATAAGGTCAATTATAGACTATGGGTGTTGCCTATATAACCAAGCAAGTCAAGTGCATTTAAACAAGCTTAATGTTTTACAGAATAAAGCGCTCAAAATTAGTGTCGGAGTATTAAGAAGCACACCTACAAACAACTTACTGGCGGAAGCATGCGAACCACCTCTGCAAAGAAGAAGAGAATACTAACATCAAAATTTGTAACGAAACTTTTATCAAAAGACAGTCCTATCGTAACAAAACTCCATCAGCTATTCTTAATGACATTGACCTACACCTTCTGGAAAAAGAAAAAAAAACCACTAATGATAGACAGCTATGAACATCCTATCCCTTTCAGAAACGATATATGGTCAAATAAAGTAGACCCATACTATCAGATAGAACCTTCCAACATCGGGGTTGCTTATACTGAAGATTATAAAAAATTTCCCGCACCGATAAGAAACACCATGTTCAAATACGATTTAAGTCAGATACTGAATAAGTCGTACCACATATACACTGACGCGTCGAAAAGCGAAGAGGGAGTTGGATGTGCTTTTTATGATCCACAGAAACAAATTGCAGAAAAGTTTAAACTTAATCCCATATTTACCATATTTACCTCAGAAATTATAGCAATTCATAAAGCAGTCCAGTATACTGATACAATAGAAAACAGTGAGATACTAATCATTTCTGACAGCAAAAGTGTTCTTCAAGCCATTTATAGCGGTTCCTACAAAAGAAGCAAAAACAATTATCTCGAAACGCAAACAATAAATGTCATAAAACATTCAAGAGCACAGGGTAAAAATATTGTACTGGTGTGGACAAAAGCACATTCTGGCATACAGGGAAACGAAATAGTGGATAATCTGGCCAAGCAAGCGACAAACGACGGAATTACCGAAACATACAAAATCCCAGTGCAAGATTTCTGGGTGTATCTCAGCAAACAATCACATCAAAAATGGGAAGAGGAATACAAACAAAATACAAAAGGATTATTTTATAAGCAAATACAACCAACACTACCGGTGAAGCCATGGTTTGCTAAATTAAATTATAAAAAAAGGGAAATTTCCATTATTTGCAGATTACGCTTTAATCATATAATGGTACCTGTTTACATGCATAAAATAGCCTTAAGAAACGACGCACTTTGTCAGTGTGGAGAGCTGGGGAGCACTCAGCACATGCTACTGGAGTGCAGCTTAAAAAACATGAAACAAATGAATTCTGTAATCAAGTGCATGCTTGGGCGGGTGTTTATTGCCCCTTTAGCTTGCCACAGTTGCTACAAACAAAGCAGAAAAACATATACGATTGGTTGTTAAAACGCATAAAAAAAATTAAGCTAGAACCTTAACGTGATGAAAACACGCGGTATCTGTAAAGATAGGCATAGAAATAGTAGTCGTATATGTTTGGATATTTAAGTATTTGAATATGTGGGTCAGTTATAGATGTAAGTGTGTGTGTGTGGAAATATATATGTATGGGTATATATAGTTGAGAGATAAGACATACTATATAAATTAACAATAATTTAGTTTTACGATGTGAACAGTGTATGTGTAATAATCATTTGTTAGTCATTTAAGTAAATATTGTAAAGAAACATTAGTAAAGCTTAGTTTTAAGATCATTTGTATCTCCCATTTGTTTATACCTTTTTTCAAACCGTGGCCCAGTCTGTGTGTTTTGTGAGCCTCGAAGGGTCTCTAGGCGATTCGTGTCCCCGTGTATTTCCGACTGAGATGAAAAAAAGAAAAAAAATTTAAAAAAAAATTAAAAAAACTGAAAAAAAGACCAATTAGAAAAAACTGGAAAAAAAAAGGAAAAAAACTAGAAAAAAAAAAGGAAAAAAAAAGAAAGAAAAAAGAAAAAAAGAAGAAAAAAAAGAAAGAAAAAAAGAATGAATATGTTAAATGGTAAAAATATTGTTGTACTCAGCCTAGTTAATTATATTAAATATAAGGGTAGTAATAATAAAAAGTACATAATGGTTGGAGCCACGATGGACCATTGTATAGAAAAATACGGACCTAACGCTCGAAAAATAAATCGGACAATGGGCTAATGGATAATTATCCGCAGCCAAAAAAAGCGCGAACAACAACAACAATTCTCTAAAGGTTATTCGACATTACTGATTTGTACAATTGTTTCCAGAGCAATATGTTACATTAAATACACTACAGCAACGCTTTGAACACGAAGGCACCGTGAACATCAGCAGAGCATCGCTGAATCGTGTTCTTCCATGTATCGGTTTCTCGTTCAAGAAGAATAATAACAGTCGTACACTTATGGAACATCCACACAGCTAAGGTCAAAATTTTTGGGGAAATACAGACAAAATGCAACCTCTTCATGCAAATGACAAGTGGTCTTTTTGGACGAGACATGTATCTTTGCTAAAGCAGCGAATATATGTTCTTGGCAGGATTCCATTCATAGCGTTAGAAAACCTCTGAGGAAAACGTTTTGTTGTTTTATATGCTGGTCATTTCAAAGCATTTGTGCCTAATGCATCTTTTATTTTTGGTAGAAAGTCCAAACTAGCGGTGATATGGATTCTAAAATTTGTATAAAATGGCTGAAGGAAAAATTTCTTCCAAACCTCGAAGAATTATCTATCGTCGTGATGTACAATGCTTTATATCATACCGTATTAGTTGAGAAGTAACAAACAAAAAAAGTAAAGGTGAGATGCTTACTGGCAATTAGGCCATTGCTGACCCTTTTTGCTCATCTAAACTAACCTACCCTCCACCTTGAGCTCGATCTCAACGACGACAGTGATTTGAAAAATCATCCGCCGCCGGTGAGTCTCAAACCGTCGTCCCCCGAGTCCGTATTGGAAAATCTGAATCGATTTTCCCGCACGGCCGCGGAGGCGCTTGACAAGTAACCAACTTTAACAAGAAATAAATTAGCGATTAAAGAGCGGCTTCAGGCAAGTCACATATTATTCGATCCAAGTTATTTAAGGCCAGAGTTGCTTGATCTCGCCAAGCTGCACGCCAAAACTCCGTCATATAAGTCTGATGAGCTTTTGATAAAGCACATGCATGAAGTTTTGCGCCTACCACCATACCATTATCAATTCAATGCAATCGAACTGGCATGGGCTCGCGCAAAAACATATTACGATGGCCATAACCCATCCTGTGAGGTGACGATGAAGTACTCGCTATCTGGGAGAAATCTATAGCACTCTGCATACCTGGGGAATGGTCGAAATACATTCGACACACCGAAGAAGTGACTGAAACTTAGACAAAACGGCAGCACATTAACGTTGAAGTTCCCCAGCTCATTACTGACGTGAGCAATGGAGAAAGTTCTGACGATTTTGAAGTTTCCAATGACGATGATACTTGAAACGGCAAATTTTCAGTTTCCATGACCGGCAGTTTTTCTAAAAACATTAGCAAAATCTTATGCTTATATTTACCCCAAGATGCACAATCCACATTAAAAAAAATTGGAAACCACACCGAAGTAAGCTACGGGACCAGGAGTAAATAGGGATGCCGGGCGGGGAAAAGGATAAAATTAAACTATGAGCACAAAATTACAAAAAACTGCTAAGCTGGACCTGTCTAAGCTGCCTTTTTAACATTTGTGAGATGTGCTTTCTTAAAAGTCTTTTTACCCCCCAGGGCACCTCTATTCGCGCGAGAGGTGTAAAATATGTTTGTGTATTATAACATCAAAGCTGGGGCAAACAAGAGCATCATTATTACAAATGATATTTTACATTACAACATTATCCTAAAAAATTGTTATGATTTAATTAAACAGGTAAACCTAGTAGATTACTAATTTACTAACATAACTCAATAAAAAGCAGATTAATGATTTACGAAGACGCCTTTGAAAATTGTTTGATTTTTAAATGTAAGTCGACTGAAAACAACAGAAGAAAGGTTGCTATGGATATAACACTATCGCGGCAATTAATAATACTGTCTTTATTTTCGGAACAATTGGAGGTGTATTTAGCACGTTGCTTAAAAGCTTGTACTAAATAGTTTTTTTCCTGTTTATTTTAGATATTATTCGACAATATTTTCATTAATCAAGAATATTTTAACATGTTGGATTGTTATATTCGTTCTAACCGAAATACCGAGGCAGCTGCAAATTCATATCAAAACAACTACCCATAAAGACAACAACCCAACACCAAAATATTTAGCAGGAGAGTGACCAATCTATTGAACGACGGTAGCTTCCACGCAAAGAAACTACGAATGCCTATAAATGAAGAAAGGAATAATGCCGTCTTACAGGTTCCAAATGAAAACCCTCCGCAATCTGTTCGGTTTTATGGTGAACAAATTGACGTTCCAAAAAGTACGGTAGACCGTGTATTAAAACAAAGTCATTGCCATTCATACAAACCTACAATCGTACAAGACTTAAGCGTTCACGATTACCCTAAGCGACATCAATTCTGCAGATGGCATCAAGGACAAGGTCAGCAAGATGAAAATTTTTATTTGAAAATAATATGGGCTGATGAATCCAGATTTACAAATTGTTGTGTGTATAATCGTCATAATAGGCATTATTGGGTAAATGAAAATCCCCATCCATAAAGAAACAAAGACGATTGTAAGACAGATTTGGTATAAATATTTGGTGCGGCTTATTAGGTAAAAAACTGTTATTTTTATTTGTAGATTTGACAGTTGATTTAAAAAAATTTCAGGTCACTTCATTGTTAGTCCGTTTTATTTTGAAAATAACTTAAATGGGGAAAGGTATCTTAATATATTGAGAAATGGCATCTCACCAACAATTAGAAGAGTTCATGATAATTTAGACGAGATTTGGTACCAACAAGACGTTTGTCCAACTCACAATGCTGGGATCGTCAAAGAATTTTTGTACCAAAATTTTAATAATCGTTTCATTTGTAACAATGGGTCAGTTCACACCCATGGATTTTAATTTTTGGGGTACTCTGAAGAATGATGTGTATAAATTCGATCCACCACAAAATATCAATGAATTACGAAACAGAATCACGGAAGCTATAAATCATATTAACCAAAACGCCCTCACCAGAGTTTGCGGGCATGTTTCGAAAAGGTATATAAAGTCCATCGAACAAAACGGTGGCCATATTGAACAATTTTCTATTTAGTATATTTTTAAGTTTATATTTTATTATTTGTTAAGTTCCGTTTTTAATCGTGCTGTTTTGTAGAGTTTAAGTTTCTATTTGTTATTGCGCGTTTTGTTATTAAACTGTTTCAAATAATATTACCTAGCATTATTACCTAACTAAGTATTGTAAATTAATTCACAATATTTTTATGGTGAATCATTACGGAAAATTATGTTAAAAGTAGAAGTCTATTGTTAGACTCCATGGCCTACTGCATTTTGAACACTTCTTTTTGTCATTTGTTTTCTGGTATTGGATTTCATAGTCTACTATCGTCAAAACGGTTTTTCTCAAAATTGTGAGTCCAATTACAAGATTTCTCAAGCATATTGTACATGATTGGTAAGCTTTTTTGACAGGCTATCACGTGATCAAAAAATCCAATATGGCTGCCATAATAAAAACAAACGTTGATACCTGTAGCTCAAAAATAAATGACAATCCAAAGTTGAGAATAGCACAAAAAAATTACTCTCTAAAAAGTGTCCTAATAATGCGCAAGTCTTAGACATGTCAGATCAACGCCTACTTAGATATTGAGGGAAAAAATCGAAAAATTTTGGTTTTTTCAAAATAACTCGAAAACAAAAAGAGGCAGGGCATAATATGTATATATGTGTGTGTATGTATGTATCCAACTAATAATTCAAAAAAATAATAATAATGTTATATAGATGAAATTTGGTGGACATGTTGCTCAGACAGACACTTAATTATATACTAAAATATAATGTTCCAGGTTAACAGCAAATTATTTTATTGAAATTTGAAATACTTAATGAAATTCGCTACCATAACGCACTTGCTCCGTCCAGAATTTTTTATGATACATGATAATATGAGATGTTCAATACCGCCATACGCCATACAATCACAATGAGGGTTGTCTTTTAGTTTGACTTTAAACGAATAGGCTGGATGTATTGCATGACTTTCTCTTAAGCGACCTATATTTTTAATGGCCTCTTTGGAAAAAATTTCATAATAAAACCAAGCTCTAAGGGGATCAAAAAAATCAAAATAATGTAAGACTGTATGGGCTTAGCTTTATACCTTTTCCGTTTAACAATTATCGGCAATTATACCTGAAATTTCCTTTTACCTTGTATTCTATAATTGTGTCATGTGGCTATAAAAATCTCTTTAATTTTCAGCTGGATACGTCGGCTTTAATACTTTCATTTTTACTCCAATTTAACCTCATTTTCTCAATTAATTTCAAAGAAATTTGAACCCTAATTAGCCACCTGGAAACAGTATTAATTAGGTTACAGTAACATTATCCGTGTGATATTATAGTTAGCGTTACCGTGGTATGAAACAGATATCTCCCTTAACGTTCTCCACTGAACACTGAAACTTTAGCAGTTGCCTGTGTGTAACTTGAGTTGTAAAGTAAAGAAATGCTGGGAACTCTTAATGAGAGCCTCTTCTAAATTATTGTGCGAAGAGCGGTAACAGAGAAAGTTAAGTTAGTTAACAAGTGAAAACTGAGGAACTGTCTTGTCCTTCCTACTCACCCTAAGCTAATGGTCAGTCCAGGATAACACCCTCTGAAAACTAACTATATGAGTGGAAGGTCGTTAACGGTTGACCTCTTGCTAATGCTGAACGCTGGAGTTTAGGCCTTTTCGTGCTTGGACTGTTATTAACTATATACGAAGGGTTGCTGTGTTTTTACCATGCCCATTTAATTATACTTCTTGAATTAGAGAAAGCGTGTTGTATAAGCACAAAAAACTACCTGTACATAGTGCCTTATTGCAACCAGCTGCTTCAATCAAAACTAAGAGGCTCGGTGGTTTAGGGGTAAGAACGTGTGCCTCTGAACCGAAGGGTACTGGGTTCGATCCCAGGGTTCTCCTTTCACTTTTTCAGTAGAAACTGTAACATTAACATCAACTGACGTTATGGCACTGTATTTGATCAAGTTGAATGTCTGCACGTTTCGTGCCCATGCGATGTTGGGCACGTTAAAGATCCCTACTCTCCTTACAGAAAGGGAGGGTTCAACAAAATTTCTAGGATCGTGAGGTGAAACTGCTCCCTGGCGTCGCGGAAGTAGGCAGACGTTAAAGAAACAAAACACACACACACACAATCAAAACTAATGTAGAAGTCGCGAGCTTAGTCATAGTGAAGATGAAATTCACACATTTTGCTGATTCGGGGATACAAAATTTCGGATGCAGCCAGTGCGATGTGGCAGCGAATTTTCATAACGTCTTTCGCGTTCTGGTTACTGATTTCGACTAAATCTTTGAAACAAACTAAGGCCTTTATAGATGCAATATACGTATTAAACTTCATCAAAATAAGTTTATTATTTTGGTAGACGCAACTTCAAGAGCTCCATCCCTTCTCTTTTTGAAAAAGTAGTGCAATTGCGCTTTCTGATGAACCCTGCCACGGCATGGTCACTGCTTTCTGCGCAATGCAACCCGAGGTCACACAGTCATCACACCAGGTATCGTTTGGCACTACAACTCCGCGAACTGAGATGAAATGGGGGATTACTTTTCCTCATTTCCATGAGCGTCTGTCTGCTTCTCTCATCCTGACCCCTCTGATATCTCACAAAACGTGACCGAAACTATCCAAGCTAGCATAGAATTATTTATTCCACGTACACAGAAAACCTCTTCAGACACTCAAAAGCCCTGGTTCTCTAAATCCTGTAACAAGGCCAAAAGGTCAAAGCTCACAAAACACTTCTACACAATACCAGTCTAGAAAACCGACAAGCATTTAACGAGGCAAGAAACCGCTATGTCCGCATTCCTTCTGAGGAAAACAACTCGTTTAATAACTACCTCAAAAACAAAGTCCTCTCAAGCTCCAACGGCAGCAAACCCTTCTGGACTCTAGCTAAATCTATTGGGAATAATTTCTGCAAGAGCACGTTCCCACCTCTTGTCTGAGGGGACGAAATTGTTTCTACCGCCCTGGGCAAGGCTGAACATTTTGCCTCGTTGTTCGCCGGCAATTCTACTCTCAATCCATCTCCAAATGTTCAACCACCAACAGTCCCCAATGTCGCGCATGAAATGACGGATACTATTTTCAAAACTAAAAAGGTACGAAAGATGTTCTCTTCTCTTAATACCAGGAAAGCCTCTGGCCTTGACGAGATCCAAGCAATTTTTCTCAAAAATTGCGCACAAGCACTTGCTCCTGTCCTGACTCGTCTGTTTCAGACATCTTGCAATAGAGGCATACTTCCTAGTAACTGGAAAACTGCTAGAGTACAACCCGTCCTCAAGAAAGTATCCAAAGCGCTTTCTAGCAACTATAGGCCTATTTCACTCCTTTCAGTCGTCTCTAAAGCGATGGAAAAGCATATAAACACCGAAATACTAAAAATTTCTTGAAAATCACATTCTAATCCACGACAGGCAGTATGGATTCCGTCAGCGCAGATCAACTGCCGACCTCCTTTCCTTTGTCACCCATTCTTGGAACAAGTCTATGGAACTACACGGTGAATCCCAGATTGTTGATCCAGACATATCCAAAGCATTGGACCAGGTCTGGCACGCAGCGCTACTTAACAAACTTCCGGCCTATGGCCTACCACAAATCTCTGTACCTGGACAGCAAATTTCCTCTCCAACCGGAGCATTTCTGTTGTCGTGGATGGCCATTCCTCTAATCTGTATCCAATTAACGCAGGAGTTCCTTAAGGTTCAGCTTTAGCCCTACTTTGTTTCTTCTCCACATCAATGACCTCCTCTCTAGCACATCTAACCCAGTTCACAGTGACGCGGACGATTGTACCCTCCACGCAAACATACAACATTTCAAGCCTAGCTCTTTAGCCCAATTAGATGAGGATCGCAAACTCATGGAAGGTTCTGTCTCCGTGGATCTCCAAAAAAGATTAGCCTTGGGAAGTAGAAATCTTGTACAATTCAACCCCACCAGATCTCAGTCTTGCTTTCTATCCCATAAAAGATACATTAGCCCTAGAACCATCACAATGAACAACCAAGTTATTCAAAGTAATGAGTCCTTTTCACTTGTTGGCATTTATGTGGATCGAAATCTCAATTGGCACCAACATGTCACATCAATTGCAAAAGCGGCTGCTAATAAATTAGGTTTCCTCTCCCGTGCTAGCAAATACTTCTCACCAGCTAATCTCTATACCTTATATACTTCACAAATAAGACCAAGCCTCGAATACTGCTCTCACATCTGGGGTGATGCTGCCGCTTCTACACTCGCTATCCTGGACTCCATTCAGAAGAGAGCTACACGTCTTATCGGTGACCGTACCCTCACCCAAAGGCTGCCATCCCTTGCCCACCGACGTGCCGTTGGTAACCTCTCTCTCTCTCTTTTATAGATATCTGCACGAGCACTGCTCAGCGGAGCTTTCTTCCATAATTCCTCCACCTGCTGCCCCTAACAGAGCTACCAGGGGAACAGATCGAATGCACCTTTTTACTGTCCAGGTCACCAGACATAGAACATCTTGTTATGCCCGCTCTTCTGTCCAGAGGACTTCCAAGTTGTGAAATTCCTTGCCGGCACATGTTTTTCCTTCTCCCCCGAACCTCCAAACCTTCATGTCCAGAATTAACAAGTTGCCTCTTTCCTCCTTGTCGACACCCACGGTGCGATAGTAGTTAGGCTGTAAGCCCTCGTGGTGTGTTGTTGAAATAAATAATAAAAAAATCAAGTATTCTTGTGGCTATAACTCCGAAACTAATGGAGATATCGAATTGAATCTTATCCGCTTGCACATTTATTCTCGTTTTCGACTATTATATAATAACTATGCCATTACATTTAAAATTTGGGAGAAAAATTGAAAAAAAGCAAGTTTTTTTGAATAGCGTCCTTTAACATACGCAGCGAAATCAGAATGACTTAACCGTTTTCTCGTTTCAAGTAACAGAGATTCATTTCTTAAACAAGACAGATTTCATCCAATTCCCTTGTGCCAAACAGAAGTTATGTACAAACTAATCAGCAGACTTTCCCCCGTTTCCTCCTTACCTAATTTTAAGACTTAGAGCAAAAAGTGTTAAACTAAAAAGATGTAGAATATCAGTAAAATTAACATTGTTTTATTTTTTGATAGCTTTTATATGAATCTTTTCCATGAAAATCCCTTCTTCCACATGACCATAGCGATTACGTCCCCTAGCTCCAGCGTTAGGAACTTAACAATTATTTACAGCTCTTTCCATAAGCCACACATTTTTTCGCAGATCTCCTGGACCACCCATTCCTGAGATATGGCACCTTTTGACCCTTGTGCACAAGCATAACACCTAATATGCTACAAAAGGTTAGAAATAGATTAGGTTTAAACAAAATCTTTATTACTGTATGGAAGCAAATGGGTCACATTTTCAGCACCTATTAGATTAAATTTTAAATAAGTGTTAAATAAAAATCAAGTTTATTTATTTTATTTTTAATAGTTCTTAATGTCTAATACACATTTAAAGTATTTTAACACAACTAATTAAACAAATTTTGGTTGTTTTGACTCCTAAGAACTGTAATTTAGGTGAATTTTTTATTGATAGCAAAACTATGGGGTTACCTTTGTAAAGCCGTTTTTGCTTTAAATGTTGCAGGAAAATCCAACAAATAAGCCATCATTGGAAAGGTAATTGTGTACGCTTTGAAATAATGCATGACTCGACCCCATTTCGCATTTGAAATTTTGAGGGTGCATTTATTTCCCGCCAGAGGGTTGAAGGAGTAGGTTGGAAAATGTGCTTAAAAAGTGTTCCCCTAAAAATAAAAAATCACGGCACCAATCGTTTTCTCCCCAAGTTTATAAAAAAAAAATTAAGCCGGATGCATACTTTTCGTTGGGCCACCCTGACATCTGGTGATCGTTGAGGCCACCATTGCAAGGTTCATTTGAACCGATCCAGTTGATTCCAAACATTTGTGTCAGCTCTTGACGAACTACTTTAGCAGAGTGGGCAGGCGCACCATCTAGCTGATACCAATAATTATTACGTAAATTTCCTGGTAGGCTATTGATAAAATTTACTACTATATGCCTCACAATACCTAAATACTTCTGGAAACTAAGGTTTTCATTGTAAATTTCATAATGCACCATTTCATTTTGGATAATGCAGAATACATCGTTCTTGGAAATTCCTTTGGCTAGTTACATGCGGATTTTCTCTAGCCCAATAATAATTATTTCGATGATTTACGATTCCTTCTCTGGTGAATTTAGACACGTCACTCCAAACTCTTTTTGACAGAAAATCCAGGTCCTTATAAGTTCATCTCCCGTATGAAGGGCATGTACCGGAGTCTTGGAATAATGATGCATTTTATGTGGTTTCAGGATTCGTTGAACTTACATTCTTGAAATACTTAAATCTTGGGTAGCAGCCGATATAGAGCTATGCGGATAAACTTGAAAATAACCCAAAATATTTACCTGATTTAGCTCATCACTCAACAGCCTTTGTAGAGTTGACCTTACTTCGCTTGATACTGCCAGTTTCCAAAAAAGTTTGGGACGCAGCAAGTGCGTTATGGTAGCGGATTACATTAAATTCTATAAATTTGAATAACTCAATTTTCTGTTAATCTAGAAAGTTGAATTTTTGTGTGTAGTAAGATCTTTTAAGGCAACAGGCCTACCAAATTTCTTCAAAATCGCTTTGTAATTTTCGGAGATATTTTTTTTTCGAAAGAAACCTCAAAATTTTCCCGGAAAAACTTGTCCGATTTTCCTGGCTAACGAAATGATCCAATTAATGACAGAACGATCCCTGCCGAGTTTCATCAAAATCGGTTAATAACTTTTTGAGTTAACGTGTATATATATATATATATATATATATATATATATATATATATATATATATATATATATATATATATATATATATATATATATATATATATAATTTGTCATATTTACTTAAATTAAAAATTAACTATTTGGATGAAAATAACGGCTATAAACAAAGAATTTTAGTTTGGAAGGTATTGGGAGAGGATTAAAATCAATGAAGAGTGAAGGCGAAGACTGGTTCATTAGATGGAACAAGTAGAAGCCGAACAAATTTGGTATGTCAAAATTAGAAGTATGTTACATTTGGATGGAGTTTTCAAGCAGTTTTTGGTGGAATTTTATTAAATTATGTTAATATACAGCACAAGCCTCAGGCTTATTGTGTAGATATGTTGTACGATTTATGATAAGTTAATAAATAAAATATATATATATATATATATATATATATATATATATATATATATATATATATATATATATATATATATAAACTTATAAAAATTGAAACTGACCCCGGATATGGATTTGCACCTTATACAAATAGCAATATTACTAATAACAATGCTTAATGTGTACCTTTACGATTGTTTACGCACTTTTGATAAATAACGACAAGAGCTCTATATGTATGTATATATATATATATATATATATATATATATATATATATATATATATATATATATATATATATATATATATATATATATATAATATTTCTATGATGGCCTACGTTCTGAATGCAGATTCCTACTTATTATTATTATGACACCGGTAACTCAGAAAATAGTTGCAGACTTTGACCATATTTGGTGAGTATCTTCCTTTTGAAAGTGGCTTCGTTTTAGTCCCGAAAATCGGACCAGTTTTTAAAACTTTTAGGTTTTCTTCAGGAAAATTTGTAAAGCTCTGGAAATAACAAAGCTATGGCAACCAAATTTGGTACGCGGCTTTATATTATAGAATATGAATTACACACCAAAATTTAGATACATATTAGGTATATAGGTAATTTAAATATTATGAATTTTTTAGCCAATTTTCGTGTAAAAATATAATAAAGATTATTTATGTGTTTTTGGAGAAAATATTTTTGGAAGATTTCTTTTGAAGTGTTGGTAATGATAAATCTATGTTACTGTAAAAAAATATTTCGCTTTCGTAAAAAAAAACATCATTTTCATGTAACATTACTCTAACCAATTTTTGGAAGGAAAATGCAATTTTCGTTAAAGAAGTTGTTTGCAAATTTTCATGCAAACATAATTTTTTGAATTTTTGACAAAAAGCTTCTTGTGAATAATTATCTTATTGCTGTTTTTTAGTTTGTTTTTCAACTCTACGCGTTTCGGCCCCTTATCGAACCATCTTCAGGGGTTAAGACCTAGAATGTAAAAAAGAAACTACGTTTTTGGTAGGTCTAACATGCGACCAAGTTCACTGCAACTACAGAAAGTATAAGGTCTAACAAAACCTAATGTCAAACATTGATACAATTATGTCAAACCCTGACATATTGACGTCAGAAATAATATCTTGGCTGGTGTGTAAATTGCTTGAAGAGGTTCGCCCAGGAAAATAGGACCAGTTTTTTCGGGAACATTTAAAGTTGATTTTCGGAAAATTATTGCACTTTTTTAAACAGTAAAGTTATTTTGATGAAATAAGGTAGATTGTTTCTACTATATGTGTGTTATACCAAATTCCATGCATTTTCTTTAAAAAAGACATATCTGTCATTAAAAACATTTTTATGAAAGTTTACTACCATAACGCAGTTGCTGCGTCCAGACTTTTTAGTTTTCCTGAAACCCCAAATTTGTTCTATATTTTTTGTCTAAATTACGACTCTCTTATATTAAAGGGCAATAAAAGGGTTGCAGTGGATTGAAAGTTGATGTAAGTCGGTAATATTTTACTTAAGACCCATTATGTGAGACATCAACGAAATTGTTTCAACAAATTCGACATCAATACCCAGTTTCACAAAGCTCCATTAAATATTTTACGGACGGTTAGTTAATCAAGTCTTAAATAACCAATCACAGACTATAATTCGGGTTTTTCCATGACAACCAAATATTTTAAAGCTGTGGTTGGTTGTATTAGGCCTTGATTAACTAACCGGCCGTTAGATATTTAACCGAGCTTTGCGAAACTAGGACAATGACATTCAAACTCAATATGGCTCCCATCTGAAAAATCTAAGTTGCTGATGATTTCAAAAAACCGAAACGTCGCACTTCGACTTTGATAACGTTTTCAAATACTGCTAGTAAAAGTACTTAAAAAAGTGAAAACCTAATTTGCATATTTTCAGATATGAAAATAAGGAATTCTAAAACCCATTTTCTTCAGTATATTCCAGGAAGCGTAAAACAAGGTCACATTTCTCGCCCATAAAATGTTTTTTACTCGAATATGCAACTCCCTCTCATTCAAGTTATTTTTCTGAGTACCAAATTCGGTTGTCATAGCGTTTTTATTTCCGAAGATAAAAAATATTTCCGAAAGAGAGTCCTAAATTTTTCCGGAAAAACTTTTCCGATTTTCCAGGCTAACGGTTTTATCCCAGCCACTTGTAAAACAAAGGCACTCACCAAATTTTATCAAAATCGGCCATTTATGTTTGACTTATCGGAGTGACAATTCAAAAGTCGCGATCTTATCATTAGTTAATTTTTTCTTGGAAAATTCACTGAAAAGGAATTTTCAGTACCAATATATTTTTACATCACTTTTCAAATGGACTCTGTTTTAGGTAATCTTGGAAACACATACAAATATAAAATGTGGTCTGGGAAAACCTGTTAAGTTGGCGGTTTCTGTTCCAGTCAAGTACCCTTCGATTTCCGCTTATCTCTCTAGAGTGTGTCGTAGCGCAAAAATGCAAAGTGGCTGGATGCGCAGCTGTATTGAGATAATCTAACTTTCATTTGCATAAAGCTCATTGTCTCTGGGTATTTCATATCTAGTGCAGCATAAGAAAAGATAAGAAACTCTGAGGTTCTAAAAATATAACCCAGTAACTGTGACAGTAACATAGTAAATGGGGTGCGTGAACTCTACCCGACACTGTTGAAATGTTAATAAGATTGATAAGGTTTTATGTTTATGTATTATACACTTCTCAATTGATCACATGTTTTCAATATTAAAGTTGTAGTTCCAGATTATGGCAACATATTTCGAATAAGTTGGGAGGAAGAAATGTGAGCTCGTATATTATCAATTTGCATGCCTAGTAAGTACACTTGGAGAACCCAAATAAACACAATACATTTGTGACCTGACGATCGTTTCACTAACAAGGTTAGCGTCATCAGAGATGTTCAATTTCAAACTCTTAACTACTAGTATTTGTATTAGGTGAAACAAAAAGCAGAATCACCCCATTTTTTTTTCTTTCAGTTTCCAGCCATAGGTTCCAACCTCTGTCTTTCATTTTTACATTAGGTGTCAAGTAGATGACCGCACCCTAGAGAAGGGAATCACAAGCAAACTTTTTACGTTTATGTTATATCGGGAGTCGCTTTAAAAATTCCGTTATACTTGTTTACACGCAATTTTGGCATCTTTTTTCATAAAATTGAACTATAGAGTGTGTCCAAACTGTATGGGAATGTATTGCTATCTCCGTTATTATTAGAGATAGGGAGACGCTTAAATTAGTAGTGTTTTGTAGAATTTCATGCTCGTTCCAAATATGACTTGTATTTTGCCCTACCTCTTTTCGCTTTCGACTTATTTAAAAAAAAAAATGTCGATTTCTTTTTTTTTATATCTAAACTGAACTGAACTGACATGTCTAAGACCTGCACATAATCAGGACACTTTTTACAGAGTAATCTTTTTGTGCTGTTTTCAATTTTGGATTGGTATCAGCGTTTCTTTTTTTATGGCAGCCATGTCGGATTTTTTGCTCGTGCGATAGCCTGTGAAAAGAGCTTTCCAATGATGTACAACATGCTTGAGCAATCTTGTAATGGCATTGTAAATTTTGAGAAAAACGTTTTGAGGATAGCAGGCTATGAAATCCAATACCAGAAAACAAATGACAAAAAAAGTGTCCAAAAAGCAGTAGGCCATATAGACTTCTACTTATAACATAATTTTCCGTAATCATTCACGATAAAAAATAGGAACTTTGAGCACACCAATCAGCCCATTATTACAAATGATATTTTACGTTACAACATTATCCTAAAAAATTGTTATAATTTAATTAATTAGGTAAACCCAGTAAATAACTAAATTTACTAACAGAACTCAATAAAAAGCAGATTAATGAAAAACAACAGAAGAAGGGTTGCTATAGATATAACACTATCGCGACATATAAGAAAACTGTCATTCTTAATTATCTGAACAATTTGAGGTGTATTTAACACGTTCCTTAAAATTTTGTACTAAATAGTTTGTTTCCTGTTTATTCTAAATATTATTCAACAATATGTTCAGTAATGAAGAATATTTTGACGTGTTGGAATGTTATATTCGTTCTAACCGAAATTCAGAGGCAGCTGCAAACTCATATATATATATATATATATATATATATATATATATATATATATATATATATATATATATATATATATATATATATATATAGCTTCCACGCAAAGAAACTACCAATGCCTAGAAATAAAGAAAGAAATAATGTCGTTTTACAGGTTTCAAACGAAAACCCTCCGTAATCTGTTCGGTTTTATAGTGAACAAATTGACATTCCAAAAAGCACGGTATACCGTGTATTAAAACACGTCATTACCATTCATACAAACCTAAAATCGTAGGTTTTAAGTAAAAAACTGTTGTTTTAGTGAATTTTCTTTAAAAAAAATCACTAATGAGGAGATCCCGACTTTTGAATTTTGAAAAAATTTCTTCAAATGACCGCGAACTAGGCCCCCTAGAACACATATCCGGGGTCTGTTTCAATTTTTATATGTTATATATATATATATATATATATATATATATATATATATATATATATATATATATATATATATATATATATATATATATATATATATATATATATATATATATATATGTATCACACCGATAACTCAAAAAATAATAGGCCGATTTTAACTAAATTTGGTGGAAAAATTCCTTTTGCAAATGGCTTGGATAAGTTCGTTAGCCAGGAAAATCTGCCAAGGTTTTCCCGGAAAATTTTGTGTTTTCTTTCGAAAAAAATTTATATCTCCAAAATTAACAAAGTAAGGGCAACCAAATTTGGTACGCTAGTTAACATCTTTATAGGTAAGCCACCTACCAAAATTTAGCTATGTAGGTCAAAAGACAAAAAAGTTATAGGCATTTAAAGAAAAATAAATTGGGGTTTTCCTCAAAACGTCAAAGTTGCGATTTAAAACGTCAAAATCGGCAACATTTAGGCAAAGAACTTGAATCTAATACGGGATATGGAAATCAAATGTCTCAAGAAGGATCTTTTACAAACTCTGAAGTCTTATTTTCAACCGTCGTTGTCCTTCATTTTACTAAAATGTTTCCAGAAAATTCATTTCAAATAGACCCTTTCTCTGATGCTTGGCAGTAGCCTTAGCTTTAGAGTTTATCGTTTAATGGTATATAATTTTTGTCTAATTTTCGTAAAAAATCAGTAAAGCTCAATATATCCGTTATTATACAAGATATGAAGAAAATTTGTATATATTAATTATAGGGTGTCTTGAGCTAATCTTAAAAAAATATTTCTACAATCACAGGATGGCCCATAAGTCGTTGGTGATACAAATTTTCTTTTTTTTTAATCAAACACGCCTTATGTTATTGCATTTTTGAATTTTTCAGCGATGCATGTTTGTAAGAAAAGAAATTCGGGACGCAGCAAGTGCGTTATGGTAGTGAATTTTCATTAAATGCTTCAAATTTGAATAACTCAATTTGCTATTAACCTATAAGGTTGACCAAGAAACGAGTTTTTCCGGGAACACTTTAAGTTTACTTTTGGAAATTTTTGTACATTTTCACACAATAAAGTTATTTTTATGAAACATGGCACATTGTTTTTACTATATAGGTTATACTGGTAACCAAAATTGATGCCTGCTTTCTTAAAAAGGAAACACACATATTTGCAATTAAAAACATTTTTATGAAAATTCACTACCATAACGCACTTGCTGCGTCCAGAGTTTTTTATTTATAGATTAGACAGTTAATTTAAAAAAATAATTCAGGTAACTTCATTGTTGGTTCGTTCTTTTTTGAAAATAATTTAACTGGGAAATGTATCTTAATCTATTGAGAAATGATATCTCACCAACAATTAGAAGAGTTTATGATAATTTAGACTAGATTTGGTACCAATAAGACGGTTGTCCAGCTCATAATGCTGCGATCGTCAAAGAATTTTTGTACCAAAATTTTAATAATCGTGTCATTTGTAACAATGGGTCAGTTCATTGGTGTGCTCGAAGTCCTGATATAACACCCATGGATTTTAATTTTTTGGGTACTCTGAAGAATGATGTGTATAAATTCGATCCAGCATAAAATACCAATGAATTACGGAACAGAATCACGGAAGCTATAAATCATATTAACCAAAACACCCTCACCAGAGTTTTCAGAAATGTTTTAAAAAGGTGTATAAAGTGCATTGAACAAAACAGTGGCCATATTGAACAATTTTCTATTTAGTGTATTTTTAAGCTTAGATTTTATTATTTGTTGAGTTCCGCTTCTAATTGTGTTGTTTTGTGGAGTTTATGTTTCTATTTGTTATTGCCGGGTTTCGTTATTAAACTGTTTCACACAATATTACCTAGCATTATTAACTAATTGAGTATTGTAAATTTAATCACAATATTTTTTTATCGTGGATCGTTACGGAAAATTATGTTAAAAGTAAAAGTCTATTGTTAGACTCCATGGCCTTCTGCTTTTTGAACACTTTTTTTTGTCATTTGTTTTCTGTTATTGGATTTCATAGCCTACTATCCTCAAAACGGATTTTCTCAAAATTGTCTGTGAAGTTACGAGATTTCTCAAGCATGTTGTACATCATTGGAAAGCTATCACATTAGCAAAAGATCCAATATGGCTGCCATAATAAAAACAAACGCTGATACTTGTAGCTCAAAATAAATGACAATCCAAAGTTGGGAATAGCACAAATAGATTACTCTGTAGAAAGTGTCCTGAAAATGTGCAAGTCTTAGACATGTCAGATCAACGCTTACTGAGATATTGAAGAAAAAGAAATCGACAAATTTTGGTTTTTTTTTTCAAAATAACTCGAAAACGAAAAGAGGCAGGGCAAAATACTTGGAACTAGCATGAAATTCTACAAAACATTGCCAATTTTACCATCTCCCTACCTCTAATAATAAGATAGCAATACATTGCCATCCAGTTTGGGACACACTGTATAGACGTAACGGAGCTCTATTCCAACAAATTTTGTTGTTAATGGCCTTTGAGATATGAACATTCTCTTAGGTGTCTAATTTCAGCGTTTGTCTAACATTTTGGATGAGCTTTAGGTATTCTTTATCTATGTGGTGATTATTATCCAAAATATGCAGGGCCACGCATTACTTGTCTATAGCACCGTATCTCAGCTCTGCCAGATGTGCGTTAGATTTGGTTTAAATGACTCTTTTAGTTTGCCCATTTATTTAATATTACAATTTGTGCAGCTTATTTCATAGATACCTGACATTTCAGTGGCTTTATAAGTATAAATAATATATAAATAATTTAAAAAATTTGTAAGGTAATCCTAAAGATAAGTATCTTTAGGATTACCTTACAAATTTTTTAAATTATTTTTTTCGAAAAAGTTGGCTGCTCATCAACGTTCCTAAAAATCCTTTCAAGACCGCTAGTGATACGCGGTTCAAATGGTAAGCACAAACCTTTTGTCTGCTTTATCTTTCTGTGGTGGATACGGCAGGATTTATCCACTTAGCAAACCGTTAACTGTTATTTTTAGCCAAGTGCTTGATTTACTCTAATTCTCCGCTATAGCCACTTTCACGTAAGGGGAATTGTATTAACCTATGTACAAAAAAATTAAACTAGCCGTTTTTTTGTGTGAACGTATGATGTGAGTCAGGTGTAACTTAGAGTAATGATTTCCTTCCCGTGTACAACACATTGAAGAGAGTTATTAATAAAAAGTAGTATATCTATAAAAGATAATTTAAAATTAAGTTCTAATTCGTGAGTACATTTTATTGAGTCAAATTGACTATTCAGTCTATCCATATTATCGTCTTCTTTGCATGTCCTCGTGTTAAACACTGCGAAAATATTGTCCACATAACGAAACCATACTTTAGGGAAATACTCACTTTTATTTTCTTTCCTCTTCAAATCTACTTATAAAGAGGTCTGCGATGAATGGGGAGATAGGCTTGCTCATTGCAGTGCGTTGAGTTTGTTCAAAAAACTCATTGTTAAATTGAAAGATATATTGTTTTATGCAAAGATAGCTTAATGTTGAATATTCCCACACACCTCTTTATTTTCCTGCGCGTTTTCAACAATTATTCTAAATGTGTTAGCGTTTGTTTCAGACC
The DNA here is from genome assembly GCA_964006375.1 of Tillus elongatus. Classification (NCBI taxonomy): domain Eukaryota; kingdom Metazoa; phylum Arthropoda; class Insecta; order Coleoptera; family Cleridae; genus Tillus; species Tillus elongatus. The sequence goes on along the minus strand of OZ023262.1, from coordinate 248,029,544 downwards.
ATGCTAAGAAACAAAGAGACTAAATCAAATGAAATTAAAACCTCACATTCAACAAACGTAACATATTTTACAATATTAATAAATTCAAGTGAACTTGATAATGGAAAAACATTTGTGTTTAACAAGCAAGCCTTTAAACTCATTTGTTAATCACTTAGCTAAATCAAATGTATGTCGGAGAATTTATAGCCCAAATAATACATGTCATAGATTTTCCCGGTTTATGAATTTTTGTGAGACAATATTTTTTTGGGGACTTTTGGATTCGTAACCTGCAAGATTTTTCCTAAATCTTTTGTTATATGATTGTGACAACTCTTTAAATTCTTTTCAACATCAAGAATATTTTTGGTATAGAGTTTTTATTTAATTGTTTATACCGTCCTGTCTCTCTTAGATTATTAATTTTTATAATCGTTTTTGTCCAAAATCATATTATATGTACGGTTGTTATTGGTCTGTTCGCAGATGGGCTTGTCGGCGCTCGTCACGGGCTCCTATATGTACATAGTGAATTTATAATTCAAAAAGAACTCTTTAAATTCTTTTCAACATCAAGAATATTTTTGGTATAGAGTTTTTTATTAATTGTTTATACCGTCCTGTCTCTCTTAGATTATTAATTTTTATAATCGTTTTTGTCCAAAATCATATTATATGTACGGTTGTTATTGGTCTGTTCGCCAGATGGGCTTGTCGGCGCTCGTCACAGGCTCCTATATTTACAAGAATTTCTAGATCAAAAAGAACGTGAGTTTCCTTAAATATCGCGGTACCTTTCATTTTAAGCCCGTTATCCTTTAAATTAGATAAACGTTCATAAATTTGGCAACCAGAAGATTAAAGTAGTTCTTCGACCTCGTCCTTTCAATATTGACACAATAGACAAACAATGGTTCGCCGACTACAATTTTGACTTCGGCTTAGTTCGTCCACCTAGGTGCGGTATACGGTATAAATACATGCAGCTGCTAATTTAATTTATGATTGTTTCATCCTCTGATGATGCTGACGTGGTCAGTGAAACGATCGTAAGGTCTTTTTAAAATATGAATTGCATATAAACATGTTAAAGTCTGTGGCTAACGGGTCCCATCCCCGGCGGCAGTTTATTTTCTTCAATGTTTGAATTTGGCAAAAATTTTTAATTTGGAAATATCCTTTGTTATAATTTTTATTATTTGGTTTTTAACACTATTTTGTTCTGAATTTAATTAAATTATTGTTAATATAGTTGACAAACGTAGAATACTATAAGAGCAAACAATGTTTATCGAGGCGGATGTATACGTTTTTGAAGGTGATGATTGGGAACTACATAATAATAACCTTCTTTTGTATAATCCATATAAAAATAAACATCCACTTATCAAATCTATTCTAAAACTAATAATAATAAATTCAGAATTAATATACTTAATTAGTAAACAAACAGAATTAATTAGCTAAATTCAAGGTGACTCGGATTTAAAAATGCAACTGCATATAAATAATTTATAACTATTTAGAAAGAATTGATATGCCTACACTTTTTCGTAATTTTGAACTGAATTAAACACCCTCAGAAAACAACTGATGAATAATAATAATAATATGATAGAAGTATAATACCACTATTTAGTTCACATTATGGGTAGAGATAAGTATATTGTGATCTATCTTGATAAATTAAATTTATTATAAACATAATCTAATGCAAGTTAATAGGTGTTTGAGGAAATGAGTCAAAAAGAAAAGAACGGGAAAATAATTTTCTTGGGTGATAATATACAACCTTATTACCTTTACCTTTTTTTTTAATTTCAACAACACACCACGAGGGCATACAGCCTAAATACTATCGTACCGTGGGTGTCGGCAAGGAGAATAGAGGCAACTTGTTAATTCTGGACTTGAAGGTTTGGAGGTTCGGGGGAGATGGAAAAACCTGTGCCGGCAAGGAATTCCACAACTTTGAAGTCCTCGGGACAAAAGAGCGAGCACAACAAGATGTTCTATGTCTGGTGACCTGGACAGTAAAAGGGTGCAGTCGCTCTGTTCCCCTGGTAGATCTGTTGGGGGCAGCAAGTGGAGGAACTATGGAAGAAAGCTCCTCTGAGCACTGCCCGTGCCGATATCTATAAAAGAGAGAGAGAGAGAGAGATCACCAACGGCACGTCGGTGGGCAAGAGTGGCAGCCTTTGGGTGAGGATAGCGTCACCGATGAGACGTATAGTTCTCTTCTGAATGGAGTCCAGGATAGCGAGTGTAGAAGCGGCAGCAGCACCCCAGATGTGGGAGCAGTATTCAAGGTTTGGTCTTATTTGTGAACTATATAATGTACAGAGATTAGCTGGTCAAAAGTATTTGCGAGCCCGGAAGAGGAAACCTAATTTCTTAGCAGCCGCTTCTGCAAATGATGTGACATGTTGATGCCAATTCAAATTCCGATCCACAAAAATGGCAACAAGTGAAAAGGACTCATTACTTTGAATAACTTGGTTGTTCATTGTGATGGGTCTAGGGCTTGTGTATCTCTTATGAGAAAGAAAGCAGGACTGTGATTTGGTGGGGTTGAATTGTACAATATTTCTACTTCCCCAGTCTAATATTTTTTGGAGATCCACGGAGATAGAACCCTCCGTGAGTCTGCGATCCTCATCTAATGGGGCTAAAGAGAGAGGCTTAGAATATTGTATATTTGAGTGGAGGGTGCTATCGTCCGCGTAACTGTGAACTGGGTTGGATGTGCTAGAGAGGAGGTCATTGATGTAGAGAAGAAACAAAGCAGGGGCTACAGCTGAATCTTAAGGAATTCCTGCATTAATTGGATACAGTTTAGACGAATGGCCATCCACGACAACAGAAATGCTCCAGTTGGAGAGGAAATTTGCTGTCCAGGTACATAGTTTTGGTGGTAGGCCATAGGCCGGAAGTTTATTAAGCAGCGCTGCGTGCCAGACCTGGTCGAATGCTTTGGATATGTCTAGAGCAACAATCTGGGATTCACCGTGTAGTTCCATAGACTTGTTCCAAGAATGGGTGACAAAGTAAAGGAGGTCGGTAGTTGATCTGCGCTGACGGAATCCATACTGCCTGTCGTGGATTAGACTGTGTTTTTCAAGAAATTTTAGTAATTCGGTGTTTATATACTTTTCCATCTCTTTAGAGACAACTGAAAGGAGAGAAATAGGCCTGTTGTTACTAGGAACCGCTTTCGATCATTTCTTGTGGACGGGTTGTACTCGAGCAGTTTTCCAGTTACTAGGGAATATGCCTCTATTGTAAGATGTATGAAACAGACGAGTCAGGACAGGAGCAAGTTCTGGTGCGCATTTTTTGAGAACAATTGTCGGGTCTCGTCAAGGCCAGAGGTTTTCCTGGTATTAAGAGAAGAGAGCATATTTCGTACCTATTTAGTTTTGAAAATGATATCCGTCATTTTATGTGCGACATTGGGGACTGTTGGTGGTTGAACTTTTGGAGGTGGGTTGAGAGTAGAAATTCCAGCGAACAGCGAGGCAAAAAGTTCAGCCTTGCCCAGGGCTGTAAAAACAATTTCATCCCTCGAGACAAGAGGTGGGAACGTGCTCTTGCAGAAATTATTCCCAATAGATTTAGCAAGAGTCCAGAAGGGTTTGCTGCCGTTGATGCTTGAGAGGACTTTGTTTTTTATGTGGTTATTAAACGAGTTTTTTGCCTCAGAAAGAATGCGGACATACCGGTTTCTTGCGTCGTTAAATGCTTGACGGTGGGATTGTGTGGAAGCGTTTTGTGAGCTTTGACCTTTTCAAGTCTGGCCTTGTCACAGGATTTAGAGAAACAGGGCTTTTGAGTGGTTGAAGAGGTTTTCTGTGTACGTGAAATAAATAATTCCATGCCAGCTTGGATAATTTCGGTGACGTTTTACGAGATATCAGAGGGGTCAGGATGAGAGAAGCGGACAGACGCCCATGGAAATGAGGAAAAGTAATCTCGCATTTCGTCCCAGTTCGCGGAGTTGTAGTGCCAAACGATATGCGAGTGTCATGACTGTGTGACCTCGGGTTGCATTGCGTAGGAAGCAGTGACCATGCCGTGGTCTGAGCGACTAAGGGGGGTGGTGACTGATATATTATAGCAGTCAGGATTTGTAGTAAGAAGGAGATCCAATGGATTTGAGCTGTGTGTTGGGATGCGAGGAAAGTAAGTAGGTTGCTGAACCATATTGGCTAAAGACTTGCTGACTGCAAAGGCCTCCGCTGCTATTCCTTGTGGATCGGTTTTTGAGGATCCTAGCCATTCCTTATTATGGACATTGAAGTCACCAAGAATAGTGACCTCGGAGGAAGGATATTTAGAAATCAGATGGTCGGTTTTTTCAGAAAGGTAGTCAAAGAGCTGGACAAAGTTGTTGTCAGAAGGTGACCGGTAAATGCAACAGATGAATTTAGTTGCAGCCCTGAGAGAGAGAGAGAGTTTTGTCCATAGTATGTCTTTTCTTCCAGCTTCTAAATTGGGGAGTCTGGTGCAGGGTAGATTGCTACGGACGTACGCGCACACGCCTCGATGCAATATAAAGGAAGTAAGGAGCTCATACCCCGAACAATTAAGGTGATTAGTGGCTGTTTGGGCACTGATTTGAGTTTCGGTGAGGAAGAGGAGTTGGGGCCTATTATCCTGGAGGAAATGGTGGACGGAGTTCAGGTAAGAATTTAGGGCACATATGTTGGAGAAGGATATGTTACATCTTGATGTTGGCGCCCCCTGTACACCCCTCTCCCGGAGATCCGAATGGAGGGGTATTTTACCTCCGGAATATTTTGTACGAGGAGGAGCCATCATCATTTTTGCCTATAAGGGAAACCGACTCATACACCAGAACTGGAAACGTCCGTTGGGACTTAACCTGCCCCTTGATGTAAGGGGTGGTACCTCCTCGGGCGTGAAAAAAATCCTTTGCTATTACGTAAAGGAAAAGTCCACTACCACCTACCATATTCCAAGTATACTACACCAGCCAGCCATTAAAGAGCTGACCAGCTCTAGAACTTGCTTTAACATAAGAACATTTCTCTCTCAGTTGCTTTGCTTTGATTAAAGTTTTTGTTTTTAATTGAACTTTAGAATCAGAGGAACGCGTTTTCACCACTGGCCCACCAAGGCTGCTAATGTATAACTACGATGTCAACGTTAACCTAGAATAGTTAAGAAGTGTTGACATTACCAATAATATATCCTGTGAGAATCATTAAAATTAATTACACTTATGCACCCTCGTTTCCTATATTCCACTCTCGCAACTGTACGTTTCATGCTCCCCTACTAAAGTCTGGCAGATAATAAAAGTGCAGAGTGAATGGATAGGCAGCTATATCGCAATCATCTGCATACGGCCTATTGTCTGTGAATTTTGAATTTAGTGCAGGGCAAGGGTAGATAGACAGTCCTCTGGAGGTAAGTGATGGTAAAAGGGAGCCGGGCATGATGCGTTACGCATGTTAAGAACGTGATCTCTTAGTTAAACGCTATTGTGCGCAGTTGCCAAATTGAGGAAAAAGTAGTTGGTTAAAGGATTTGACAAAATAACGTAGATACACAATATAAACAGGAAAGTAAAATTAAAATGGGTTACATTTCAATATCACTTGAGCATTTAAAGCTTCTTTTTGTTAAATATCTTTTACTGTTGTTATTTGGTACAAAACTAAGTAAAGATTGAAACCTGTGATAGCCACTGATGAATACACTTGGTAAACCTAAATTACCGCAACGCATTAAAAAAACCTGGCGATCGTTTCACTAACCAAGTCAGTGTCATCGGTGGATTAAAAATTCTAAACGTTTGACAACTACAAGTGTGTTTATATTCTGTGCAGGTACTCGACCCAGATGCTTGAGGGTGGTTCAAACATACAAACTTTTACTGCTTATTTACCGGAAATTCCCTCCTTCTGAATTCCTGTATCTTCATTCTCACATGTTTTATTAATTGTATGTTATCATCATTTAGTTGTTGATTATTATCCCAAATATGTCGGGCCACGGGTGATGTATGTATAGTAAGTATCGTATCTTAGTTTTGCTGAATGTTCTTTAAATCCAGTTTTAATAGATCGCTTACTTTGCTCGACATATTTATTAAAGTCAGTATTCACCACTTATTTTATAGATCCCCCACATTTTAGCCTGGTCTCTTGGGTCACGTAGTGAAATTTTTAAGTACTTTTTTTGAAAATGGCTTTCTTATAAATGCTATCTAGATGCCTCATGATTCGCGATTTAAATGGGCGCAAACAAGATTTTATACGCTTTCTCTTTTCTAAATGTCGTTGATTACGCTAAGATTTCCTTTGTTTTCTGTTTGGTAATTAATTTAGGCAAGCAATGTATATGTTACATTCGGTCACGTTCTTAATATACCGTTATTCTTTGCTATGTCTATTTTTACTTTTAAAAATGTATTAATCCATTCACTAAGAAATTCAAACTAGCAATTTCTTGCGCGTACGTATGATGTGAGTCATTCGAAATGTGGTGGTGTCTTTCCTATGGACATAGAATTCTAAAGTGCCTTTGTTTTTTATAACGAGTACACCTAGAAGGGGTAGTTTGTTTTAGTAATTATTTCGGTAATTAATCAACAAGTAGAAAACAAAGAAAATGTTAATGAAATAAACGACCTTCAGAAAAGATAAAGCAAAAAAAAACTTTGTTCGCCTACTATTTCAACCGAGAATCACGAGGGATCTAGATAGCATTTTTCAAAAAGCCAGTTCGCAGCTAATATTTTTGACAAAAAATACTTTAAAATGTTATTAAGTAACCCAGAATACAAGGCTACTACCGCTAAAATTTTGTGGATCTATGAAATGAGTTCTAAAGTTCCCCGAATCCCACTTTTAAAGTAATATCAAGATTTATTACTCAAAGAAAAAGTTGTTCAATAATTTTTCTGATAATTTAATGTGCCGTTTAAAATTGACTAATTTTAAACTGCACATTAAGTTATTAGAATTGAATAACTTTAAACACATATTTTGTAGAGGTTTTTCCTAGTGTTATTTACTCTGTTTTTGTTTATTAATCTGTCTACAAGGCTCAATTGATCAATTGGAAATATTAATAGTCCAAATTAAAATGAATACTTACTCTTCTTAGGTTGACCAAAAGCTCATATTTACTAGACCTTTAGTGCAAAACTTAGGCACTTTTTTTATATATCGGTATGAGTTCGACATCTAGGCATTCGCAACAAACTATTGAACTTAGATACACTGCTAGTGAACTCAGGAAGCACTGGTAAGGAAGTTTATTACAATAATAATCATAAGTAAAACACAAGAATAGTTTTTATCGGGTCAAATATAAACATAGGATGAAAATATTCGATCGAATATCCGACCGTCATTAATTTATAGGTCGCATATACTATTAGAATCTTAGCTATGTACTGATATTGACAATAGAATCAGCAATTATGATTGTCAATCGAGCTTTAAAATAACTAGTGGATTTATTGAAAGTTGTATTAATGTTATCTGGCCAGATTTACTATTAAGTCCGAAGTGTTGCATGCAATGCTTCGGCAATAAACTCAAGCCTAATGCTCGGTGGTTGAAATTTACAATGCGATTTAATTATTCTCTTATCCCTTACCATAGACAAAAAGTGAATGTTAAAACAAATATCAACGTGATGAATTTAAAGTAGATTGGCAGCACTTCTAAGATTGTTGGTGTGATTATCTAAAACCTTTTTTGTGGTATAATTACGGTCATTTAATTTCGTATCAAATTCTTAAGTTAAGTTCGCTATTTCGTATTTTGTCCCTCAATGTACTCCTCAACATGATTCTTTCCATAGTTTTCTGTGCGACCCTTAATTTATCTAATGTTTTCTTTGTTATGGCCATAGTTTATAGACCATGTGTAAACACTGGTGGTATGCACCTATCATATATATCATTTAATTTCGTATCAAATTCCTAAACTACAATTTCAATACACATTAAAAAACTATTTTAAATATAATTATGTATCTTTATATTAGCAATGTCACTGCGAAACAAATTGTTCTTAACTGGCCTTTGTTCGATCTGGTTGCCAAAAACAGTTTGAAAGTGTGAAAAAAATATAACGAAACTAATTCAGTTTCAAAAGGGTTGACTCACATATTTGTAACCAATTAATTTGCCTTCAAGAAATTTCTCTCAAACTTCGTGCTTCCCATTCAATATCAAAATTCAAGATTCGAATACCAAGAGCCAAAATCTCATAAATTAAAGCTTAAAACTTAAAAATCTAAAAGACATAACTTAATTGGAACCCAAAACTAAAAACCTTTGTAATAAAACAAACAAAACGTTGTAAAATTGGAGGACAAGAACTGACTTTTTCGACTTACCATCGTTTAAAGTGAGGTTTGTTTCACGTCAACATTACAGTCACAAATGTATTTACTTAGGCTACAACACTCATTTACTACTTAAAACATAATTATTACAATCATTAAGAGAACTGAAACAGCGGACCTTAAATTTGTAACGGGGTTATCGTTCTTGCTTGTGCCAACCGAATGATGCGCTATTACCCTTTTTCTCACAAATAGACTCCGTCACCACTCCACAAATTTTCAAAAAAATCATTTTGATTGGCTGATCCAGTAGAAGATTTCGAAATTTACTCGAGGGTCTTCTAACGACCCTCTCTATTACCTATAATGTTCAAAAAACTGTTTGAACATAAAGTTATTGCGGATATACAATATTCTCTTTGTTGGCAGTAAATTGCGTGTTATTTTTCAGAACCTAACAGTTGATCGTTCTCTGATTTTCTATAAAAAATCTAGAAATATTTCCCCTATTTGAAACTACGTTATACAGAAATATATTTGAGTGGATCTATTATACCTTAAAAATGTTGAGTGTTTTCCTTGATATTTCATTTCACAAATATATCAGTTCTTTATACTGAAATAAGTCGTAGCTAAATACTCTTGTCAGGTAGTAATATTTAACTTTAAAACACCTCTAACAAGGAGTCAGCGCTGTCTACCACATAGCGAATTTTCATAAATCTGTATGACGACACTTATTTCATTATAGTTTGAGAAAATGTAAACACTTGGTAACAGTTCTGCTTCGTTGTTCGCCAGCAATTCTACTCTCAACCCACCTCCAAATGTTCAACCACCAATGTCGCGCATAAAATGACGGATATCATTTTCAAAACTAAGAAGGTACGAAAGATGCTCTCTTCTCTTAATACCAGGAAAGCCTCTGGCCTTGACGAGATCCCAGCAATTGTTCTCAAAAAATGCGCACCAGAGCTTGCTCCTGTCCTGACTCGTCTGTTTCAGATATCTTATAATAAAGGCATATTCCCTAGTAACTGGAAAACTGCTCGAGTACAACCCATCCCTAAGAAAGGATCCAAAGCGCATCCCAGCAACTACAGGCCTATTTGGTATGGATTTTGTCAGCGCAGATCGACTGCCGACCTCCTTTCCTTTGTCACCCATTCTTGGAACAAGTCTATGGAACAACACGGTGAATCCCAGATTGTTGCTCTAGACATATCCAAAGCATTCGACCAGGTCTGGCACGCAGCGCTACTTAATAAACTGCCGGCCTATGGCCTACCACAAAAACTCTGTATGTGGACAGCAAATTTCCTCTCCAACAGGAGCATATCTGTTGTTGTGGATGGCCATTCCTCTAAACTGTATCCAATTAATGCAGGAGTTCCTCAAGGTTCAGCTTTAGCCCCTACTTTGTTTCTTCTCCACATTAATGGCCTCCTCTCGAGCACATCCAACCCATTCACAGCTACGCGGACGACAGCACCCTCCATTCAAATATACAATATTCTAAGCCTGTCTCTTTAGCCCAATTAGATTAGGATCGCAGACTCATGGAGGGTTCTGTCTCTGTGGATCTCCAAAAAATATTAGACTGGGGAAGTAGAAATCTTGTACAATTCAACCCCACCAAAACTAAGTCTTGCTTTCTTTCTCACAAGAGATACACCAGCCCTAGACCCATCACAATGAACAACCAAGTTATTCAAAGTAATGAGTCCTTTTCTCTTGTTGGCATTTCTGTGGATCGAAATCTTAATTGGCACCAACATGTCACATCAATTGCAGAAGCGGCTGCTAAGAAATTAGGTTTCCTCTTCCGGGCTCGCAAATACTTTTCACCAGCTAATCTCTATACCTTATATACTTCACAAATGAGGCCAAACCTCGAATACTGCTCCCACATCTGGGGTGCCGCTGCCGCTTCTACACTCGCTATACTGGACTCCATTCAAAAGAGAGCTATACGTCTCATTGGTGACCCTACCCTCACCCAAAGGCTGCCATCCCTTGCCCACCGACGTGCCGTTGGTGACCTCTCTCTCTTTTATAGATATCTGCACGGGCACTGCTCAGAGGAGCTTTCCTCCATAGTTCCCCCACCTGCTGCCCCCAACAGATCTACCAGGGGAACAGAGCGAATGCACCCTTTTACTGTCCAGGTCACCAGACATAGAACATCTTATTATGCCCGCTCTTTTGTCCCAAGGACTTCCAAGTTGTGGAATTCCTTGCCGGCACATGTTTTTCCTTCTCCTCCGAACCCCCAAACCTTCAAGTGCAGAATTAACAAGCTGCCTCTTTCCTCCTTGTCAACACCCACGGTACGATAGTATTTAGGCTGTAAGCCCTCGTGGTGTGTTGTTGAAATTTAAAAAAAAGCATTTGCTTAGGTTATGAAAATGTGATCTGACGCAAACGTCGAGCTTAAGAATAGATTGTGATCTTAAACACGTCAGACAAACTAAAATATCTACAGAAATTAGATACTCCATGCATGGTTCGGCATATTTTTGATAATAATCACCACGTAGATAAAAAGAATCTAAAATTAAACAGAAATGTGAGACAACCAGCTCAGCTAAACGCTTTTAAATGCATATACATAATTTGGTCTCCAAAAGTCGTATTCGTTTTGGAATCTTTGGAACGGAAATTAAATGTGTTATTTACCTTTGTTGCAACCGGACACCCTTCTAAAAATAATTAATTGTCTCAAAAATGACCAACTATATAGAAAACAAAATAAACATCTGCCTCTTGCGTGGTGATTGGTCAGAACCTACTAACTCGTTTTCGTGAATTTCCTTTAAAAAAAATCACTAATGAGATCGTGACTTTTGAATGTTGAAAAAATTTCTTCAAATGAGCAAGAACTAGCCTCCCTAGAACACACATCCGGGATCTGTTTCAATTTTTTTTAGCTTATATATATATATATATATATATATATATATATATATATATATATATATATATATATATATATATATATATATATATATATATATATCACCGATAACTCAAAAAAGAATAGGCCGGTTTTGATCAAATTTGGTAAATACCTGCGGATTGAATAAGTTCGTTGGTAAAGAAAATCGGCACAGGTTTTCACAGAAAATTTTGTTTTCCTTTGGAATATGTTTATATCTCCGGTAATAATAAAGTGCAAAAGAGTGTTTTGCAGACACTTAATTTTCAACTTCAACCGTCACTGCTCTAAAATGTGCCCAGAAAATTTATTTCAAATATACCCATCCCCTGATACTTTGGCAGTAGTTTTACTTAAGTTTATGGTTTAATGGTCTACAAATTTAAGCTAATTTTCGTAGAAAAAATTAGCCAACCGCAACTTTTGAATTTTGAAAAGATTTTTTTAATGGATGCAAACTAGCTCCCTTAGAATCCATATCCTGGGTTAGTTCCAGTTGTTATCTGTTTACGGATACGTATACAGACTGACGTATTTCTACGGTAAACTCAATAATTTCGTATCAAATTCTTAAGTTAAGTTCGCTATTTCGTATTTTGTCCCTCAAAGTACTCCTCAACATGATTCTTTCCATAGTTTTCTGTGCGACCCTTAATTTATCTAATGTTTTCTTTGTTATGGCCATAGTTTATAGACCATGTGTAAACACTGGTGGTATGCACCTATCATATATATCATTTAATTTCGTAACAAATTCCTAAACTACAATTTCAATACACATTAAAAAACTATTTTAAATATAATTATGTATCTTTATATTAGCAATGTCACTGCAAAACAAATTGTTCTTAACTGGCCTTTGTTCGATCTGGTTGCCAAAAACAGTTTGAAAGTGTGAAAAAAATATAACGAAACTAATTCAGTTTCAAAAGGGTTGACTCACATATTTGTAACCAATTAATTTGCCTTCAAGAAATTTCTCTCAAACTTCGTGCTTCCCATTCAATATCAAAATTCAAGATTCGAATACCGAGAGCCAAAATCTCATAAATTAAAGCTTAAAACTTAAAAATCTAAAAGACATAACTTAATTGGAACCCAAAACTAAAAACCTTTGTAATAAAACAAACAAAACGTTGTAAAATTGGAGGACAAGAACTGACTTTTTCGACTTACCATCGTTTAAAGTGAGGTTTGTTTCACGTCAACATTACAGTCACAAATGTATTTACTTAGGCTACAACACTCATTTACTACTTAAAACATAATTATTACAATCATTAAGAGAACTGAAACAGCGGACCTTAAATTTGTAACGGGGTTATCGTTCTTGCTTGTGCCAACCGAATGATGCGCTATTACCCTTTTTCTCACAAATCGACTCCGTCACCACTCCACAAATTTTCAAAAAAATCATTTTGATTGGCTGATCCAGTAGAAGATTTCGAAATTTACTCGAGGGTCTTCTAACGACCCTCTCTATTACCTATAATGTTCAAAAAACTGTTTGAACATAAAGTTATTGCGGATATACAATATTCTCTTTGTTGGCAGTAAATTGCGTGTTATTTTTCAGAACCTAACAGTTGATCGTTCTCTGATTTTCTATAAAAAATCTAGAAATATTTCCCTTATTTGAAACTACGTTATACAGAAATATATTTGAGTGGATCTATTATACCTTAAAAATGTTGAGTGTTTTCCTTGATATTTCATTTCACAAATATATCAGTTCTTTATACTGAAATAAGTCGTAGCTAAATACTCTTGTCAGGTAGTAATATTTAACTTTAAAACACCTCTAACAAGGAGTCAGAGCGCTGTCTACCACATAGCGAATTTTCATAAATCTGTATGACGACACTTATTTCATTATAGTTTGAGAAAATGTAAACACTTGGTAACAGTTCTGCTTCGTTGTTCGCCGGCAATTCTACTCTCAACCCACCTCCAAATGTTCAACCACCAATGTCGCGCATAAAATGACGGATATCATTTTCAAAACTAAGAAGGTACGAAAGATGCTCTCTTCTCTTAATACCAGGAAAGCCTCTGGCTTTGACGAGATCCCAGCAATTGTTCTCAAAAAATGCGCACCAGAGCTTGCTCCTGTCCTGACTCGTCTGTTTCAGATATCTTATAATAAAGGCATATTCCCTAGTAACTGGAAAACTGCTCGAGTACAACCCATCCCTAAGAAAGGATCCAAAGCGCTTCCCAGCAACTACAGGCCTATTTGGTATGGATTTTGTCAGCGCAGATCGACTGCCGACCTCCTTTCCTTTGTCACCCATTCTTGGAACAAGTCTATGGAACAACACGGTGAATCCCAGATTGTTGCTCTAGACATATCCAAAGCATTCGACCAGGTCTGGCACGCAGCGCTACTTAATAAACTGCCGGCCTATGGCCTACCACAAAAACTCTGTATGTGGACAGCAAATTTCCTCTCCAACAGGAGCATATCTGTTGTTGTGGATGGCCATTCCTCTAAACTGTATCCAATTAATGCAGGAGTTCCTCAAGGTTCAGCTTTAGCCCCTACTTTGTTTCTTCTCCACATTAATGGCCTCCTCTCGAGCACATCCAACCCATTCACAGCTACGCGGACGACAGCACCCTCCATTCAAATATACAATATTCTAAGCCTGTCTCTTTAGCCCAATTAGATTAGGATCGCAGACTCATGGAGGGTTCTGTCTCTGTGGATCTCCAAAAAATATTAGACTGGGGAAGTAGAAATCTTGTACAATTCAACCCCACCAAAACTAAGTCTTGCTTTCTTTCTCACAAGAGATACACCAGCCCTAGACCCATCACAATGAACAACCAAGTTATTCAAAGTAATGAGTCCTTTTCTCTTGTTGGCATTTCTGTGGATCGAAATCTTAATTGGCACCAACATGTCACATCAATTGCAGAAGCGGCTGCTAAGAAATTAGGTTTCCTCTTCCGGGCTCGCAAATACTTTTCACCAGCTAATCTCTATACCTTATATACTTCACAAATGAGGCCAAACCTCGAATACTGCTCCCACATCTGGGGTGCCGCTGCCGCTTCTACACTCGCTATACTGGACTCCATTCAAAAGAGAGCTATACGTCTCATTGGTGACCCTACCCTCACCCAAAGGCTGCCATCCCTTGCCCACCGACGTGCCGTTGGTGACCTCTCTCTCTTTTATAGATATCTGCACGGGCACTGCTCAGAGGAGCTTTCCTCCATAGTTCCCCCACCTGCTGCCCCCAACAGATCTACCAGGGGAACAGAGCGAATGCACCCTATTACTGTCCAGGTCACCAGACATAGAACATCTTATTATGCCCGCTCTTTTGTCCCAAGGACTTCCAAGTTGTGGAATTCCTTGCCGGCACATGTTTTTCCTTCTCCTCCGAACCCCCAAACCTTCAAGTGCAGAATTAACAAGCTGCCTCTTTCCTCCTTGTCAACACCCACGGTACGATAGTATTTAGGCTGTAAGCCCTCGTGGTGTGTTGTTGAAATTTAAAAAAAAGCATTTGCTTAGGTTATGAAAATGTGATCTGACGCAAACGTCGAGCTTAAGAATAGATTGTGATCTTAAACACGTCAGACAAACTAAAATATCTACAGAAATTAGATACTCCATGCATGGTTCGGCATATTTTTGATAATAATCACCACGTAGATAAAAAGAATCTAAAATTAAACAGAAATGTGAGACAACCAGCTCAGCTAAACGCTTTTAAATGCATATACATAATTTGGTCTCCAAAAGTCGTATTCGTTTTGGAATCTTTGGAACGGAAATTAAATGTGTTATTTACCTTTGTTGCAACCGGACACCCTTCTAAAAATAATTAATTGTCTCAAAAATGACCAACTATATAGAAAACAAAATAAACATCTGCCTCTTGCGTGGTGATTGGTCAGAACCTACTAACTCGTTTTCGTGAATTTCCTTTAAAAAAAATCACTAATGAGATCGTGACTTTTGAATGTTGAAAAAATTTCTTCAAATGAGCAAGAACTAGCCTCCCTAGAACACACATCCGGGATCTGTTTCAATTTTTTTTAGCTTATATATATATATATATATATATATATATATATATATATATATATATATATATATATATATATATATATCACCGATAACTCAAAAAAGAATAGGCCGGTTTTGATCAAATTTGGTAAATACCTGCGGATTGAATAAGTTCGTTGGTAAAGAAAATCGGCACAGGTTTTCACAGAAAATTTTGTTTTCCTTTGGAATATGTTTATATCTCCGGTAATAATAAAGTGCAAAAGAGTGTTTTGCAGACACTTAATTTTCAACTTCAACCGTCACTGCTCTAAAATGTGCCCAGAAAATTTATTTCAAATATACCCATCCCCTGATACTTTGGCAGTAGTTTTACTTAAGTTTATGGTTTAATGGTCTACAAATTTAAGCTAATTTTCGTAGAAAAAATTAGCCAACCGCAACTTTTGAATTTTGAAAAGATTTTTTTAATGGATGCAAACTAGCTCCCTTAGAATCCATATCCTGGGTTAGTTCCAGTTGTTATCTGTTTACGGATACGTATACAGACTGACGTATTTCTACGGTAAAACTCAATATATTCGTTATAATACAAAATGCGAGGCAAAATTTATACGTTAATTATAGGGTGTGTTGAGCTGCATCTTATAAAATTATTTTGACAAACATAGGCTCGCCCAAAAGTCGTTGGTGATACATTTTTTTTCGAACATTCCTTGTATTATTGCATTTTTGCATTTTTCATAGAAATATAATGCATGTTTGTAAGAACAAAAGTTCGAGGCGCAGTAAGTGAGTTTTGGTAGCGAATTTTCATTAAATGCTTTAAATTTCAATAACTCAATTTGCTCTTAATCTAAGGTTCATTGGCTAGGAAACCAGTTTTTTCGGAAAATTTGTGTTCATTTTCGAACAAAGTTTTTTTAATAAAATATGGTACATTGTTTCTATTATATAGGTTATACCGATAACCAAATTTGATGTCTGTTTGCATCAAAAAAGACATATTTGCAATTAAAAATATTTTACGAAAATTCACTTCCATAACGCCTTTGCTGCGTCCAGAATTTTTATTTTAAATATGTTATAATAAAAAAAGGTTCAATTGCAGTAAGTGCGTTGTTGTGGCGAATTTGCTTCCAACATTAATAGCTTAGTTTGCTATTATCATAGAAACTTCAATTTTGGTATGTGCAATTATGCTCCTATTAACAACACAAACCGTATCAACTTTATTATTTTATAATTTTTTTTGCTGAGAAAACTGGTCCGAATAGACTGACTGAAGAACTTGTCCAAGGTGATTACAAAACAAACATACCTGCGCAGTTTTATCAAAATTGGTTAATTATATTTTTATTTATCCCTCTGATACCTACATAGTCCTTCCTATTAGGGAATTTTCTTGATAAAATTTCATTAAAAAAGTAACGAGGGTTAAACTTTTATGTAAAACACAATGTAGAATTATTAAAGGTTTGGTTGCTACAACATCGGGAAGATTTAGACCATAAAATGAAAAAGCTGAACATTTTTAAGAGAAGCGCTCAAAAAGAGGTTAATAATTTTTAAACGTAGTAACATCAAGATTGAGAACCAGGAGTCAAAGAACGAAACAACTTTAGCATATAAATATAAGTATTTATGATTACTCGCCTTTTTTGAAGTCTTTCATTTTTGACTTCTTACAGTAATTATTGAAATACAGGCTATTCAAAGCTAAGTCAGCACTATTGCTTGCTAACTTTATTATTATTTGAGCTTCCATCTTTTTGGGGGTCTCCCACACTTATTTTGTCTCCCTTGGTCTATATTTCTCTAGGCTATTTCAGAGCTAATATAGTACTCAACCAACACAATTATTATTATCGCCTTTGAGGCTTTCTTGTTGCTCTGCCAAATGTTGCATACGTTTTGTTTCCAATTCACGGCTACCTAATTTAAATTCTTGATTTCGATGATATATCCTTTATTTTAAACTTCAAGCCCCTCAGTTTTAGGTTCACAATTAGATTCTCTATCGATTTTGGTAAGATGGACAGTGTATCTCATTAGAAAAAAAAGTTTTCGGTCAATATCTCATAAACGCGATGGTCGATTGTTTTTTAGTACAGATCATTGTAATCAGAAAAATGCATAAGTTTACTAATTTAAGTGATCACGTGGCTCCATTAATAGCAAAGTTAGCAATAGTGCCGACTTAACTGTGAATAGCCTGTATACTGAACACTCATATGTGGTTGAAAATGTATTTTAATAAATTTCTGGACGCAGCAAGTGCTTTATGGTATTGAATTTTCATAAAAATGTTTTTAATAGAAAATTTGTCCTTTTTCGTGCAAGCAGGCATCAAATTTGGTTACCAGTATACGCTATATAGTAGAAAGAATGTACTATAGTTCATGACATAAGCTTTTCGACAAAACTCCCAAAAAACTTACAAAATATTTTTTCACGAAAATCCGAAACAACATTTTTTAGATAACTTATTAAACAATTGTTATTATTCCCTTTACTTTTTAAAAACAAAATACGAGTTGTTTTGTTTGAAATAATTGAGCTACGAGAGTTTGATTTTTTTAAAATTTAGTCACTATCTGAAAGCGCCCTGTATATGCCTTTTTCATGAAATAATATAGACGAAAACATCTTTTAATGCGCCATTTACATGGAATCCGATTTATATTGGTGAAAACCCAGTATCACAATTTTTAATATGTGCCAAAAGTGTGAAAAGTTGCAAAACAATTGAAATAACTCGAAAACAAGCACGCATTACAATTGGCTGGAAATGGAAAAATATAAGGAGTGTTCCATTTAAGAAAAAAATTGTGTCGCCAACGACTTACGGGCCTCCTGTTATTGTCGAAATAATTTTTAGAAGATGCAGCTCAAAATACCCTATAATTAACGTATACAATTTTTTCTCGTATCTTGTATAACAGTAATATTCAGATTTCCGTAAAATTACGTCACCCTGTATATATGTAAACAGATAAAAACTGAAACAAACCACGGACATGGATCCTAGAGAACCTAATTGATCAATTTCTTTTCCCAAATTTTGCTAAAAACTATAGACAATTAAACCATAAAATCCATAATTAAAACCAGCGCTCAAGCATTAGAGAAAGGGACGATTTGAAGCGAATTTTCTGGATGAATTTAGAAAAATAAAGAAGAATGAGGGCTGGACCTGAAACTTAGGGACTTGTAAAACACACTTCTTGCAATATTTTCTCTAGATAGCCCGTATTCGTTTTATCTTCTTTACCTAAAATTTCTAATTTCAAACCGCGACTTTGACGTTTTAAGAGGAAAGTTATCAAGTTTTTAAAGTAGTTTATCTGGAATTTCTTGACCTTTTTGCGCCAAAAAACTTAGTCTTTGTCTGTAGCGCACAATATGTTTTGTTATCCCTTCAAAATATTTTGCTTTTGTGGTTTTATCTGGACATCAGTGGCCCAATATTTTTTTCTTTATTATAACCGATAGGTCTAAATTTTGATACGTAGTTTAGTTTTTGTGACATAAACCCGCGTACCAAATCGGGTTGACCTAACTTTGTTATTTCCGGAAATACAAACATTTTCCGAAAGAAAACATGAAATTTTTTGGGGAAAACTGGGCTGGACTTTCTCGCTAATGAACTTATCCAAGCCATTTCCAAAAGGAAGGTACCCAGCCAATTTGATCGAAATCGACCCATTATTTTTTAGGTATTGGTGTGATACTTATATATATATATATATATATATATATATATATATATATATATATATATATATATATATATATATATATATATATATATATGTGTGTGTGTGTGTGTGTGTGTGTTCAAACTGACTCTGGATATGGGTTCTAGAGGGCTCGTTTAAATAAATCTTTTCAAAATCCGACAGTCGAGATCTCCTCATTAGGGATTTTTTTTAAAGAAAATTCACTAAAAACAATAAAAAATTGAAAAAAATGTTTATAAAACACTTGGATACCTCTCTGGACATTAATTTCTGAAGTCATTGGGTAACAGTTTCGCTTATACAAACTCTCACTTAAGCATTTAGAGCTCGTTATTAGTATCCCTATCGCTTTGAAACAGAGATTCTAAATGTAATTTGGAGGTCGTTTAATTTTAAATTATTATGAAACGTTTTAATGGTAGTTGAAGAGGAACAGTGGGCTTCAGTATTGTTGGCAACACAGCTGCTCTTGTGATCAGAGCTTTTATACCAAGGGTTGAGGGTGCATCTCACAGTCAGCGCGGTCCTTGAACTTTTCACTGTGACGTCACTTGCAATGCGTGCTATACACGTGTTTGACAATGCTTCTTCCTACAGCACTCGTGACCTTAATATTTCATCATGGTCTCTGCGATTGATTCAGGTTCTTCCGACTTCAGAATACGGCGATGGGCTTCTTAATATTAAGACAGAAATGAAAAGGAACTTGAAAGACGGAAAAGCATTCCTTAGTATCATGAATGCTCAAAAGCTTGTCTGACAAAGATCAAAGGAGGTTAGTCATTAAAAGGATACCTACCTAATTTCTTCATTATATATAATTAATATAATAACGAAGTTATAAAGTAACTGATGCTTCAATCAAGTCTCCTTTATCTCTGTAGACCATTACTTTGATACAGATTATTTTGTCACAAAGTTAAATAGCATCGAACGCATAATGTATTTATTCAAAACCCTAATAACCTGGACAAAAATAAGTGTCCTGCGAAAATATTTTCGAAGCATTGGATTTTTATACAGTGTGGAACAGTCAAATGGCCTAAATTCAATATCTCAGTTATTGTGCATATTTATAAAAATCCTAAATACGTCAATTTTAGATTAAAAAGGACATCTTCATCTTTAAAGCTTCACCCTTACACTCAACCCCCTTCGAGTAACAATTGCAACCGTCAAACTTTTAAATAGGAATTAGGGGCTTATGATACCTCATTTGAAAGATGTCTTTATTCTCAATTCAAAAATGCTATGGCTTTAAAATTTATTAGGCACACTTGGAAAACCCAAATCACCACATTACATAAGGCTACATGTATTCTCGGCACAATTGGAACCGTAGACCGGTTTCGCTCTAATTAAAGCTATTCAGTACGGCATACTAATTAAGCGAAAATACACCTATAAAGTGAATTAGCTATGGTAACCAGCCTTCCAACACTAAGTGAGTGGTAAGACACGCAGCAACGTGCCGCCACCTATTTGCGGAACCAAGCAGTATGTTGTCACGCCAGCTCCAAATAACACAACGTGTTACAAAATAGAGACTGTATACAACCAACTAACAATTTAGTAAATTGTCAGCCCTGGCCCATTTCTACCCTAATATAGGAACAAAGTATGTAAGGTCAGATGTATTCTCGCCACAATTAGAACCGTAGACCGGTTTCGCTCTAATTAGAGCACTTCAGTACGGCATATTAATTGTAGGCTATGGTAGGCTATGGTAGCCAGCCTTCCAACAGTAAGTGAATGGTAAGACAGGAAGCAACGTGCCGCCACCTATTTGCGGAACCAAGCAGTATGTTGTCACGCCAGCTCCAAATAACAAAAGTAATAAAAAATAGAGACTGTATACAACCAACTAACAATTCAGTAAATTGTCAGCTCTGGCCCTTTAATATTTGGTAGAAACAATAGTTTCCAGATTTTATACGTTTGTACATAGTTTTAATTTTTCTTTAAAACGTCTATATAATTTTGACACTTTGATTCTAAAATTATAATTTTCAGCAGACATTTTTTAATGTTGATACCTACATGTGAATTTTTATCAAGAAAATTCACTAACGGAATTTGTTTTCAAAGAACTTCTTTTGTTTTTGATTTCGATTAGGTTAACTAAAACGAAACCATCTAGGCGATCAATAGGGTAAAATATCTGGCGCGAGATAAATAGGACCACAACAATAGGCATTTATACCAACAGGTCAGCTTCCCGCAAACAGGACAGCCAAGTCAGCATGAAGATTGAAGGCGCCTTCCAGCGAGCAAGCTGAGAACGACAGAATCGACGGAATATCACACGTGGAAACAGCGTCAGCAAGACCAAAGTCACCTATCGGAACAATAGTGCCACGCCTGGTGGATTTGCTATAAATAGACTGTGAAACGACGTGCATTCTTGTTCCGAGTTGGACTCTGCACATCGTTTGCTAAACATTTTATCCAGTGGCGATTTCTCCTAGTGAGCTAGGTGTGCGCCGCACACCCTAAAATATAATTAAAATGTGCACAGTTAAATATGTTTTATTTCTTTTTCCCTTAGTCTTAATACACTACATATTTTATGACAATCGATTTAATTTACTTATTTGATTTCATAAAGAGTCGGTTAATAGTGACTTGGAATGAAGTAGGTACCACGTCTTCATTCAGAGAATATGAGTAGGTCAATAGCAACTGGGAATGAATTCGGGTTAGGTGTGCGTTGTTATTTCCGAACAACTTCAGTCGATAGAGCTGTATTGGTATACAATACAGTCCCCCACCCATGTGTTTAAAATAGTGAGGAAAATACCATTAATTTTAACACTGCAGTGAGCTGTAGAAGTATAGCTCAAGACAAATGAATGGAACGCCGGTCTAACAAACCTTGTGATAGCATTATTTACAAACATTACGACTGCGCTTGCAGAGACCAGAGTATTCTAGAATCAAAGACTCTAATACATTTTAGTTAATTTTTGTAGAAAAAATTCACTAATGGGGAGATCTCGACTTTTGAATTTTGAAAAATTGTTTGCAAATAAGCAACAACTAGGACCACTAGAACCCATATCCGGGGTCAGTTTCAATTTTTATATGTTTATATATATATATATATATATATATATATATATATATATATATATATATATATATATATATAACGTTTCTGTTGAAAAAGATGTAGAATTTAATTTGAGTCAAGTTTTAAAATATAGAAATTTTTGATTAAAATGAAGAAACTGATTTCAAGTACCATCCATATTTCTAGAATTTGTAATGGTACATAATGAGGTGAGGTAATTTTGGAGATTAGAAATCAGATGACAGAACTTTAGAACAATTGACATTTAGATTAAAATTTAGTCAAAATTGCATCATTTGCAGCCACAAGTTTAGACTTATTTGTAAGATGCTTTGTACTATTTATATAACAATAAATTATAAACTATATATATATATATATATATATATATATATATATATATATATATATATATATATATATATATATATATATATATATATATATATATATTGTACCTATATGGGAATAATACGTAGATAAATAAATTAATTTCCCACTGCAACACTAACAAATTAAAAAGTCACTTAAAACTTTAAAACACGAAAAGAATATGGAATTATTATCAAGCTCTTTTCTTCACACAAATTTGTGTTAGCGTTAGCACAGTCCGGAACGGGGTGAAAACTGAAAACATTATATATATATATATATATATATATATATATATATATATATATATATATATATATATATATATGTACATTTAGTTTTAATAATTTTTAAAACCACCACTAACAGCAACTCGTTACCGCACACCTGAACAGTTTAGTCAGGAGACGCCACTGATTTTATCACTTGTATGTTGATATTCATATTTGTCTTTATTTTATACTATCTTTTTTTGTAGTAAGTATTAATTGTGTAAAGTAGTAGATAAATTGCTTTAAAAATTCAAACGTCTCAACCGTAAAGTTAAGTCGCGTATAGTTTGTAATCCTGTTTTCAATATGAATTAAGTTTTCTTCTGGAAAGATTTTTCAACTTTAATGAAATTTGTAAAATAAGTTTCTTTCAAATAGACTTAAAGTACCTAGACATACCAAATTTGAATTTTTTCGCTTCATAGAAAATTGAGTTTGTTCATTGTTGCATACAAGATTAAAATGTTTTTTGATAATAGAAAGATATTGGTGGTAACACTTTCAAAAAATTCTTTAAATGAGCGCGTATTAGGACCTCTAAAACCGAGCATCAAGGTCTGTCTAAATTTAAAGTATTAATTTTACTAATATTCCGTACTAAGAGTATATAATTCTTACGAAAATTCACTACTATAACGCACTTGCTGCGCCCAGGATGTTTTATTTATTTTTTGTATGGTTCTTTTCATATAATTTTTTATTTTAAATAGTGGACTTGTCTTCTTTAAAAAGAGTTAAAATACAATGAAGGTTAATTATCACTCGCTTAAAAACTTAGCAGCGAAAAGGTTTCTCGTTAAATGCACTCTACAACAGAAACAACCGGCTCTTGAAACAATAGAGCATGTTGAATATTCAAACAAAAGCCTGAGTTGTACTCGCTGATGGTCGTGTAACAACTCCAGCGCTACCTTTCTTTGTTTTCCCAGTTAACTTTAAGGATTATGATCTATAAACTAAAACAACTCCCAGTATCAGCACATAGTTTGAGTGAATAACAGAAATTAATGCAAATACCCCCTGGGTCTGCTCTAAAGATATACGACGTGAATACGCGCGCAAGGAAGCATAAGAGCTTGACAGGGCATCACCATAAAGCATGAAATCCTCGGTCAGCGACCATCTTGAAGTTAGTCCTGTAGAAGAGATACTCAAGGGAGACTGCTCTTACTCTGTCGTTGTTGGGTCGACAACTAGATAACTCTGAATCTCTCTGTTTCTTCTAACAGAGTCTGATATGCTACACATAAGATTTATAAACTTCCACAAACACGCTTATCTAGCGCTTAAGCTTGTAATCCAACTAAAGGCCCTTTAGAGGAAACAAACTGTGATGTGATAACAAGAAGACTAGTTCGACGTAATTAAGCGTATAATTGATTATACAGTGGGTTCTAAATTTGACGCCCACTCGGAAACCATATGACCCAGAAGATCGGCTAAATAGGGAGAGTTTTAGTAAATTTCCTGCAAATCTTAAATTCGTTGAGTACTTTTGCAAATGCAACCTTACTTTTGCCACTGCAACTATATACAGTCCCTTAGTTTTTCAAACAATTTTTCTGCCACATTTAGTTCCGTTGATAGCCGTCATCATCAAAATATACTGCCCTCTATACAGAGTGGCCCGTTTTGGCCACGTAGAGCTTCACTTCCTTATTTTAAATTGAATACCCTACAGCACTTCGTATTGTCGCGGGTGGAAGTATGGTAAGGGTAGATAAATTTCGATTTTTTTATTGCCAATACGGCGTAAAAAGTCTTAAAACATATAGAAAAACAATTTTGGAACGTAATTTATTTTGGGATCTGTCGGTCTGCACCTCTGTTTGCTAGTAAGAACGAATAGTTTCGAAATAATTGGGATATCGTCTTTGAATTTTGTATGCTCTTAGCACCTGACAAACGACGGTTTTGAATTCTTTTGGAATCGAATTAGCGGGTACGGGAAAAATAAGGGTGGTGAAGTGGTGAAAACTGATTTTTTTTCATTAAAGCTCTAGTAATATCACGTTTCTGGGTATATTTATTAGAAAACATTCAATTTTATTATTTATTTGGTATTCTATTAGTTTTATAAGAATATCACATTAGATTATTAATAGTACGTAGAGTTTTTTTTTCTTCTTATTCTTCTCATCGTAAAATTCACATTCCATCAGGAAATTATAATGGGATTGGGGTTAGTAGTGTGAATTTAGCAGTTGCATGGTGTCCCAAAAGTAACGGCTCAGCAGAAAAATTCAGAAGTTTAAGTCGCCGATAAAAAGTTCCAGACAAAAGCTCCAAGTCATCAACCCCAAATTAATTTCATGAGAAAGTATTTCTTAAAAGAGTTGTTTATCACAGCGATTTGGAAGTTATGATTTAATTTTCAGCAATATTTTATTCCATTTTCAGATTCCTTGCTTAAATCTTAGGTAACTTCATGGACCACTCTCATGTCTTTTTCAGTTACGGTCATTCGAAAATGTTAGATTTTCTTTCGGAAATTTTTTATATCTCCGAAAATAGTAAAGCTATGGCAGCCAAATTTAGTACGCAGGCTTACGTTATAAATGAAATACCATATACCAAAATTTCGTTCTATAAGTTAAACGAAAAAAGCTATAGGTATTTAAAAAAGTTGGGTGCCAGCGATGACCAGATTAACGCACAAAATCAAAATATTTTGTATGTATAACAGAATCTATTGTATGTTACAGGCAAGATAAAGATTATTGGCGCAAAAAGGTCAAGAGAAAGTGCTTTGAAAATTTTATAGTTTTTCTTCTTAAAACGTCATAGTCGCGATTTAAAGCGTCGAAATTAGTAACATCTAGGCAAAGAACCTGTAACTAATACTGTAATGTAGATGAAATGTCGCAAGAAGTGTTTTACAAAGCCTAAAGTCGGTCATTCTCCTTGATTTTGCTAAAATATTTTCAGATAATTAATGTCAAATACACACCTTCTCAAAAGCTTGGTAGTTGTTTTAGTTGTAGGGTTTACGGTTTATTAGTCTATAATTTTTAACGTATTTTTGTAGAAAAAGCTTGCTATTAGACCACCACTTTTGAATTCCAAAAAGAATTCTTCACATGAGCGCGAACTAGGCCCCCTAAAACCCATCTAGTTTTTATCTGTTTTGACGGTAAAGCTCAATATTACTGTTATTATATAAGATACGAGAAACAATTGTATATATTAATTATAGGTATCTTGAGCTGCATCTTAGAAAAATTATTTCGACAATCACAGGAGGTCCATTAACCGTTGGCGACAATTTTTTTTTAATCGAACACACCTTATAGCATTTTTGCATTTTCCATCGCATTGTAATGCATGCTTGTTTTCAAGTTATCTCAACTGTTTTGCAACTTTTGACATATTTGGCACAGATCAAAAAAGGTCTGGACGCAGCAAGGGCGTTATGGTAGTGAATTTTCATAAAAAATGCTTTTAATAGCAAATATATATATATATATATATATATATATATATATATATATATATATATATATATATATATATATATAAAGCTGTCAACAAATTTGGTGACCAGTATAGCCTATATAGAAGAAACAGTGCGCCATATTTCATCAAAATAACTGTATTGTTTGAAAATGTACAAAAATCTTCCAAAAATAAACTGTAAACGTTTCCGAAAACACTGGTTTCCTGGCCAACGAACCTTAGGTTAATAGCAAATCAAGCTATCGAAAGAAATATTTTATGAAAAATCGCTACCATAACGCACTTGCTGAATCCCGAATCTATTTCATTACAAACATGCATTTTGATGGAAAATGCCAAAAATTCAATAATGTAAGCTGTGTTCGATAAAAGAAATTGTTATCACTAGCAACTTATGGGCCTGTGATTGTAAAAATAATTTTATACGACGCAGCTCCAAACACCGTATAGTTAACGTATACAATTTTTTCTCGTATCTTGTATAATAATGGATATATTGAACTTTACCCTAGAAATGCGTCACCTTGTATATGAAAACAGATAAAAACTAAAACTCACCCGGATATGGGGTCTAGTTCGCGCTTATTTGAAGAAATTTTTCAAAATTCAAGTCACCAAAATGCATTGTTGTATTACGCCTTATAAGAATCTTGTATAGTTCTATGGACATTTTGTGATAGAGAAATCTAAAATTTCGGCACACAGCAAGTGCGTTATAGTAGCGAAATTTTATAAGAATTGTACACTATTATTATACGGCATATTAGTAAAGTTAATACTTTAAACTTACACAGACCTTGAAGATCGATTTTAGAGGTCCTAATACGCGTACAGGGTGATTCTTTATAATGTCGCCCCCCTTTAACTTTGTTATTTGAAGTGTCCCAAAAAAACTGAAAGTATGGTTATGTAGGTGCTAAAAAATACTTTTTTTCTATGTATCAAAAAATTTGAAAAATGATCAGTATACAGGGAAAACAAAAAGTTCATTTTTTTTCAATGGATCACCCTATATATGAATTTATTTTTAGATTTCTCGTAAAATTCTAAGCATAATTTATATAACATACTGTATACATAAAATGAATAGTTTTTTAAATATTCGCATTTGAAACGTTATCATCAAATATTTTATTAAACAACTGTTACAAATCAAGAAGTCTTAGGATACCATGCTTTTAATTGAAAACAAATAACTGACAGTGACATTCTTCCAATATTGTTGTAGTTGTATTGTTTAGTAAGTAAAGATGCCGTACTCAGACAGAGAAAGAAGAGTTATTTTAAGTTATTATATTAAAAATAATTTAAATTGTCGCGCTGCCGTTAGAAATATGATAGAAGATAATCCCGGTATGAATGTCTCAACTCGAAAAACGTTCACATCTATAGGAAGTTTCAAGAAACGTCAAATTTACAAAGGAGAAAAAGAACTGCTGTGAACGTAGATGAAAATGCAGAATTGAATATTTTTCTTGCTATAGAAGATAATCCAAACAATTCCATAAAAAACATTTCAAAGACATTACGAGCAACACAAGAAAATATTCAGCGAACTTCATACAGTAAAGTCCAAAGAATGTTAAGAAAATGGAATCTAAAGCCATATAAGATTAAAACCACTACAAAGCTTACCCAAATGCAAAAAGATGATCGGGTAGCATTTTGTCAACTGATTCTAGACAGAATAAACATAAATAACAATTTTTTGAAAACAGTTCTATGGACTGACGAGTTACCTTTTCTACTAGTGGCCTGTTTAACCGAAAAAATACCAGACGATGGGCAAGAGAGAATCTACATTCTTATAGGGAATTTAAGTTCCAAGGGCGACAATCCGTAAATGTGTGGTGTGGTATCTTGGGCGATCGAGTTATCGGTCCATATTATTTTGATACTGTTTTAAATGGAGGCCGCTATTTATATTTCTTGGAAAACGAGTTCGAAGCATATTTAGACGATTTGCCTTTAAATATATTACAAAATATAATTTTTTAACAGAATGGAGCACCCCCTCGCAACATTCAGGCTGTGCCTAATTACCCAAATGAAAGGTTCCCTGAATGGATTGAAAGAAATGTTCCAATTAAATGGCCTGCAAGCAGCCCCCATTTTACACATATGGGTGCGTTTCTTTGGGGTTATATAAAAAAACCGTGTATAGGACCACCAAATTGAAAATAAATTATTAATTTAAATGAAAATAACCCAGCATTCATAACAGATTCATTAGAGAAAATGTGAAGAACCCTTATACAATGTGTTGAAGAAAATGGAGGCCCGGTAGAGCATTTTTATATTTAATTAGAAACTGTTTTTGTTATATTATTTATTGTTAGATTTCTTGATTTGTAACAGTTGTTTTGGTTTAATAAAATTTGTGATGATAACGTTTCAAATGCGATTATTTCAAAAACTATTCATTTTAAGTATACAGTATGTTATATAAATTATGCTTAGAATTTTACGAGGAATCGAAAAATAAATTCATATATAGTGTGATCCATTGAAAAAAAAATGAACTTTTTGGTTTTCCCTGTATACTGATCATTTTTCAAATTTTTTTATACATAGAAAAAAATTATTTTTTAGCACCTACATAACCATATTTTCAATTTTTTTTTGGGACACTTCAAATAACAAAGTTAAAGGGGGGCGACATTATAAAGAATCACCCTGTACATTTAAAGAATTCTTTCGAAAGTGTTACCATCGCTTTCTCTCTATTATCAAAAAAAAATCTGGCGTTCTAACTCCTTTTGATAAAAGTGCCTAAAACTCAATTTTATATGAATCTAAAGAAATAAATTTTGCTATATCTGTAGATAGTGTAAGTCTGTTTAAAGTAAACTTGTTTTACAAATTTCATTAAAGTTATACAGAAGATTTCCTGAAGAAAACCTAATTCATATTTAGAAAAGTAAAGTATCTGACAAATTGTGACCGCCGCAGTTATTTTTCCGTATTAATCGCTAGTATGATTTCATTTTAGTCAACCTAATCAAACCGGTTTTTTCAATATCAACAATAACACAACTATAATTTCAGACTCAAAGGCGACAAACTTATTTAGGCGTTTTAAACAAAAATGAAATCTTGTTCAAAAGGTATGAAATTTGTGCACTATTGTTTCTCCAAATGTCAAAATAAAACATAAAAAACATACATTCATCGAGCTGCATTCAATCGCGTAACCTTCTGCTTAGGAGGCAAGGGCGATGCCCCCTGCGCCATCTAGGCACACGTCAACTAACATTTTATTTGCGTCATACTTTAGATCGGCTTCATGCCCGGGATATTATATTCAAAGTATACCTAACAATTATTAACTACAGAATTAGTAGAATTAGCATTAAAACACATTCCACGGTATTTTCGGTCTTATATGTCTTATGTTTAAGTTTAAAGATAAAGGAAACTATTTTACGATCATTTTTATAGAGGCTTGGCTTGATTTTGTTTAAATTTCCGCTATATTATGCTACAGCATAATATATCGATGCTGCGCTAAAACTGTATTTGGGGCCGTTAATAAAGCTACAAATCTAGTGTACTTTAATAATTGATTTAATCCTCCAGTTAAATAAAAACCACTTAACGAATTTTTAATTTCATATCGTCTATCATTTTCCATAATTGCGTCGGAGATTTCACGATTGTTGGTTCGGGTAGTATGTTTTCTGTCTGGTATATATTTAGTTTGGTTACCGTTGATGTATGATCTATACCTGTTGTATGAATTAATCTACGCGTGGCAGTTAACTACTCTGTATGTCAAGCAATGGACTTTACCCACTAAGTCGTTTTAACGCTTGTCTTTGGGATTTTATTTTTGATTTGGAAAACTCTACAATATTGTGTACCAAATTAGCGTTTCCAAAAATCTTTCCCCAATTTTCACCGGAAAAGCTTGAGCATAAAGGCTTGTTAACAAACTCAACCTCGGTTTTCGCCCAAGCAAGATTTTTGCCAAGTTTGATTAAAATCAGTTTAGTATTTTTTGAGTTATCGCTCGGATAGACACACACACACACACACACACACACACACACACACACACACACACACACACACATATATATATATATATATATATATATATATATATATATATATATATATATATATATATATATATATATATATATATATATATATATATATATATATATATATATCACCAAATCCCAAGAAACAGAAATAAGGACCATTGCTAAATCGGAGGCTATTGGATGTCTCCAAGACTCAAAGACTCTGGAAGTAATTACGGAAAAAATTGCGGAGTTGGTAGTGACTAAAATAAATACGAGGCTGGATGAAATGTTGGTCAAATATAAACAGGTTGAAAAGCAAGTAGATCTCATCAAGCAGGAAAATGAAGAACTAAGAGATAAAATAGATGATTTAGAACAACAAATCAAATGCTCCAATACAATAAGGATTCATGGCATGGATGAGGTGCCTGAAGAGGAGATCAGAGGTGGGGTGGTTTCACTTATTAGAAATAACTTCGGCTTTGAACTGGAGGAGAAGGACCTCCTGAAATGCTACAGAGTTGGGAAAAACAGGGTCGACAGGAAGCCGAGACAAGTTTTGCTCCGTTTTCAAGAGGATATGTTTAACAAAATCTTGAGCAACAAGAAGTGTTTAAAGAACACTAATATCTACTTCTATGAAGAACTAACAAAGCGAAAACTTGATCTCTTATATACAGCTAGGGAAAAAATTGGACGCAACCAAGTTTGGGTATGGAGGGGGAGCATTTACACTAAGAAGAATAATGTAAGGATTTCATTGAGAACTTTAGCTGACCTTGAAAATCTGTTAACATGAGGCGAAAATCACGTGTATGCTAGAAACTTTTTGTGTGTGCATAATATTAGTTTAGATTTATTGCAAACTTCTTTCATCAGACAGACTTTTGTTTTTTATTTTTTGTGTGTACATATATAGCATTATTTGTTTATTTTTGGCCTGATCAATAAAGAATTTGTTTTATTGTTTAATACTAAAAGGGGCCACTAATTTATTATTAAGGTAGAACTACAGGGAATTTTGAATATTGTTTCCGTTAAATATAATAATTTTTGCCTTGTATTAAGTATCTTATCTCACTGTACTGATAGAGGTAATTATCTTATTGATTGAGAAGTTATACTGGGATCCTATCTGTTCAGTTCTGTTGAAGGTTTATTATTTTGATTGGAATTTAAAAGGATAATTTTATACTCATAAATTGTATGCGTAAGATAATTTGTTCATATTTTGTCAAAATACAGAAAATACAGGGTCGGTCTCAGTAATCTCATTACACCCGATAATTTTAATACTTTAGTACACATTTTTGTGAATATTTTTTCTGTTGTGTTACTCATTGAATGATCTGGTTCTCTGATTGATTTTTGGCTTGAAGTAAAATATATTGTCATAAAAAAAACGAAGAGAACAAACATAATGGCAGTGTATGATGAATATGCTGACATGCTTGACTTAAGTAATGTAAATATTGTGGCCGAATCATTGTCGCTCGATCAACTTAATGTTGACAAGCTAGGGAGCTTCCCTCTCCTCTCAGTACTTCACCTAAATATTAGAAGCATAAAAAAAAAACTTTAACGAGTTACTGATTTTTTTGAAATCGCTGGAGGGAGGTAACATTGATTGTCTAATCTTAAGTGAAACTTGGTCAGTAAGCAACCTGAATAACTTCCACATAGAAGGGTATAATGCATTTTATAATGAAGGATCATATAATCAAAATGATGGATTAATAGTGTACATTAAAACTACCCTAAACGCGAACTCAGAATGTCTAAATCTGGCAGAGTTAACTGTTATTAATTTGTCATTTGGAATTCAGAATCGGAAGATCAGTATTACGGGAATTTATCGACCCCCATCCAGTGACTTAAATCTATTCATAAATGAACTGGAGGCTTTTATTCTAAATAAAAGTAGGGCTGATATAGACTTGATAGTTGGTGACATTAATATTGACCTGTTGAATCTTCAAAATCCTTCAAGCCTCACTTATATCAATGTACTTGAAAAAAATGGATATATTGCCTGCATTAATTCTCCCACGCGCATTACGGACAGATCTGAAAGCTGTATCGATCACATGTTCTTACGGTATAGTAAAAATTTTGACAAAGAGATGAAGGGTGATGGGTCTGCAACAAGATCTTATATAATAAAGTCGGATGTTACCGATCACTACCCTGTATTTCTGACGATTGATTTGGGTGGTGGTCTTCACTCTGATGAAACTAACATTGCTAGTGCGAGTGATGGAAACGGCACGTACCAAAGAATAGATGAGGTAGAATACTTAAAAAACTTGTAAACAACAGAGTGGGATGATATTATTTATTGTGAAGATGTGCAGGGTGCTGTGGATGGGTTTGTAAATAAACTAAGTACTATAGTACAGAAGTCAAAGGTTGTATTACCTATTAATAAAACTAGAAAGAAAAGCCCATGGATAACGAATGGTCTTGTTGCATCACTTAAAACTAGAGACAAATTAAAAATTAAATGGCTTAATGACAGGAATAATAGGCAACTGGAACTGGAATATAAAGTCTATAAAAACAAGTTGACTAATTTAATAAAGATTACCAAGAATAATTACTATAAAGGTAGGGTCGTGAATGCAGGAAAAGATATCAGGAAAATATGGAATGTTATTTCAGACGTTGCATCGGGCAGAGGTAAAGACCAGGGAAGAATTGAAGCCGTGAGAATAAGCGACAATGAAGTGGTACGAGATAAGAAACAAATAGCAAATATTTTCAACAGGTATTTTGTGTCAGTGGGTGCTGAGGATTCTAATGTTGGTACACAAACGGTGCATTATCAGACTGCAAGATCAGGCGCCAGTTCGTTTTTCCTCCGCCCTGTTTCTGGTAGTGAAATTACTATTATAATTGGCAAATTGAAGGCAAGATCTGCACCTGGCATGGACGGACTGGGTGGTTGGCTTTTCCAGGTTGGTCATCTTTTTTTGGTTGAACCAATCGTTCACATAGTAAACAGAATTTTTGAAACAGGTTTGGTGCCCGAGCAGTTTAAGATATCTGTAGTTTCGCCCATATTTAAAACAGGAAGTCGAATTGACCCCGCCAACTATCGTCCCATAAGCTTACTTAACACACTGGCCAAAATATTTGAGAAAGCTCTTTATTTACGACTTACTGAGTATTTCAATAAAAATAACTTGATATCTATTAATCAGTTTGGCTTCAGGGAAAACTATTCTACCGAACAGGCCCTACACAAACTTTGCTCGAAGGTGTTGACTAATTTTGATAAAGATTTAAAAACAGTTGGAATATTTTTAGACCTTCATAAGGCATTTGATACGGTGAGCCACGACATACTGATGCAAAAACTGGACCGGGTGGGTGTAAGGGGTGTAGGCCTCACTTTAATTGGGAACTACTTGAACAACCGACAGCAGGTGGTAAAAATAGGTAATGTTCTAAGTAATCCACAAGTAATAAAATGTGGGGTTCCTCAGGGGTCTATACTGGGGCCCATACTGTTTTTGATTTACATAAATGACATCCTTGAGAAATTTGAGACCCGCTGCGATCTTGTAGCTTATGCGGATGATATTGTGATGATGTATGGTGCAAATACCTGGAGCGAGGCTGTTGTGTGCAGTTCTAATATTTTTCAAGACCTTGTTGCGTCTTTGGCTTCTAACAATCTAAATCTGAGCGCAAAGAAGTCGAAGGTTATCACTTTTTCACCTACGAGGGTGGGTCTCCCGCACATTGTTCCCGTAATACGAGTGAAAGATGAAATAATCAAGTGCGACACTAACGTGAAGTATCTGGGGATCATCATAGACCAGCATCTAAAATGGAATTGTCATCTTGAAACCCTGAACAAAAGGCTCAGGAAATTTGTACATATTTTTTATATTCTACGAGGCATCTTAAGTCAAAGGATTTTGCTACTGACGTATGATAGCCTGGTCCAGTCAATTTTGAGGTATGGAATATCGTGTTGGGGATCGGCATATGACACTTACATGAATCCTCTACGCATCACACAGAACTTTATAATGAAGACTATATTGAACAAGGAGATTAAATATCCCACTAACTTGTTGTATAACCAGGCAACCAATGTACTCAATATCACTGGATTGTACATAATGGCACTCATACAATACACGCACACAACTATAAGCCTTCAGAAATTGTTAACGCATGGTTACAGTACAAGGGGCAAAATGGGTGATTTTATGACGGCTGCGGCGTGTAGGAAGAACATTTCACAGCGATATGTATCGTACCTTGGTCCAGTGCTACTTAATCTTGTGCCACTGGAGATTAAAAAAAATGAAAGATAATTATAAGTTTAGGAAAAAACTTTTAAATCATTTAATTGAGAACTTTGTAACATTTGAGCAAGTGATACGGGAAAAGAGGGAATGATGTTTTCATACTGCATGTATATATTTGGATAATGAATGTACATGAAAGAGTGTGGATGTGTGGGAATGTGTGAGTGTGAGTGCGCGTACGTGAGAGACTTGGTGGGTATTTAACTTGGTAAGTGAGTGTTATTTTCAATTGTGATTGGGTAGGTATATATTGAATCGGGAAACAAGTGGTTTAGTAATTTGTTGTAAATATCGGATCTTCCTCTTTCCTCCTTTTTATGGTGATGAGAGGGGAGTAGACTTTAATCACGGCTGATTGTAGAGATCATTTAATGGTAAATAATAAAGATAAGATTGGAGAACCGGATCATACGGACGTGATACGTCCTGTTGCACTGTAGCTGGAAAGATGCATGCAACTGCTCTGTAGAATATGTAGGAGGAGTTTTTCAGCACATACAAGTTCTTCTGAACTTACGTGCTAGTGTTCTTAATATTAGTCAGTAAGTATTATTGTATGTATGGAAAATAAATAAATAAATAAATAAAATAAAAATATAAAAAATTTAACGGACCTTGGTTTTGGGTTCTAGGGACCAAAATTCACGCTCATCTGCAGAAATTTTTTCGAAAGGTTTTCATCGTGACCCTCTCTATTAGATAATTTTTCTTCATGAAAATTTGCTAATAGCTGGTGTGTTTATTGTCACAAAATAGTTAGCTATCATAAATTTGTAGTTTGAAAAGCTGTGTTTTGTTAGACAACAAATAAGGAACCCCGAAGAACGTAACAATATGTATAATCAACTTCCATGGCTTACTTAAGTTTTATGTATTTTAGTTAATTAAATAGCTTTACTTTTCTTTAATTACCAATCTGCTCTCTTCCAGAGTAATTCCATTGAACAGCTTTACTATCTATATATCTAACTTCAATTTAAAATTCACCACATGAACCATCTATACGTTTATTCCATTAAATACATTTGTTACCACTTTCATGGCCCACTAAAATTTTATTTGCTAACGGGTAAATAATCTGTTATTTTATCAAAACCAGCTTCACTATCTATATATTTAACTTCAATTAAAAATTTCGCCACATAAATTATATATACGCTTATTCCATTAACTACATTTGTTACAACTTTCATGGCCTACTAAAATTTTATTTGACAACCTAGGTAAATAAACTGTTACTTTGTATAAACCACCTCGAAATAGATATTTCGCCGACATTTTACATAAATAATTGAAAAGCTTCTTCTTAGCGCATTTGAACAAGCTTAAAATTCAATATGGCTGCCATAATAAGAACAAAATTGAAAAAGTTAAATGAAAAATAGAAAAGGAACGGTTGTTACTGTCCATGCGAAAATATACGTCTGCAAAAAGTGTCTTAAAGAAGTGAAGGCTTCAACAGTCTCAGATGGGTGGTAAATCACCTAGGGCGCACATACAAATTCGCTACATTTCTGCTTACCTCAATATCTCTAAAACGATCAGAGTTATCCTTTATTTCTCAACGGATCTGGAATGAGTACAACATTTGCTGAAACTTTTCCCATTTAACCCATGTTGTAGCTTCTACAGTTTCTGAGATGCCAATGCTGATGAGCATCGAATTTGTGCCACACTGTATGTACCGGGTGGCCAATTAAGCGAGGTAAGCGGCTGTATCTCGGAAACCGTTTACCATAGAGCTTTGGGAAAACATATCTTTTATAAATGTGGCCGAGGGAGATCGTCGGAAATTATTTTCAAGTTCGTCAGATGCCCGCTAGGGCGCGTAACACCAAGAGGAAATGGAAAAAATAGGTTATCTCAGTAATATGTCGAAATAAACTGTATCGAAAATTCCTGCAGATAAATTTCGTGTATATCACGAACAATTTTTGTTTAGACTATTTTTCTCGAACTCTTCAGATAAAGTGGTGGGGGTAAGGCAAACATTGATTAGGAAAAAATGCAATATCTCGGGATTGCCTCATTGGAAAATATTGAGCTAGTTGTCATTTAAAAGAGTATTTCTTGCTCTATCAACTGCATTGCAAGCCATGTCTTTGTTATTGTTATTGTAATCACTAGATGACGGTTTTTAAAAATTTAACACATTTTATAATTTTTCTCAAGAAACCTAGGTTAGGTTAGGTTAGGTTAGTTGTGAGTGGTCCATATCGGTCCCTCCACCGCGGCCATAAGGTCTATTGTGGCTCACGCCTAATGTCTATATTTCGCCCAACAAATCCAGCCTCCTACAGAGGTCGATAACCTTTGCGGGCGAAAGTTGATCCAGATCCTCTGGAGCAAGCTTTACCTTGCCAAAGAGCAGGTGTCTAGTCCTATCCGCTGCTGGACAGGAACACAGCACGTGCTCTGCTGTTTCGTCATCCTCCATACACAGCCGGCACTCGGTCTCCTGACCGATCCCAATACGGTGCATGTGATGCCGCAAGCGACAATGTCCTGTATACAGGCCGACTAGAGTACTCAGTTGTTGTCTGTTCAACTCTAGAAGTTTCTTAGCCCTTGACTCAGACAGGCCATTTATGAAGGCCTTAGAGTGAGGTAATCCTGGAAGATTTTGCCAATATTGAATTGTCCTTCTATCTGTCCAGGTCTTTAAGGTGCGTTTTGCTGTGCAAGATGTTATTCCCAGCACCGGTTCTGGTCCGACAAAGTCACACTGGGCACCACTCCTGGCAAGCGCGTCTGCCGCAACGTTGCCATCATGGTCCGAGTGACCCGGTATCCAGACCAGCGACACCTCATTACAGCTGCCCAATTCGTTAAGGGCAGATTTACAACTCCATACCGTCTTTGAATTGCAACGGTAGGAACCAAGAGCCTTTATTGCAGCTTGGCTATCTGCAAATATCTTTATCGATTTGTTTGTGCATAGGTCTTTTAAGCTTTCCTTTGCACACATCTCGATGGCATAAACTTCTGCCTGGTGTATGGTTGCGTACTTGCCGAGGCTAGCTGATAGTCTAGCATCGGTGCTGCCCCCATATGCGCCGGCTCCTACTCCCATATTGGTTTTGGAGCCGTCAGAGTACCAGCAGAGGTCCGCTCTCAACAGGGTCGATTGGTTCCGGTCCCAGTCCTCCTTTCCGGGAGGACGGTCTTGAAAAACAGATCTCTGCTGATTTTTGTAGGCATCAAGTCCGAGACCATTCCCAGAATCCCGTGACAATCACTGTCATCAAGGAGTCCGGACCCCCTCAGACTGACTTCCCTCGGCATGTTATCTGCCGTTTGTTTTAGTCTGTACGTTGTCCACCTCGCCACCCTCTCCAACCATATGTGAAGTGGGGGAATATTGAGGAGGACCTCCAGAGCGACTGATGGTGCGGTGCTTATCGCTCCCGTTATCATCAGACATGCTTGTCTCTGTAGATGAGCCAGTTTGGCCCTCGCGGTACCACGTAGCACCTTAGGCCACCAAACTATGGCTCCATATGTTATCATAGGTCTGATAACCACTACATAGAGCCAGTACATCTGTTGGGGGTTTGTTCCCCAGTTGTTCCCACAGATTCTCCGGCAGGTCCACAGGGACATCTTAGCCCTGCGGATAACATTTTCTAACTGTCTGTCCCAGTTGAGCTTCTTATCTAGGATAACTCCCAGATATTTTGCTTGGTCCGAAAATGGAATGTTTTTCCCCATAAGATTAGGTGGTTTTAATTTGTCCAACCTTCTTCTTCTGGTGAACGGGACAATGATCGTTTTGCGAGGGTTCACAGACATCTGTTCCCTACGGCACCAATCATTGACTACATTTAGTGCTTCTTGAAGAGTACTAGACAGTTCCTCCTCAGATTTGCCTCTAACCATTATGACAAGATCATCCGCATACGCCTGGACCTCAACCTCCCAGAGTCCGAGGATAGCCAGCAGGTCGTCCACAAAGAGGGACCACAACAGGGGGGATAGAACGCCCCCCTGAGGACACCCTCTCGCAGCCCTAACGCTGACCACCTCTCCCCGTAATGAGGTAATAATGGTCCGATTGTGCAGCATGTTTCCGATCCAGCCACAGATGGTAGGTTCCACCCCCCTAGCGATAGTGGCCTCGTAGAGGGAGATCGGTAATGCATTATTAAATGCTCCTTCTATGTCGAGAAATGCCGCCACCGCAACCTCTCCATTTTCCAGAGAGTGTGTGATCTCCTCGACGAGGTTATTGAGCGCTAACTCAGTTGATTTCCCAGTTTGATAGGCATACTGGTGGGTATTTAGGGGGTTCTTGGGTAAGATGTTCCCCCTAATGTGTCCGTCCAGTATTTTTTCCAATCCCTTCAGGAGGAATGATGTAATACTGAGAGGTCTCAGTGAAGTAGGTAGGAGGTCATTACGTCCCAATTTGGGAATGTAAACCCCCCTAACCACCGTCCAGCTGGAAGGAATATAGTTCCAGGCCAGACTGGCTCTGAACAGCCTGATAAGGAAGGGTAGGAGAATCTCCAGTCCCTTTTGTAGTAGGACCGGTACCACCCCATCCTCCCCTGGCGACTTGAATGGCTGGAAATGATTCACAGCACACTCCACTGCCGAGGCTGTAACTATTCTCCGAGCAACTAGCCAGTCCTCCCTTTGGGGGCGTTTAGATCGTCCCTCAGCTGGTAGGACCTCACCGTTGCTCAGGATCAGACAATCTGGGAAGTGTGTGTGTGCTAAGAGCTCTAACGTTTCTTTCCGAGATTCAGTAAAGGAACCATCTGGTCGTTTTATCGATCCCAGTTCCTGTACACGGTCGCGTGAGAGAATCCTGTGGATTCTGGCGCTGCTGGGCACACTATTAATGTCCCCGCAGAACCTCCTCCAGGACTCCCTCTTAGCGTTCCTGATCTCTTTATTATAATGCGTTAGAGCAGTTTTATATTGCTCCCAGTTGCCTAAATACAATGATATAAATATTACTACATAGATAGGAAGAGGACTAAAGGCCAAAGGAAGTAGTGAAAATCCCAAGTCTTTATCTTTTGCTTAACCGGAGATATTAATGAAAAACTGATACTGCAATCTAAAACAAAATATTTAATTTCCTCTGTATGTAATTCTAAAAGATAAGTACTCTAGTGTCTTCTTAAATGCTCAAAGTGTCTGCCGTCACGTTCTACACACTGCTCAAGCCTATATCGAGTAGAAAAAAACGACAGCTTCCACTTCCGCTGTTGGCAGACTACGAATTGCATTTCGGATTCTATTCTTCATATCTTCCTTGCTCGTAGGCTTTTTTTGGAAAACAAGGTCCTTTATTCGTCCCCACAAATAAAAGTCTAAGCATGTTAAGTTAGGTGACATCGCTGACCAGGAAAATATGTTCCTCTTCCTATCCATCGCCCTGGATACGTCTCGCACATTAACTGAAAAATGTGCTGGACAACCATCAAGCTGCAGAAACACATTTTGCCTGCATTCAAGGGGCACATCTTCCAATAAAACTGGCAATTAATTTTTTAGAAACTCAAAGAAAAGGTTACCAGTAAGAGACTGGTCAAAGAAATAGGGTCCAATAATTGTACTTCCTATTACGCCACACCATAAATTAAGACTCCAACCTCCTTGGTGTTGAACTTCTCGCATCCAATGGGGGTTCGGTTTCCCTTATAAGCAAAAATGATGATGGCTCCTCCTTGTACAAAAGATTCTGGAGGCAAAATACCCCTCCATTCGGATCTCCGAGAGAGGGGTGTACAGGGGGCGCCAGCATCGAGATTTACAATATCCTTCTCGAATATATGTGGCCTAAATTCTAACCTGAACTCCGTCCACCATTTCCTCCAGGCTAATAGGCCCCAGCTCCTCTTCCTGACCGAAACTCTAATCACCTAAATTTCCCGGGGTATGTGCTCCTTACTTCTTTTAGATTGCATGGAGGCGTGTGCGCGTACGTCCGTAGCAATCGACCCTGCACCAGACTCCCCAATTTAGAAGCTGGAAAAAACATACTATGGATAAAACACTTTCTCAGGGCTGCAACTAAATTTCTTTGTTGCATTTACCGGTCACCTTCTGACAACAACTTGGTCCAGCTCTTTGACTGCCTTTCTGAAAAAACCGACCATCTGATTTCTGAATATCCTTCCTCCGAGGTCACTATTCTTGGTGACTTCAATGTCCATAATAAGGAATGGCCAGGATCTAGAAAAACCGATCCACAAAGAAGAGCAGCGGAGGCTTTTGCAATCAGCAACTCTTTAGCCAATATGGTTCAGCAACATACTTACTTTCCTCGCATCCACACAGCTTAAATCCCTTGGATCTCTTTTTTACTACAAATCCTGACTGCTATAAGATATCAGTCACAGCCCCCCTGGGTCGCTTAGACCACGGCATGGTCACTGCTTCCTGAGCAATGCAACCCGAGGTCACACAGTCATCACACTCACGTATCGTTTGGCACTACAACTCCGCGAACTGGGACGAAATGCGAGATTACTTCTCCTCATTTCCATGGGCGTCTGTCTGTTTCTCTCATCGTGACCCCTCTGATATCTCACAAAACGTCACCGAAATTATCCAAGCTGGCATAGAATTATTTATTCCACGTACACAGAAAACCTCTGCAGCCACTCAAAAGCCCTTGTTCTCTAAATCCTGTGACAAGGCCAGACTTTAAAAGGTCAAAGCTCACACAAAGCTTCTACACAATCCAAGTCAAGAAAACTGTCAAGCATTTAACGACGCAAGAAACCGCTATGTCCGCATTCTTTCTGAGGCAAAAAACTCGTTTAATAACCACATCAAAAACAAAGTCCTCTTAAGCTCCAGCGGCAGCAAACCCTTCTGGACTCTTGCTAAATCTATTGGGAATAATTTCTGCAAGAGCACGTAAAAATTTTGACAAAGAGATGAAGGGTGATGGGTCTGCAACAAGATCTTATATAATAAAGTCGGATGTTACCGATCACTACCCTGTATTTCTGACGATTGATTTGGGTGGTGGTCTTCACTCTGATGAAACTAACATTGCTAGTGCGAGTGATGGAAACGGCACGTACCAAAGAATAGATGAGGTAGAATACTTAAAAAACTTGTAAACAACAGAGTGGGATGATATTATTTATTGTGAAGATGTGCAGGGTGCTGTGGATGGGTTTGTAAATAAACTAAGTACTATAGTACAGAAGTCAAAGGTTGTATTACCTATTAATAAAACTAGAAAGAAAAGCCCATGGATAACGAATGGTCTTGTTGCATCACTTAAAACTAGAGACAAATTAAAAATTAAATGGCTTAATGACAGGAATAATAGGCAACTGGAACTGGAATATAAAGTCTATAAAAACAAGTTGACTAATTTAATAAAGATTACCAAGAATAATTACTATAAAGGTAGGGTCGTGAATGCAGGAAAAGATATCAGGAAAATATGGAATGTTATTTCAGACGTTGCATCGGGCAGAGGTAAAGACCAGGGAAGAATTGAAGCCGTGAGAATAAGCGACAATGAAGTGGTACGAGATAAGAAACAAATAGCAAATATTTTCAACAGGTATTTTGTGTCAGTGGGTGCTGAGGATTCTAATGTTGGTACACAAACGGTGCATTATCAGACTGCAAGATCAGGCGCCAGTTCGTTTTTCCTCCGCCCTGTTTCTGGTAGTGAAATTACTATTATAATTGGCAAATTGAAGGCAAGATCTGCACCTGGCATGGACGGACTGGGTGGTTGGCTTTTCCAGGTTGGTCATCTTTTTTTGGTTGAACCAATCGTTCACATAGTAAACAGAATTTTTGAAACAGGTTTGGTGCCCGAGCAGTTTAAGATATCTGTAGTTTCGCCCATATTTAAAACAGGAAGTCGAATTGACCCCGCCAACTATCGTCCCATAAGCTTACTTAACACACTGGCCAAAATATTTGAGAAAGCTCTTTATTTACGACTTACTGAGTATTTCAATAAAAATAACTTGATATCTATTAATCAGTTTGGCTTCAGGGAAAACTATTCTACCGAACAGGCCCTACACAAACTTTGCTCGAAGGTGTTGACTAATTTTGATAAAGATTTAAAAACAGTTGGAATATTTTTAGACCTTCATAAGGCATTTGATACGGTGAGCCACGACATACTGATGCAAAAACTGGACCGGGTGGGTGTAAGGGGTGTAGGCCTCACTTTAATTGGGAACTACTTGAACAACCGACAGCAGGTGGTAAAAATAGGTAATGTTCTAAGTAATCCACAAGTAATAAAATGTGGGGTTCCTCAGGGGTCTATACTGGGGCCCATACTGTTTTTGATTTACATAAATGACATCCTTGAGAAATTTGAGACCCGCTGCGATCTTGTAGCTTATGCGGATGATATTGTGATGATGTATGGTGCAAATACCTGGAGCGAGGCTGTTGTGTGCAGTTCTAATATTTTTCAAGACCTTGTTGCGTCTTTGGCTTCTAACAATCTAAATCTGAGCGCAAAGAAGTCGAAGGTTATCACTTTTT
Source organism: Tillus elongatus (assembly GCA_964006375.1). Taxonomy (NCBI): domain Eukaryota; kingdom Metazoa; phylum Arthropoda; class Insecta; order Coleoptera; family Cleridae; genus Tillus; species Tillus elongatus. Next base: position 247,986,498 of record OZ023262.1, on the reverse strand, counting down.
CACCTACGAGGGTGGGTCTCCCGCACATTGTTCCCGTAATACGAGTGAAAGATGAAATAATCAAGTGCGACACTAACGTGAAGTATCTGGGGATCATCATAGACCAGCATCTAAAATGGAATTGTCATCTTGAAACCCTGAACAAAAGGCTCAGGAAATTTGTACATATTTTTTATATTCTACGAGGCATCTTAAGTCAAAGGATTTTGCTACTGACGTATGATAGCCTGGTCCAGTCAATTTTGAGGTATGGAATATCGTGTTGGGGATCGGCATATGACACTTACATGAATCCTCTACGCATCACACAGAACTTTATAATGAAGACTATATTGAACAAGGAGATTAAATATCCCACTAACTTGTTGTATAACCAGGCAACCAATGTACTCAATATCACTGGATTGTACATAATGGCACTCATACAATACACGCACACAACTATAAGCCTTCAGAAATTGTTAACGCATGGTTACAGTACAAGGGGCAAAATGGGTGATTTTATGACGGCTGCGGCGTGTAGGAAGAACATTTCACAGCGATATGTATCGTACCTTGGTCCAGTGCTACTTAATCTTGTGCCACTGGAGATTAAAAAAAATGAAAGATAATTATAAGTTTAGGAAAAAACTTTTAAATCATTTAATTGAGAACTTTGTAACATTTGAGCAAGTGATACGGGAAAAGAGGGAATGATGTTTTCATACTGCATGTATATATTTGGATAATGAATGTACATGAAAGAGTGTGGATGTGTGGGAATGTGTGAGTGTGAGTGCGCGTACGTGAGAGACTTGGTGGGTATTTAACTTGGTAAGTGAGTGTTATTTTCAATTGTGATTGGGTAGGTATATATTGAATCGGGAAACAAGTGGTTTAGTAATTTGTTGTAAATATCGGATCTTCCTCTTTCCTCCTTTTTATGGTGATGAGAGGGGAGTAGACTTTAATCACGGCTGATTGTAGAGATCATTTAATGGTAAATAATAAAGATAAGATTGGAGAACCGGATCATACGGACGTGATACGTCCTGTTGCACTGTAGCTGGAAAGATGGATGCAACTGCTCTGTAGAATATGTAGGAGGAGTTTTTCAGCACATACAAGTTCTTCTGAACTTACGTGCTAGTGTTCTTAATATTAGTCAGTAAGTATTATTGTATGTATGGAAAATAAATAAATAAATAAATAAAATAAAAATATAAAAAATTTAACGGACCTTGGTTTTGGGTTCTAGGGACCAAAATTCACGCTCATCTGCAGAAATTTTTTCGAAAGGTTTTCATCGTGACCCTCTCTATTAGATAATTTTTCTTCATGAAAATTTGCTAATAGCTGGTGTGTTTATTGTCACAAAATAGTTAGCTATCATAAATTTGTAGTTTGAAAAGCTGTGTTTTGTTAGACAACAAATAAGGAACCCCGAAGAACGTAACAATATGTATAATCAACTTCCATGGCTTACTTAAGTTTTATGTATTTTAGTTAATTAAATAGCTTTACTTTTCTTTAATTACCAATCTGCTCTCTTCCAGAGTAATTCCATTGAACAGCTTTACTATCTATATATCTAACTTCAATTTAAAATTCACCACATGAACCATCTATACGTTTATTCCATTAAATACATTTGTTACCACTTTCATGGCCCACTAAAATTTTATTTGCTAACGGGTAAATAATCTGTTATTTTATCAAAACCAGCTTCACTATCTATATATTTAACTTCAATTAAAAATTTCGCCACATAAATTATATATACGCTTATTCCATTAACTACATTTGTTACAACTTTCATGGCCTACTAAAATTTTATTTGACAACCTAGGTAAATAAACTGTTACTTTGTATAAACCACCTCGAAATAGATATTTCGCCGACATTTTACATAAATAATTGAAAAGCTTCTTCTTAGCGCATTTGAACAAGCTTAAAATTCAATATGGCTGCCATAATAAGAACAAAATTGAAAAAGTTAAATGAAAAATAGAAAAGGAACGGTTGTTACTGTCCATGCGAAAATATACGTCTGCAAAAAGTGTCTTAAAGAAGTGAAGGCTTCAACAGTCTCAGATGGGTGGTAAATCACCTAGGGCGCACATACAAATTCGCTACATTTCTGCTTACCTCAATATCTCTAAAACGATCAGAGTTATCCTTTATTTCTCAACGGATCTGGAATGAGTACAACATTTGCTGAAACTTTTCCCATTTAACCCATGTTGTAGCTTCTACAGTTTCTGAGATGCCAATGCTGATGAGCATCGAATTTGTGCCACACTGTATGTACCGGGTGGCCAATTAAGCGAGGTAAGCGGCTGTATCTCGGAAACCGTTTACCATAGAGCTTTGGGAAAACATATCTTTTATAAATGTGGCCGAGGGAGATCGTCGGAAATTATTTTCAAGTTCGTCAGATGCCCGCTAGGGCGCGTAACACCAAGAGGAAATGGAAAAAATAGGTTATCTCAGTAATATGTCGAAATAAACTGTATCGAAAATTCCTGCAGATAAATTTCGTGTATATCACGAACAATTTTTGTTTAGACTATTTTTCTCGAACTCTTCAGATAAAGTGGTGGGGGTAAGGCAAACATTGATTAGGAAAAAATGCAATATCTCGGGATTGCCTCATTGGAAAATATTGAACTAGTTGTCATTTAAAAGAGTATTTCTTGCTCTATCAACTGCATTGCAAGCCATGTCTTTGTTATTGTTATTGTAATCACTAGATGACGGTTTTTAAAAATTTAACACATTTTATAATTTTTCTCAAGAAACCTAGGTTAGGTTAGGTTAGGTTAGTTGTGAGTGGTCCATATCGGTCCCTCCACCGCGGCCATAAGGTCTATTGTGGCTCACGCCTAATGTCTATATTTCGCCCAACAAATCCAGCCTCCTACAGAGGTCGATAACCTTTGCGGGCGAAAGTTGATCCAGATCCTCTGGAGCAAGCTTTACCTTGCCAAAGAGCAGGTGTCTAGTCCTATCCGCTGCCGGACAGGAACACAGCACGTGCTCTGCTGTTTCGTCATCCTCCATACACAGCCGGCACTCGGTCTCCTGACCGATCCCAATACGGTGCATGTGATGCCGCAAGCGACAATGTCCTGTATACAGGCCGACTAGAGTACTCAGTTGTTGTCTGTTCAACTCTAGAAGTTTCTTAGCCCTTGACTCAGACAGGCCATTTATGAAGGCCTTAGAGTGAGCTAATCCTGGAAGATTTTGCCAATATTGAATTGTCCTTCTATCTGTCCAGGTCTTTAAGGTGCGTTTTGCTGTGCAAGATGTTATTCCCAGCACCGGTTCTGGTCCGACAAAGTCACACTGGGCACCACTCCTGGCAAGCGCGTCTGCCGCAACGTTGCCATCATGGTCCGAGTGACCCGGTATCCAGACCAGCGACACCTCATTACAGCTGCCCAATTCGTTAAGGGCAGATTTACAACTCCATACCGTCTTTGAATTGCAACGGTAGGAACCAAGAGCCTTTATTGCAGCTTGGCTATCTGCAAATATCTTTATCGATTTGTTTGTGCATAGGTCTTTTAAGCTTTCCTTTGCACACATCTCGATGGCATAAACTTCTGCCTGGTGTATGGTTGCGTACTTGCCGAGGCTAGCTGATAGTCTAGCATCGGTGCTGCCCCCATATGCGCCGGCTCCTACTCCCATAATGGTTTTGGAGCCGTCAGAGTACCAGCAGAGGTCCGCTCTCAACAGGGTCGATTGGTTCCGGTCCCAGTCCTCCTTTCCGGGAGGACGGTCTTGAAAGACAGATCTCTGCTGATTTTTGTAGGCATCAAGTCCGAGACCATTCCCAGAATCCCGTGACAATCACTGTCATCAAGGAGTCCGGACCCCCTCAGACTGACTTCCCTCGGCATGTTATCTGCCGTTTGTTTTAGTCTGTACGTTGTCCACCTCGCCACCCTCTCCAACCATATGTGAAGTGGGGGAATATTGAGGAGGACCTCCAGAGCGACTGATGGTGCGGTGCTTATCGCTCCCGTTATCATCAGACATGCTTGTCTCTGTAGATGAGCCAGTTTGGCCCTCGCGGTACCACGTAGCACCTTAGGCCACCAAACTATGGCTCCATATGTTATCATAGGTCTGATAACCACTACATAGAGCCAGTACATCTGTTGGGGGTTTGTTCCCCAGTTGTTCCCACAGATTCTCCGGCAGGTCCACAGGGACATCTTAGCCCTGCGGATAACATTTTCTAACTGTCTGTCCCAGTTGAGCTTCTTATCTAGGATAACTCCCAGATATTTTGCTTGGTCCGAAAATGGAATGTTTTTCCCCATAAGATTAGGTGGTTTTAATTTGTCCAACCTTCTTCTTCTGGTGAACGGGACAATGATCGTTTTGCGAGGGTTCACAGACATCTGTTCCCTACGGCACCAATCATTGACTACATTTAGTGCTTCTTGAAGAGTACTAGACAGTTCCTCCTCAGATTTGCCTCTAACCATTATGACAAGATCATCCGCATACGCCTGGACCTCAACCTCCCAGAGTCCGAGGATAGCCAGCAGGTCGTCCACAAAGAGGGACCACAACAGGGGGGATAGAACGCCCCCCTGAGGACACCCTCTCGCAGCCCTAACGCTGACCACCTCTCCCCGTAATGAGGTAATAATGGTCCGATTGTGCAGCATGTTTCCGATCCAGCCACAGATGGTAGGTTCCACCCCCCTAGCGATAGTGGCCTCGTAGAGGGAGATCGGTAATGCATTATTAAATGCTCCTTCTATGTCGAGAAATGCCGCCACCGCAACCTCTCCATTTTCCAGAGAGTGTGTGATCTTCTCGACGAGGTTATTGAGCGCTAACTCAGTTGATTTCCCAGTTTGATAGGCATACTGGTGGGTATTTAGGGGGTTCTTGGGTAAGATGTTCCCCCTAATGTGTCCGTCCAGTATTTTTTCCAATCCCTTCAGGAGGAATGATGTAATACTGAGAGGTCTCAGTGAAGTAGGTAGGAGGTCATTACGTCCCAATTTGGGAATGTAAACCCCCCTAACCACCGTCCAGCTGGAAGGAATATAGTTCCAGGCCAGACTGGCTCTGAACAGCCTGATAAGGAAGGGTAGGAGAATCTCCAGTCCCTTTTGTAGTAGGACCGGTACCACCCCATCCTCCCCTGGCGACTTGAATGGCTGGAAATGATTCACAGCACACTCCACTGCCGAGGCTGTAACTATTCTCCGAGCAACTAGCCAGTCCTCCCTTTGGGGGCGTTTAGATCGTCCCTCAGCTGGTAGGACCTCACCGTTGCTCAGGATCAGACAATCTGGGAAGTGTGTGTGTGCTAAGAGCTCTAACGTTTCTTTCCGAGATTCAGTAAAGGAACCATCTGGTCGTTTTATCGATCCCAGTTCCTGTACACGGTCGCGTGAGAGAATCCTGTGGATTCTGGCGCTGCTGGGCACACTATTAATGTCCCCGCAGAACCTCCTCCAGGACTCCCTCTTAGCGTTCCTGATCTCTTTATTATAATGCGTTAGAGCAGTTTTATATTGCTCCCAGTTGCCTAAATACAATGATATAAATATTACTACATAGATAGGAAGAGGACTAAAGGCCAAAGGAAGTAGTGAAAATCCCAAGTCTTTATCTTTTGCTTAACCGGAGATATTAATGAAAAACTGATACTGCAATCTAAAACAAAATATTTAATTTCCTCTGTATGTAATTCTAAAAGATAAGTACTCTAGTGTCTTCTTAAATGCTCAAAGTGTCTGCCGTCACGTTCTACACACTGCTCAAGCCTATATCGAGTAGAAAAAACGACAGCTTCCACTTCCGCTGTTGGCAGACTACGAATTGCATTTCGGATTCTATTCTTCATATCTTCCTTGCTCGTAGGCTTTTTTTGGAAAAGAAGGTCCTTTATTCGTCCCCACAAATAAAAGTCTAAGCATGTTAAGTTAGGTGACATCGCTGACCAGGAAAATATGTTCCTCTTCCTATCCATCGCCCTGGATACGTCTCGCACATTAACTGAAAAATGTTCTGGACAACCATCAAGCTGCAGAAACACATTTTGCCTGCATTCAAGGGGCACATCTTCCAATAAAACTGGCAATTAATTTTTTAGAAACTCAAAGAAAAGGTTACCAGTAAGAGACTGGTCAAAGAAATAGGGTCCAATAATTGTACTTCCTATTACGCCACACCATAAATTAAGACTCCAACCTCCTTGGTGTTGAACTTCTCGCATCCAATGGGGGTTCTCGGTAGACCAATAATGCATATTATGCAAATTCACAATACCATCGCTATGAAAAGTAGCCTGGTCTGTCCAAAGAACTTGCGTTAAAAAATTAGGATTTTCATTGATCATGTCTAAAAGCCAATGGCAATGATCCAGCCTCCGATCATAATCCTGCTCATTCAGCGCTTGATTCAAAACAATATGATAATGGTGTAGTCTAAAAATCAAAATAATTATCATTATATATTCAAAAGGACATTGTAATAAAAATATGTTTATCTGCTGACATAATAGACGCATTATGTTATCGAATTTAAGTAACATAAAGCTGTTCATTATACCACAAGGTGTGTTCGCTCAAGCTAGACAGTTACGCCATCAACAATTCATAAAGCTTAACTGTTACTACGTTGAAAGTTGAAGAGTTGTGGTAATTTCAATGTTGTCAATAGACTGAGTAAAATAGTACTCATACCAAAAATCTACTAAATTTAAAAAAACGTACTTGTTATTGATATGCGAAGATTTTGGTGGTTGATGATGTAACTGTCCAGCTTCAGTAAACAGTCCATAGTGCGATAATGAGATTCACTATAGCACTACTTCTACTACAACGAGAAACAAAACACGAATCTTTGGCTAACTAATTCAATAATAAATTGCAAACAAACGCTACATTCACACCAATGAAATTAAGAAAAAAATGTCAGTTTCATCGTATTGCAAATAAAATCCAAATCTTTTAAGGGTGTTAAGTTTTAATGAATGCCAGCTGATAAAGTTTTGTATTTTACTCGGATCATAAACGATCATTATGGTAACATGTCGTGTTATCATATCATAATTTTTACGACTGTCGTCTGATCATTTTCACAACCGTCATTATCTGTGAGATAAATAACAATAACCATTTTGAATTTAACGATATAGTAAGCTTACCTATACTCTTTCAAAATAGTTTGGATGGTGGTCTGTGATATTCCCAAGTCAGGATGCAATGTTCTTGTGCTAACATGAGGACTAAATTATATATATATGCCAAAACATTGATAATATTTTCTTGAGTTCTGGCAAAACAGCGTCTCCGCAGCACCGGTCGGCTTAAACTTTCAGTTTCACGTAAGTTTTGCACCCAGCGAGGAAAAGCTCTTCTGTTGTAATGGTAGCGATTCGGATACCGCATTTCATACACTCTTTCAGCATCTGCCGCATTTTGAAAGCACTTAAAGTAAACACCAATCATATCAACGGCTTTATTATTTGTAAAAAATATTTTTAATATTTAAATTATACACCAAAGAATTCAGAGTAACTAATTTGACATTTCTTTAAAGTATTGTAATTTTGTCTTTTCCAAAGCCTACCTATTCCAGTTTTAGAGTATAATTATTGGACCGAACGATTAAGTTATAGTTGCGTTAGGAATGCACAAATAAGTCTTATTTTTAACAAAAAACTATAAAACTAAATTTGCAAATTAATAAATTTCTGTGTTCAATCTTTAAAATAGTCAATGCTGAAAGTGTTTTTGTATAAATTCCAGTTTTATAAGTTTTTCATTAATATCTCCAGTTAAACAAACGATAGAGGCTTGTGATTTCACCACTTGCTTTGGCCTTTAGTCCTCTTTCTATCTATGTAGTAATATTTATATCATTGTCTTTAGGTTTCTTGAGAAAAATCATAAATTGTGTAAAATTTTTAAAAAGCGCCATCTAGTGATTAGAATAACAATAATAAAGACATGGCTTGCAATGTAGTTGATAGAGCTAGAAATACTATTTTAAATGACACTATGTTCAATATTTTCCAATGAGGCGATCCCGAGATATTGCATTTTTTCCTAATCAAGGTTTGCCTTACCCCCACCACTTTATCTGAAAAGTTTGAGAAAAATAGTCTAAACAAAAATTATTTGTGATACACACGACATTTATCTTCAGGTATTTTCAACACAGTTTATTTAGACATATTACTGAGATATCCAATTTTTTTCATTTCCTCTTGGTGTTACGCCCCCTAGCGGGCTTCTGACGAACTTGAAAATAATTTCCAACGATCTCCCTTGGCCACATTTACAAAAGATTTTTTTCCCAAAGCTCTATGGTAAACGGTTTCCGAGATACAGCCGCTTATCTCGCTTAATTGACCACCCGGTACAAAGTGAAAGAACAGCCTGGAAACGCCTCACGTTATCTCAGACGGGTAATCAGATATATACCAAACTTGGGATACGCCTATTTTAGGATACGAAGATTCCAGATTTGATATGTGCAATGTTTCCAGATTTACTATAAATCTGATATTAGTAGTCACTGTGGTTTTTAAATGCAACACCCTGCATATTGTCTCATTATTGGAATCTACCCTTCAATACGAGTTTAACCACATGTAACACTTTGAGGTTTGATGTAGTCAGACAGGTTTTAGATAAACAAAAGTAATTTTGTAGTAGTTAACTAATAGCATGCTGTGATTTTGACAGTCATTTACCACTTGAATTTGACCTTTTTTTTAAGAATTGTGCTACGTAAACTATTATTCTCTAAGATGGTACTAAATGAAAAATAGCGAATTATTGTTTTAATGATAAAAGGCTACGCCAATAGAACAAGATCTTATAGTAAAGTAGCAAACTTGTTTAATGATACATTTTCAAACCGCTCTTCTACCCATAAGGCGACGCCGATGGTACAAAAGTTAAAACGCTTTGAGAAAACCGGAAGTATAAAAAATGAATACCGAACAGGTCGACCAAAAACGTTATTGAATCACAACAGGAATTTAAATATAATGCAGTCTCATTGATGATCCACATACATCTTTACGTATAGCTGCACAGTTATCTACACTGGGTGCGTAAAAGCCATACTCAAAGACCACAAAAGTTAACTGTATGGTCGGGTATAGTGGGTACTAAGTTAATTGAGCCTTTTATTACCAAAGGAAATTTAACCGCTGATAGGTATGAAATGCTACTTACGAATTAAGTTGTACTCGAAATTAGAATGCTGTTTGGAGCCAATTTTAATCGAATATGGTTTCAGCTAGACGGAGCTTCATCTCATCGTGGTGTAAATGTTTGGCGTTATTTAAGACAGCCATTACCCAGACATTGGGTTGGTAGACGAGGTAGAATTGAATGGCCTCCTCGTTCACCAGATTTCAATCCTAAAGACTATTTTTATTGAGTATACTTAAAAAGCAAAGTTTACAAAATTAGACCGGAAGGTATTGCAGACTTAAAGCAACGAATCGACAGATTTTGATTAATTTCCAGAGAATCATGGAGAAATATAATTGACGCATTTTACCATCGATTCGGGTACTGTCAAATCACTGACGGATTACATTTTAAACAGACATTATTGACCGATCTAATAATCTTTCAATTAGAAAGTTGTAACTGAGTTGGACATAATTTCAGCGATGTAATAATCTTTCAATTAGCAGGTTGTAATTTTGCTGAATCATAGTTTGGAATGAGAGCTTTATTTATCTAAGACCTCTCTGACTACATCAAACTTAAAGTGTTAGATATGGTTAAACTCGTATTGAAGGGCAGATTTCAATATTCAAATAATTCATAGGGAGTTGTGTTTAAAAAATCACAGTGACAATAATAAGTAAGTTCTAAAGCTGGTCAGCTCTTTAATAGTTGGCTGGTGTGGTATACTTGCAATATGGTACGTGGTAGTGGAATTTTCCTTTACGTGATAGTAAAGGATTTTTTTCACGCCCGAGGAGGTACCACCCCTTGCATCAAGGGGCCGGTGAAGTCCCAACGGACGTTTCCGGTTCTGGTGTATGAGTCGGTTTCCCTTATAAGCAAAAATGATGATGGCTCCTCCTTGTACAAAAGATTCTGGAGGCAAAATACCCCTCCATTCGGATCTCCGAGAGAGGGGTGTACAGGGGGCGCCAGCATCGAGATTTACAATATCCTTCTCGAATATATGTGGCCTAAATTCTAACCTGAACTCCGTCCACCATTTCCTCCAGGCTAATAGGCCCCAGCTCCTCTTCCTGACCGAAACTCTAATCACCTAAATTTCCCGGGGTATGTGCTCCTTACTTCTTTTAGATTGCATGGAGGCGTGTGCGCGTACGTCCGTAGCAATCGACCCTGCACCAGACTCCCCAATTTAGAAGCTGGAAAAAACATACTATGGATAAAACACTTTCTCAGGGCTGCAACTAAATTTCTTTGTTGCATTTACCGGTCACCTTCTGACAACAACTTGGTCCAGCTCTTTGACTGCCTTTCTGAAAAAACCGACCATCTGATTTCTGAATATCCTTCCTCCGAGGTCACTATTCTTGGTGACTTCAATGTCCATAATAAGGAATGGCCAGGATCTAGAAAAACCGATCCACAAAGAAGAGCAGCGGAGGCTTTTGCAATCAGCAACTCTTTAGCCAATATGGTTCAGCAACATACTTACTTTCCTCGCATCCACACAGCTTAAATCCCTTGGATCTCTTTTTTACTACAAATCCTGACTGCTATAAGATATCAGTCACAGCCCCCCTGGGTCGCTCAGACCACGGCATGGTCACTGCTTCCTGAGCAATGCAACCCGAGGTCACACAGTCATCACACTCACGTATCGTTTGGCACTACAACTCCGCGAACTGGGACGAAATGCGAGATTACTTCTCCTCATTTCCATGGGCGTCTGTCTGTTTCTCTCATCGTGACCCCTCTGATATCTCACAAAACGTCACCGAAATTATCCAAGCTGGCATAGAATTATTTATTCCACGTACACAGAAAACCTCTGCAGCCACTCAAAAGCCCTGGTTCTCTAAATCCTGTGACAAGGCCAGACTTTAAAAGGTCAAAGCTCACACAAAGCTTCTACACAATCCAAGTCAAGAAAACTGTCAAGCATTTAACGACGCAAGAAACCGCTATGTCCGCATTCTTTCTGAGGCAAAAAACTCGTTTAATAACCACATCAAAAACAAAGTCCTCTTAAGCTCCAGCGGCAGCAAACCCTTCTGGACTCTTGCTAAATCTATTGGGAATAATTTCTGCAAGAGCACGTTCCCACCTCTTGTCTCAGGAGATGAAATTGTTTCTACCGCCCTGGGCAAGGCTGAACTTTTTGCCTCGTTGTTCGCCGGCAATTATACTCTCAACCCACCTCCAATGGTTCAACCACCAACAGTCCCCAATGTCGCGCATAAAATGACGGATACCATTTTTAAAACTAGAAAGGTACGAAAGATGCTCTCTTCTCTTAATGCCAGGAAAGCATCTGGCCTTGACGAGATCCCAGCAATTGTTCTCAAAAAATACGCACCAGAACTTGCTCCTGTCCTGACTTGTCTGTTTCAGACCTCTTACAATAGAGGCATATTCCCTAGTAACTGGAAAACTTCTCTAGTACAACCCGTCCCCAAGAAAGGACCGAAAGGACCGAAAGCACTTCCTAGCAACTACAGGCCTATTTCTCTCCTTTCTCTAAAGTGAAGGAAAAGTATATAAACACCGAATTACTAAAATTTCTTAAAAAACACAGTCTAATCCACGACAGGCAGTATGCATTCCGTCAGCGCAGATCAACTGCCGATCTCCTTTCCTTTGTCACCCATTCTTGGAACAAGTCTATGGAACTACACGGTGAATCCCAGATTGTCGCTCTAGACATATCCAAAGCATTCGACCAGGTCTGGCACGCAGCGCTGCTTAATAAACTACCGGCCTATGACCTACCACCAAAACTCTGTACATGGACAGCAAATTTCCTCTCCAACCGAAGAATTTCAGTTGTCGTGGATGGCCATTCCTTTAAACTGTATCAAATTAATGCAGGAGTTCCTCAAGGTTCAGCTTTAGCCCCTACTTTGTTTCTTCTCCACATCAATGACCTCCTCTGCAGCACATCCAACCCAGTTTACAGTTACGCGGACGACAGCACCCTCCACTCCAATCTACAATATTCTAAGCCTGTCTCTTTAGCCCAACTAGATGAGGATCGCAGATTCATAGAGGGTTCTATCTCCGTGGATCTCCAAAAAATATTACACTGGGGAAGCACCGTCTTGCTTCCCTTCTCATAAGATAGATACCAGCGCTAGACCCATCACAATAAACAACCAAGTTATTCAAAGTAATGAGTCCTTTTAACTTGTTGGCATCTCTGTGGATCGAAATCTCAATTGGAACCAACATCAATTGCAGAAGCGGCTGCTAAGAAATTAGGTTTCCTCTTCCGGGCTCGCAAATACTTTTTACCAGATAATCTTTATACTTTATATACTTCACAAATAGGACCAAACCTCGAATACTGCTCCCACATCTGGGGTGCTGCCGCCGCCTCTACACTCGCTATACTGGACTCCATTTAGAAGAGAGCTATACATCGGTGACACTACCCTCGCCCAAAGGCTGCCATCCCTTGCCCACCGACGTGCCGTTGGTGACCTCTCTCTCTTTTATAGATATCTGCACGGGCACTGCTCAGAGGAGCTTTTTTCCATAGTTCCTCCATCTGCTGACCCCAACAGATCTATCAGGGGAACAGAGCGAAATTACCCTTTTACTGTCCAGGTCACCAGACATAGAACATCTTGTTATGCCCGCGGTTTTGTCCCGAGGACTTCCAAGTTGTGGAACTCCTTGCCGGCACATGTTTTTCCTTCTCCCCCGACCCTCAAGTCCAGAATTAACAAGTTGCCTCTTTCCTCCTTGTCGACACCCACGGTACGATAGTATTTCGGCTGTAAGCCCTCGTGGTGTGTTGTTGAAATTTAAAAAAAAACAGAAAAACGGCAAATCTGGCAACATTGCGCATATCAAATCTGAAATCTCAGTATCCTAAAATAGGTAGGTTCCAAGTTATGTATACTTCTGACTACCCATCTGAGAGAAAAATGAACGTTTTCAGACTTTTGTTCCCACTCTGTATCTAAAATTCTCTAAAGTTGGAGCTATAATTTAAAATGTTTTAAATACAATTAATGACATAAACTTGGATCTAATCTAAAAAATGGATATTTTACAGGAAATTTTTCTGAAAAAGATATTGTGTTAGTAAAACTAACTTCACTCTCCTACATTAATTATAGTTCCGCTTAAATGGATATTGGCGATGCCACTCATCTGGACTAACGTCGATTGGCTGTATTTAATTATAACTACAATGTTTCAAATATTTTGAATTTCAAATAACATATTCAAATATTCATCACTACAAAACAGATGTTGTCTGGTGGTAGCCAAATAAAATTAAACATATGTATATTCCATTGATACCAATCAATAAATCATATAGAAATATAGATTTTCAATTAAACGAAAACCCATTTTTATGTAATTCGGTCTCTGTAATCGACAAGCATTTCGAACAACGGTACATAACACAGAGAATGGCTGCTACATCTGTGATTAATTTTTATTTACATGCTTGTAATTAGAATTTTATATTTTACAATGCAAGCCCAAATGAACGAGCAGCCAAATAAAATAACTGGAATTTCTGGATTCCGATGAAAAGCTTGGGTGTAATTATCTGAACTGTTTCATAAAATTTTATTTATATGTCAAATTATTCTATGCTGATAACAGAATGCGCGGGTAATGCGATGGTAATTGAATTTTGTACACGCTTGCACAGAAAACATGCTGTGCACAATACACACTAAATTTATAAATAAGCAATATGTGGACTTCTATTTAATACAAATTTGGTTTGCAGAGAAATTATATGTATCACAATGTCGAAACTAGTAGTAACAGTAATTTTCACCCCCTAAAATGTCCGATTTCGTTATGTGTGAGAAAAATCAGGTCAACTTAACTTAAAGGGGGACCAAATTTTTTCTTGGTTTCGAAGTAATTTCTGCATCTCTCTAGCTCCCAGAGCCACCCCTTCATAAATGTTAAGTGGCAAGTGGGGTCGAGTGACACATTATTAGTGAATTTTCTTTAAAAAAATGCAGTAATGAGGAGATTGCTACTTTTGAATTTTGAACAAATTTCTTCGAATGAGCGCGACTTAGGGCCCCTGGAACTGAAATCCGAGGTCGGTTTCAATTTCAAAAAAGGGTTGCCGGGGTTGGCAAAAAGGGCTCATTGTGGGCTACTTGCCTGGCGTTCGCCTCCCCACCACTACTATATATATATATATATATATATATATATATATATATATATATATATATATATATATATATATATATATATATATATGGGCATGTGGGTGTGTGTGTAGAAACCCACGTGCCTTAATTTTCAGAATTGAATTGTGAGCTGTACTCCAGAAACGGCTAATTAAAATCCTACGTGGGACAGCATATATATATATATATATATATATATATATATATATATATATATATATATATATATATATATATATATATATATATAACCGCAGCCAGAATTTAGGAAAACTCGACGTTTCGGCTCCTGATTTGGAGCCATTTTCAAGAGGTAAAAGAAATATGTAAGGACACTCTAAGGCCTCAATCTGCTTACTCCTTAGAGCGGTGAACAAAGGTGGGTTGGATTGTTGTAGCTCGATTACAGGGCCTCAATCTGCCTACTCCCCGAATCTCGTCGCAGATCGTCTGTGAGGTCTCAGTGTGTTTAACCATAGGTCTCAGAGAGATCTGGCAGTTCGTCGCGAGTCTTGTCTTAGATATGTCGTTCCGTCTACCTGCTTCGTTATCAGTGAAAGTAGTAGGGTCACGGTCAATTAAGTGGGGGGCTTTGGTCACGGTACTTAGAGGATGAGGAGTATTCAGAGGGTCACCTGCATTTGTTGAGACAGATAATGGGGAAATAAAATTGTCTGTGGAATTTATTTTCTTTTTGTGTGTTTGCAATGAAGATATAATAGGTTTCCAAGTAGTCGGAAGGCGAAGACCATCATCTCTCTTATTTAAACAATCGGGACGTTTTTCAGTCTTGATTGCTTCGCGGATAATTCTCGTTTTGAAGTTGTAAACCGGTGCTATTGTTTTGGCATTATCGAAGTCTATTTTGTGTCCTGTATGAATATGATGCATGGCCAGTGCCGATGAGGGGTCGGATTTTCTAACTGCAGGGGTGTGTTCATATATTCTATTGTATATGCGTCTATTTGTTTGTCCTACATAAGTTCGGGAACAATCAAAACAAGGAATTTCGTTAACGCCGAAAGATTCGTGTGGAATCGTATCCTTGTGACTTTTTATCAGATCTGACAGTTTTTGTTCTGCTGTGAATACGGTTTTGATATTATGGGTTCTAAAAATTAGGCTTATTTTATCGGTGACACATTTAATGTATGGTAAAAACGCTGTGTGTTGTTGTGTGGACTCGGTTTGTTCTTGTTGTGGTGTAGTGGTTTGTGTTGTGCGTTTCTGATGTTTCGTAGTATATGATTGTTGTCGTATCCGTTTTCTAGCAAGGTCTATCTTAAAAAATTTAATTCCGTCTGTTTGTTGTTGTTGTCCGTTAGTCTAAGGGATCGGGTTACTAGTGTTCGAACCACGGAATTTAGTTGCGATGGGTGATGGTTAGATTTGGGCGTTAAGATAACGATTAGTGTGGGTTGGTTTTCGGTAGACAGTGTAAGAAAATCATCTGACTGGGTTTTTAGCACATCTAAGATAGGCAAAGAAAAATTATTTTCTATTTCCATGGTGAACTGTATTTGGGGGTTGGTGTTATTTAGGTAAGAAAGGAATTCGTCTAAAGATTCTTTACCGTGTGGCCACACAGCGAAAATGTCGTCAACGTATCTTAACCAACAGGTTGGTTTAACTTGGGATGAATTGAGGGCTTGCGTCTCGAAGTTTTCCATGAAAATGTTAGCCAATGGCGGAGAGAGTGGCGAACCCATTGGAGCACCGCGAACATGTTTGTAAAATTTGTTTTGAAAAAGGAAATAAGTGTTAGATGTGCAGTGTTCTAGAAGAGCTAAGGTATCGTGAGAAATATTGTGTTTATTTTTGAGAATGTCGAGGGTTTCAGATAGAGGTATATTGGTGAATAAGGGAACTATATCAAAGCTAACTAGGATGTTGGTTCATAAATTCTGGACGCGGTTTAACCCGAGAACCAAGTATGCTTCACATTAAAGACCGCGGAAATCTTTCTGAATATATATATATATATATATATATATATATATATATATATATATATATATATATTTATTCAGGATTAGAAGTTGTGTTCCTTTAAAAATTCAAAACATTCGTGCAGAAAAGATAACATTTCTTAGTCTGTTCTAACAAAAAAAAAATGTTTACAATTTGAACGAGAGTGTACCGGTTTAACAATTTTGCAAATTTCAATGAGCCTTTAACAATTTTGTGATTCTCAAAAATCAATCGCTCAAAATTGGAAAGAAAACACGGTTGCATAGAGAATGAAAGCATCTTAAAAAAAGTCTGGACGCAGCAAGTGCGTTATGGTAGTGAATTTTTATTAAAATGCTTTAAATCGCCAAAATAACTTAATTGTTTGAAAATGTATTAAAAAAAATTTAAAATAAACTTAAATGTTCCCGAAAAAACAAATTTCCTGGCCAACAAACCCTATAGGTTAATAGCAAATTGTGCTATTTAAATTTAAAGTATTTAACAAAAATTCGCTACCATAAGGCACATGCTGCGTCCAGACTTTTTTTAAGTGCTTTCATTTGCTATGCAACCATTTTTTTTTTTGAAATTTTAAGCGATTGATGGCGACTTTTGAATTTTGAAAAAAATTCTTCAAATGAGCGCGATTTAGGACCCCTGGAACCCAAATCTGAGGTAGGATTGCAGATGATTTTATATATATATATATATATATATATATATATATATATATATATATATATATATATATATATATATATATATATATATATATATATATATTCTGGTAACTAAATTTGATGCCTGCTTTCTTAAAAAACACATTTTGGCAATTTAAAGCATTTTTATAAAAATTCACTACCATAACGCACTTGCTGCCTTCAAATTTTTTTAGGTGCTTTCATTCTCTATGCAACCGTGTTTTCTTTTCCAATTTTGAGCGATTGATTTTTGAGAATCACAAATTTGTTTAAGGCTCATTGAAATTTGCAAAATTGTTAACCCGGTACACTCTCGTTCAAATTGTAAAGTTTTTTTTTATGGAACAGACTAAGAAATGTTTTCTTCCCTGCACGAATGTTTTGAATTTTTAAAGGAACACAACTTCTAACCCTGAATAAATAAATAAATAAAAATATATATATATATATATATATATATATATATATATATATATATATATATATATATATATATATATATATATATTCAGAAAGATTTCCGCGGTCTTTAATTACTTGGTTCTCGGGTTGAACCGCGTCCAGAATTTATGATACAACATCCTAGTTAGCTTTGATATAGTTCCCTTATTCACCAATATACCTCTATCTGAAACCCTTGACATTCTCAAAAATAAACACAATATTTCCCACGATACCTTAGCTCTTCTAGAACACTGCACATCTAACACTTATTTCCTTTTTCGAAACAAATTTTACAAACATGTTCGCGGTGCTCCAATGGGTTCGCCACTCTCTCCGGCATTGGCTAACATTTTCATGGAAAACTTCGAGACACAGGC
Organism: Tillus elongatus; assembly: GCA_964006375.1. Classification (NCBI taxonomy): domain Eukaryota; kingdom Metazoa; phylum Arthropoda; class Insecta; order Coleoptera; family Cleridae; genus Tillus; species Tillus elongatus. The sequence goes on along the minus strand of OZ023262.1, from coordinate 247,968,664 downwards.
CCTCAATTCATCCCAACTTAAACCAACCTGTTGGTTAAGATCCGTTGACGACATTTTCTCTGTCTGGCCACACGGTAAAGAATCGAATTCCTTTCTTACCTAAATAACATCAACCCCCAAATCCAGTTCACCATGGAAGTAGAAAATAATTTTTCTTTGCTTTTCTTAGATGTACGCATCACTAAAAACACAGTCAGAGGATTTTCTTACACTGTCTACCGAAAACCAACCCACACTAATCGTTATCTTAACGCCCAATCTCACCATCACCCATAGCAACTAAATTCCGTGGTTCGAACACTAGTAACACGATCCCTTAGACTAACGGACAACAACAACAAACAGACAGAATTGATTTTTTTAAGACAGACATTGCTAGAAAACGGATACGACAACAATCATATACTACGAAACATTTGAAACGCACAACAACAAACCACTACACCACAACATGAACAAACAGAGTCCACACAACAACACACACCGTTTTTACCATACATTAAAGGTGTCACCGATAAAATCAGCCGAACTTTTAGAACCCATAATATCAAAACCGTATTCACAGCAGAGCAAAAACTGTCAAATCTCATAAAAACAACCAAGGATACGATTCCAAAGGAATCCCACGGCGTTTACGAAATTCCTTGTTCCGATTGTAGGACAAACAAATAGACGCATCCACAATAGAATATATGAACACACCCTCGCAGTTAGAAAATCCGACCCCTCATCGGCACTGGCCATGCATCATATTCATACAGGACACAAAATAGACTTCGATAATGTCAAAACAATAGCACCGGTTTACAACTTCAAAACGAGAATTATCCGCGGAGCAATCGAGACTGAAAAACGTCCTTATTGTTTAAATAAGAAAGATGATGGTCTTCGCCTTCCGACTACTTGGAAACCTATTATATCTTCACTACAAACACACAAAAAGAAAATAAATTCCACAGACAATTTTATTTCCCCACTATCTATCTCAACAAATGCCGGTGACCCTCTTAATCCTCCTCATCGTCTAAGTACCGTGACCAAAGCCCCCCGCTTACTTGACCGTGACCCTACTACTTTCACTGATACCGAAGCAGGTAGAACGAACGACATATATAACACAAGACTCGCGACGAACTGACAGATCTCTCTGAGGCCTAGGGTTTAACACACTGAGACCTCACAGACGATCTCCGGCGAGATTTGGGGAGTGGGCAGATTGAGGCCCCGTAATCGAGCTACAACAATCCAACCCACCTTTGTCCACCGCTCTAAGGAGTAGTCAGATTGAGGCCTTAGAGTGTCCTTACATATTTCCTTTACCTCTTGAAAATGGCTCCAAAGCCGGAGCCGAAACGTCGAGTTTTCATAAATTCTGGATGCGGTTCAACCCTAGAACCAAGTATGTCTCATATATATATATATATATATATATATATATATATATATATATATATATATATATATATATATATATATATATATATATAGGCTGTCCCACGTAGAATTTCCATTGGCCGTTTCTGGACTACGGCTCACAATTGAATTCTGAAAATTCAGGCACGTGGGTTTCTCAAAATTTCCAGTTCACTGAAAATATTGTGACGTTAGTATGGGACCACCGGTTATACCGGATGTAGACGTCAACTTTCTTATTTCAAATGGAAGATAATATACTGGACTATTTTACGCACGCACACACCCACATGCATATATATAATATATATATATATATATATATATATATATATATATATATATATATATATATATATATATATATATAGGGCGATTAACGCAACTCGTTGATTAGCAACTTCTATCTGAAATTGTCGGCATAGACCAAGTCAATGTCTACCTTTCAAACGAAAATACTTTCAAAATGGCAGCACATCCGGTTATACTGGAAAACGCAACTAACTCGTTTATGTTAAAGAGGACAGCCTATATATTATTGTATCATGACAGGCCAAATAGCTCAGTTCGCGAGGTGAGTAACCCCGAGAACCAGACTAGGAGGTCGCGGGTTCGAGTCCCATATTCATACAGTCGCTCCTTTTTACTCGAGTGTGGAAACGCCGGCTTCTGATGAGTAATGGGTGGTGTTCTTTGGCTATATGTGTATGTAAGCTCCCCCGCACAACTCAAAGACTAATGGGTACGGAGTTTCCGACTATGGTGTCATTTTTTTATTTTTTTATTGTTGGATTCGCCGTTAAATTTCGAGTCAATTTTATTTGAGCCATCAAGTTCTAATTTTTAACCATTTCTGATATATTCGTGAATTTACGTTATTTTTGAGGTATCAACAACTTCATAGAGACAACGGTATCTACCAAATAATCATCGCTATTAATCTAAAACTTGCTGACGTTATTAGAAACACATCAAAGTATTTACGCTAATGGCATTTTTTCTTAAGATATATAAAATTCATAAATTGAATTTTGTATTAGAAAATCTGGAAAATCTCATAATTCTCAAATAGAGCACCCTGTCTTTTATAACATTATTTGATACTAAAATGAAATGCCTATTGAACTGAATTAGGTTTCCTTATACCTACCTACAGTTTTTGAATGAATCATGCGTTTATAAATTTCACCGAATTAATTAAGCACTTCACTTAACTTTCCCCAAGTTTTTATATATACATAAATACAGTTTGTATAAATTTCACCAAACCCAAAAATTGATTTTTCTATGACCTTTAGGAGGGACAAATAATGCAAGAATAAAGAAATCCCTTTATTTAATTTCACATTTTTTTATAAATTTATAAAAAATGTGAAATACTAGTAAATTCCAGTTTACTCAACCCAAACTTAAATTTCAGTTTAATGAGTCACTGATTATTAGCAACTAATTTAAGCCCACTTCCAGAGCAAATATTTCCCGCTTCAGTCTCCGTCGATCTAGACTCTATGCGTGACATTTGTTTTCAGGGAAATATTAGGCTAATCGATACATTTATTTAGGTTACCCTTTATGAGCGTTATTAACTGCAAATTATGTAAAGATTGTTATGATCGTAATGTCGTTATCTTCTATTAAGTAATATGCACGTATTACATTTAAACTATTATATAGGGTAGCGCATTGAAAACGAAACAGACCGATTTGCGTCCAGGGAATTTTTTTTTTAAGAAACGCTGAAACATGTCAGTTTTAATATTGAGGGGGACATGTTTTGAGATAAAACTCAACTTTGTCACATCAACCCCTTAACGGTGGTAATAACAACCCTTATATTTTAAATAGGGAACATGGGTTTAGTGTTACATCATTTAAAAGCTCTTTCTTTTCTGAATTGAGCACGCTAATTTTTTTGTAAGTTTTATCAACTAGTTTGAAAATTATTCACAGTTGGAGTTGCAAGAACGTATTTCATTCATTGTGATAAGAAATGTGCCGATAGTCAATGTTTTGTTGGTTTGTAAACAAAAAATTGACTACCAGAACATTTCTCATCGGAATGAGAGAAAGGCGGTTTATTATTTCAGTTTATCGGTCGGTTTGATACTTGATAGTAATACCGAAAATTAATTCCACAATGGTGTATTCTCTAGAAGAAAGAGTTGAAATAATTACTCTTTTTCAAAAACGATGACTGTGCCAACCGTAGCGCAAATTTGTTTAATGAACGACATCCGAACAGACATGTTAACAGAAAATACATTTTGGAGTTAGTTACAAAGTTTCGACAAGGTGGTTCAGTAGCCAACAAAAAACGGGATCCTGAACGTGAATTTCCGGTTAGAAATGAGACTACTGAGATTGAAGTTTTAGGACAAATTGCTGCAGACCCAACTTTGAGCACGAGAAAATTGGCCACTGTTTCAAACATCAAAAGAAGAACTATTCAGCGAATATTGCAGCATCATAAATTTCACCCGTATAAAATTCATCTTGTACAACAATTGAATGCAGATGATTTTGATCGGCGGCTGGAGTTTTGTGAAGTTATAACTGCACGAGTAGCTGATAACGGGAACTTTCTGTTCAATATCTGTTTTTCAGACGAGTGTACGTTTTTATTAAACTCTACAGTCAATCGTAATAATTGTCTTTATTTGGCAGATAATAATCCAAGAAATTTTCACGAAGTCCACACTCAAACTCCACAGAAATTGAATGTCTGGACTGGCATTTTTGGAGACCGTTTAATCGGACCAATTTTTCTTGATGACAATTTGAGTGGCGAAACGTATTTGGAGTTACTAGAAGATATCGTTTACCCTCTACTAATTGACATTGTTGAAAATGATGGTCGCTATCAAGAAAATCAATTAGTGTTTCAACAATATGGAGCTCACAACGTGTTAGGTAGTTTTTAAACAGAGAGATTCCAGGACAATGGATTGGGCGTAGAGGTGCTATTGAGTGGCTCCCTAGATCACCGCATTTAACTCCTTTAGACTTCTTTCTATGGGGCCATTTAAAGAGTAGCATTTACGCAACAGAACTGAAGTCTCTGGAAGAATTACGACGACGCATTGTTGAAAAATGCCGTCTAATAACTCCACAAATGCTCCAGAATGTCAGAGGTCGTTTTGAACAAAATTTGTACTTTTGTATGGAAGCTGGTGGTCAGCAATTTGAACACTTACCTAACTGAATAAACATTTTTGAACGTTTGGTTTTGTGTCTTAGTTTTTTTATCGAAAAATTGACTAATTAGTGCATTTCTTATCACAATGAATGAAATACGTTCTTGCATCTCCAACTGTGAATAATTTTTAAACGAGTTGACAAAACTTCCAAAAAATTAGTGTGCTGAATTCAGAAAAGAAAGAGCTTTCAAATGATGTAACAATCGACCTATTTTCCCTATTTAAAATATAAGGGTTGTTATCACCACCCTTAAGGGGTTGATGTAACAAAGTAGAGTTTTATGTCAAAACATGTCCCCCTCAATATTAAAACTGACGTGTTTCAGCGTTTCTTAAAAAAAATTCTCTGGACCCAAATCGGTCTGTTTCGTTTTCATTACGCCACCCTACACACACACACACACACACACATATATATATATATATATATATATATATATATATATATATATATATATATATATATATATATATATATATATATATATATATATATATATATATATATATATATATATATATATATATATATATATATATGTATGTATGTATCACACAAACATTTAGGTTTCTATGTTACAAGAAAAAAAAGTTATAATAAAATATTTTGTGCCAGATCATTTCTATGAAAATTCACTATCATAACGCACTTGCTGCGTCCAGGCTTTTTGTTTTGTTTTAAATAAGTACATATTTATCTACATTTTAGTTGGTTTTAGTAAAATCATAGACATACATCTCGACTATTCTAAATAAAAGCAAGCTAGGGCTGAAATGAAATATAGACTAGCAGTAGCAAGTTCCTGAAAAATAGCTGGGACACGATATCATAGAAGTTTTGAAGTAACTACATATACCGCAGTTATATCGCTAGCTCAGACCTTTCAACTTCATCAAGCACAGGGATGACTACGATTGAGTGAAATGTCAGCAGCTGGTGCTAATGTACGCACCGCCTGCTGGGATGTGAAAGTGCTTTCGCCGAGCTGACACTTCTGCTTTTCTGAGCCCCTCCATATTGCGCCGCTGATAACTAAATAGATAAGAATATTGCTCTTGTCTGTGCTATCAAACACCTCAACGACACAGTTTGACAGAGATATTATTGTTACACAGATTCACACATCTACTACGTGAAGTTTTTGTGACGGAACTCTATCATATCTTGAATGTGTGTGTTGACATGTTGCATTAAAACTTTCTAACATAAAATTGTAGCAGAGCCTGCATGAAAACATAATATGACAAAATTTATGTTTATGGTAGTGTCTAAAGTTAAAATAGTACGCCAACTATTTCAGCAGCATGGAAGCATCTATCTATCTAAAATAAAGCAGCCCGTCTAATAAATCTTTGGCAATTTGTGTTAGTGTAAAGAATAAGGCGTCAAGTTTATAAATTTTAATAATATAATAAGGATGCATCTACTTATTTACGATTTTTACAACTTTGCCGTGTAAAAATTCAAATATTTTTTTGTATTTATTGGCTATTAAATTTAAAACCCACACTCTTTATAACAATCAAATTCTATGCTTTCCTTTAAATGTCATATACATACATACTTACCAAGAATTATTATTTGAAGAAAAACCTACGATTCCATAGGTATATAAGGTGTGTTTTATATTTAACATAAATGGGTACGACAAATTTTAGTTGAACATTAACACCGCAAATTTGTATAAATTATAAAAGGTTCGATATGGTAAGGAATTTTCGTCAAAATGTTTTTAATGTCAAATGTGTCTTGTTTTTAAAAGGACATTTGGTTGGCAGTACTAACAATGTACCACATTTCATTAAAATAGCTTTGTTGCTTGAAAAAGTACAAATATTTTCCGACAATAAACTTGAAAATTTCCAGAAAAAAGCTGGGCCGATTTTTCTAATCAACGAACCTCTTTAAGCTGCTTACGTACCTGCCAAGATATAATTATTCACAAACAGCTTTAGGACCCAAAAAATAAATAAAAACTTTTATGAAAATTTGCAAACAATTAGTTTACAAAAATTCACATTTTTTGTTTGTTACAGAAACCGCCTTCAGTCATGTTACACTAAGTTGTATTTTTCAGAAAAATTCGACATTTGTTATTAATTACCAATATATCACAAAAATCTTACGAAAAATGATATCTACGGAAACATTAAAAACATTTCTGAGAAGACTTTTCATATTCAGCCACCATTTGAGAGTGCATGGATACGCCAGCTCGATTTTTCGACGAGTGATACAAACAAAAAGCTCTCTGAATCCGTCATTACCATGGGGCTCCGTTATCAATTGGTAAAAACGCCGTATTACAATTCGTTATATGTGTTTGTGATGTGTGCCAAAAACGTCAAAAGTTGCAAAACAATTGAAATAACTCAAAAACGATGCACGATATCAATTCTTTTTTCTTACCAGCATGCATTGTGCTTCGATGGAAAATAAAAAATGCAATAACATAGGGGTGTTCTATTACAAAAAGAAAATGTGAATCACCAGCGACTTATGGGCTACCCTATGATTTTCAAGATAGGTTTATAAGATGCAGCTCGAGACGCCCTATGATTAACGTATATAATTTTTTCTCATATCTTGTATAATAACGGATATTGAGCTTTGCCGTAGAAACGGGTCACCCTGTATATGTGTAAACAGATCAAAACTTAAACTGCCCCGAACATTGGTTTTTGGGGTTCTAGTTCGCGCTCTTTTGAAGACACCTTTTTAAAATTTCGCAGTCTTTTCAATAACGAATTTTTTCTACTTAAATGTGCTAAAATATAGACTATGAAACCATAAACTCTATAGCTGAAACTACTGCCAGAGCATCAGAAAGAAGGTCTGTTTGAAATGAATTGGCCTAAAATATTTTAGTAAAATGAAGGGCAATTATGGTTAAAGCTGAAACTTAAAGCTTTGTAAAACACACTTATTACGACATTTCCTCTACATAATCAATATTTGTTTCAGATTCCTTGTATCAAAATTGAAAATTATGACGTTTAAAGTTGCGAGTTATGGTTGCACCACCCGATATATCACACACGACAAGGCACCGGCCAGCAATTGTGCGTAGCTTGCTTTTATTGATTAATATCAGAATAGTTAAGTTTATAAATTTAGGTAATAATTTATTTTTAAGTTAGTTAGTCCTTTCTGTCTAGCCTTAACACATTAATATTTTACATTTTACAACAGTTAAATTGTATTGTATTACTGCACTATTGTAACTTAAGTTAAATAAATTTAACTTTATAAAGTTGCTCTGAAATACAACTCTTAGTGGCGCAGTCGGTAGGATTAGTTTAGTGCCCTTTTGGCAACATCAAAAAGTAAGCACTTTTTATCGTTTAAAACTCAGAACAAGCAACAGTGAGCAGTATCGTCCAAGTAAATAAAAGTAATCATTAGTCAATTAAAAAACACGTAGTTCGCGAGCGATCATAAGAGAAAATAAGGTTTACGAAACTTCTGCCTACAAAGTTGTCTGCCTTATTCACTGTATTTAATGAAGCTGAAGCAAAGAAGAAAGAAAATTGTCTTCAGCTTCATACTGGTGTAAATGCTTTCATTGTTCCTTTAATTTATTTTCCTTTTCCATCTTTAATCCAAAATCGATTAATGACAGACTCAAAATCTTTTAATATTATAGTAAATTTAATAATCAAACTGAAGGGCAAATTTAGCATTTACAAATTTTTTATTACCAGAATATATATATATATATATATATATATATATATATATATATATATATATATATATATATATATATATATATATATATATATATACTAATACCATAAATGCAATTAATTTAAGAGAAAAACTAATAATGGCAAATCAATTACAAAGTTATCACATTAATGTTATTCCCTCATACGATGGGGATCAGCATACTTTGGCTCTAGTTCATTGATAGAACAAATGATGAAATTCCAGATAATCAATGGATACTTAGAATAGTTATGTTAGTTAGAAGGTAGAGCTAAAACATTAATAGGAAGAAACATCTGCAGTTGGCCAAAGCCGACAACCGCGAGCTTATATTAAGGGAGGAAAGCTTTTTGTCGACAACAAATCGTACAGTGCAAAAGATTTAACTGCCATCGACGACCAGGGGGGCAAAGAGAAAGCTGAAGAAATAGGAAGAGCCAGCAGTGCTCCACAGACACCGCGAGCAACGGACATCAGTGAAGTTTTCTCAGATATTGAACAGCCTGATACACTGGGGACTTCACAAACAACAGAAGTTATTGTCCGAATCTAAAAAAAGGTCTTGAGAAGCAACAGTGTTACCAGCAAAACGGTGGCTATAAAACAAACTAGTTATGCAATGAAGCCTAGTTTGGTGAAAAGTATGGGTAAATATAATTAGTATTTGTTCTCTTACTATCACAAATCGATAATGTTTTGTCGCGTTATTTATACACGTCTTCTTTTAGATTCATGTTATTTTAGCGAAACTGTCTTTTTGTTTGTCGTGTTTGTTTAAATTTGTAATTTCAAATAATTTTATTGCTTTGTATATGTACAGATATAATTATATTTGTCGGAGACTTTTTTATTGTGACGCCTAATTAACGTTTGGTGTGTTTATTTATTATTCCGATTTTTAAGAGCATTTATCTTTAAACGTTCATTAGATTTTTGGACTGTTTGTTTTGTGTCCCGAATAAGTGTGGCGCACTTCATGTGCAGTTATTTAAATTGGTATTTTTGTACATATAAACCAAGTGAGTTTAAGTTATATTTATTATAGTATAGTAGCTGAGGTTACATAATGGTACGATTTGCACAAGTTAATGTTAGATCGTTAATTGCAAATTTTGCCAGCTTTAAGGATCACGTTTTACAGGAGCAGTATGATATATGATTACTGATATGGGATTACAGAGAGCTGGCTGTATGAGGGGGTTGGGAGTGATGTGGTAAATATTGATGGATACACTCTTGTAAGAAAGGATAGACCTTATAGGAGAGGGAGTGGGCTTTTATATTTAAAAATAAATAATTATAGCGTGTTGCTATCTGACTCATGTGATTGTATAGAGTATTTTTGGTTGAAATTCAGGGTGGCAGGGAGTGTGTATGCTGTTGGCATTCTATATAGACCTCCATTGCCTAATGCAAATCCCTTTTTGAATATATTTGAAAATAAACTTATTGATATTTTCAATAACTAAGATAATATAATGTGTTTCGGGGATTTTAATATAAACATTATTGATAATAGTAGTTCTTCTGAGCTATTGGAGTCTGTTGCTGATACATATAATTTAAAACAGGTTGTTCAGGAGCCTACTAGGATGTCGCGGTTGTCAGTGTCCCTGATCGATTTGATTTTTTGTAGTTTTGAGGTGTGTGATGTTAGGATGGTTAACGTCAATATAGCCGATCATTTGCTTGTTAATTCTGTACTATTGTACCGTGGGTGTTGACAAGGAGGAAAGGGGAAACTTGTTAATTCTGGACTGGAAGGTTTGGAGGTTTGGATGAGAAGGAAGAACATGTGCCGGCAAGGAATTCCAAAATTTGGATGTCCTCTGGACAAAAGAGCGAGCATAACAAGATGTTCTATGTCTGGTGACCTGGTAGATCTTTTGGGAGCAGCAGGTGGAGGAATTATCGAAGAAAGCTCCTCTGAGCAGTGTCCATGCAGATATATATAAAAGAGAGAGAAGTCACCAAGGGCACGTCGGTGGGCAAAGGATGGCAGCCCTTGGGTGAGGGTAGGGTCACCGATGAGACGTATAGCTCTCTTCTGAATGGGGTCCAGGATAGCGAGTGTAGAAGCGGCAGCGACACCCCAGATGTGGGAGCAGTATTTAAGGTTTGGCCTTATTTGTGAAGCATATAAGGTATAGAGATTGGCTGGTGAAAAATATTTGCGAGCCTGGAAGAGAAAACCTGATTTCTTAGCAGCCGCTTCTACAATTGATGTGACATGTTGGTGCCAATTGAGATTTAGATCCACATAATTGGCAACAAGTGAAAAGGACTCCTTACTTTGAATAATTTGGTTGTTCATTGTGATGGGTCTAGGGCTGGTGTATCTCTTATGAGAAAGAAAGCAAGACTGAGATTTGGTGGTGTTGAATTGTGCAAGATTTATACTTCCCCAGTCTAATATTTTTTGGAGATCCACGGAGACAGAACCCTCCATAAATCCGCGATCCTCATCTAATTGGGCTAAAGAGACAGGCTTAGAATATTGTATATTTGAGAGGAGGGTGCTCTCGTCCGCGTAACTGTAAACTGGGTTGGATGTGCTAGAGATGAGGTCATTGATGTGGATAAGAAACAAAGTAGGGGCTAAAGCTGAACTTTGAGGAACTTCTGCACTAATTAGATATAGTTTAGAGAAATGGCCATCCACAACAACAGAAATGCTCCGGTTGAAAAAGAAATTTGCTGTCCAGGTACAGAGTTTTGGTGTTAGGCCATAGGCCGGAAGTTTATTAACCTAACACAAATCTATCACAGTCCCATTTATATCACCAAGAAATTCAAAACGAATTTAGACAAGAAAATACCGTTCTTGACGAAAATTATGAAAATAACTCATTTCAGAGAGAATTCTATACAATTTCTGAAGATGACACCATAATTTTGACAAAACGAACTTTGACACTTATGTAGAGTAACAGTCTGAAACACCTTGTGAGCAAGTAGAAGACATAGAACAAAATTGTATCCAGGTTCTCAATATACCCGAACCAACCGAGTACAGATAAATTCTGTAGACCACCCTAAATTACCATACATCGTGATTCCAATTGTCAATTTGTGCTTTATGGTGGATACTGGGAGCACGAAGTCCTTATTATGTGAAAATATTGCTCACAAATTTTATTCCAAATTTATAGAACATGAAAATTTTCAAATTAAATTTGTGCATCAAACTAGTTTTCATAACGAAATAATTAATATTCCGTTACAAACTATATTTAATACAGGAAAAAGTCGAAGACGCAGCAAGTGCGTTATGGTAGTGAATTTTCATAAAAATGATCTGGCACAAAATATTTTATTATAACTTTTTTTTCTTGTAACATAGAAATCTAAATTTTGGTGTATAGTTTACTTTTTATATCGTAAACCTACCTACCAAATTTGGTTATCATAGAGTTTTTATTTTTTAAGATAAAAATTTTTTTTCAAATGAAAACTCAAAATTTTTCCAGAAAACCTCGTCCGATTTTTCTGATTAACGAACTTATCAAAGACATTTACAAAAGGAAGGTACATGCCAAATTTTATCAAAATAGGCCCATTATTCTTTGAGAAAAAAATTTTTTTTGAATGAAAATCAAAATTTTCCCGGAAAACCTCGTTTGATTTTCCTGGCTAACAAACTTGTCAAGGCTATTTATAAAAGGAAGGTACATGCCAAATTTTATTAAAATCGGCTTATTACTTTTTGAGATAAGAATTTTTTTCGAATGAAAACTCAAAATTTTCCCGGAAAACCTCGTCCGATTTTCCTGACTAACGAACTTATCCAAGCTATTTACAAAAGAAACGTACATGCCAAATTTTATCAAAATCGGCCCATTATTTTTTGAGTTATCGGTGTGATACATATATATATATATATATATATATATATATATATATATATATATATATATATATATATATATATATATATAATATATATATATATATATATAAACATATAAAAATTGAAACTAACCCCGGATATGGGTTCTAGGGGTCCTAGTTCGCGCTCATTTGCAAAAATTTTTTCAAAATTCAAAAGTCGGGATCTCCCCATTAGTGAATTTTTTTCTACGAAAATTCACTAAAACAAATATTAAATTTTATAATTTTTATAATACATTAACAATATAAACGATCAATATCGTGGCTTAATAGGTGCAGATTTATGAAAACAATTGGTAGCTACAATTTATTTCAGTAATGGTACATTATTAACCGAAACATCCCTTTATACCTAAATGACAACGACTTTAATAAACATTGTAATTCGAATTTTTTAATTAATTAAATTAAATTACAGCCAAGATGTGAAACAGTAATTAAAATATCTGTAAACTGCAATATTTCTAACGTTGGCATAATTTCTAAAATGAAATTAAAAACCAGATTAGAAATATCAGAAAGTTGAATTACCGTCTCAAACAAATATTCATTAACAACAATTTTAAATAGCAACGACCGTCCAGTAGAAATAATTATAAACAAGGTACTTTATGTCGAGCCTCTTACAACTAGCGAATTAAATTTTATGCATCATAATAAAGATATTGTAATGGGGGGGTTTTACGTGCCTTTTACTTCTCTTTAAAACAAAGGTTTTTCAATGAGGGTAAATTCTAATTATTATTATTATTAAAATTTTGAGTAGTTATTCATTTAAGTATATTTTAGGGTCGGCAACGTTCGAGCGGCAGAACGTGTATCCATTCCCCCCCCCCCCCTTGTTACCTTGAAACGAATATTTAAATTTTACAACCTTCAAGGGAGGTCTTGCCTAAATTTATTTGGAACACTAAACCGAGCATCTGGGTCAAATTCCCAGAATTTTACTATATATTCAGTCTTAGCGTATACCCAGTGACCCCAGTACATCAGAGTCACCCTATAAGAAACTGTTAATATGAGCTCTAGTTTAGGGTTTCCTAAGCTAATAATGAAACCCAGCATCTAGTTTTTAAAATTACTTTAATACAAAAAATAAAATTTATACAGACGACATTTTAAACAGCTCAATAAATTTTAATACATCCTTTGATTTCAAAGGTTTTGGTATAATTAAAATTAAACAAAAGAAAACTTTCAATAATTTTTTATTAAAATTACTTAATTCCAAAGGTTTCGGTCGGATTAAAATTATACCAAAAACTCGAAATTCTAATAGTATAAATCCTAAAGGTTATCTAAACAGGAGGGTGTAGGAGGTTTTTCCTAACCTTAGAATGGATTAAATGTTATACAAAGTTGATACCGGTGAAACTACATTGTTCTTGACCCCGGTATAATTTTCCTAGTCTAATAATTGACTCTTTCTTAGCTTAATTATAGCTCTCACTTATCTACCCCTTATTGGTCCCAGCTAAACTCTCATGACTCAAAGCCCTATCTCTCTCGTATTATAAAATTTCACAATTATTTCCCCATTCATTAAAATTCCTATCATAAAACAACACCTGAATTTTAATCTGATTTCATTATTTCTGATTGTAAGTCCAGCGCCGTACGGCTCAATTATCTATACTAATTTAGCTTACAGCCCATATGATTCAAAATATACATACAATCTCAGTTCTAAGAATTAATTCGGTACCCGAGACAGCTAACCCATTCTTAATAATATTAATAAAAAATTAGGGAAACGTTTTACAAAAACAAAAAATGTCAACTGGAACGAACTCACCCAGAAATATCCTAGACTCTGTACTCGGCGTTACCAGCCCCTATGGCCGTTGAACCACAATCTTTCGCGATAGCCGGCCTTTCAAACAAAAGCTAATTCTCTCACTGAAATCTCACTTATTCTTTCAAATTTACTTAACAGAAACCCTTGACATTTATCGCTGCGACGGCAACTGCCTAGCCCGGGGGCAGCCGCCTGAACACTGCTTTCTAGACACGTATTTTTTTCTGTCCCCAAAAACACTGAGTTTAATGAAATTTTCTCTTGCAACTCAAGTGGCCTATTTAGCGGTTACTTACCCGTCCCATCGTTGCCGGTGCCGTTTATAATTACATTTCCTTTCATTTTTGCACTCAATTGACCGTTGGACCTCACGCTTTAGCCGGCTCAGCTTGTTTTTTATTTATCAAATTAAATACCACACAATTTCAACATTACTCGCAGTCTATATATTTTAAAATATTTAGCTCTGTGGCGACTTTTCATAAACTTTTCTGCGATCAAATCAAACATTTCCTTGTATGTAGAAATATCATAAATTTAGATACTCAAACTGTAAGCACCTTGCTTACAATATTGACTTAGAAAACAGGGACGGTACCACCGATCAAATAGACGGAATGATCAAATAGACGGAATGTAAATTCAAAATCCAGATAAAATACGACTTTATCATATGAACGACGAAGAACGAAACATGATACAAGACTTTTGCTACAACTACAGAGACATATTCTACTGTGAAGGTGTCCCTTTGACATTCTCAAATCAGGCTTAACACAGCATTAGGTTATCTAATAATAACCCAGTATGTATTAAACCATATCGATTACCTCAGGCTCAACAGCCAGAAGTCAAAAAACAAATTGATGACTTGCTAAGGCAAAACATTATTCAGCTGCCTTGCTCGCCTTCGAGCAGTCCCATGCTAGTTATTCCAAAAAATGACCGTAATGGCAAACAAAAATGTCACATAGTCATAGATTATAGACCTCTTAATGAACAAAGTATTGGTGACAAGTACCCTCTTCCCAATATCTCACAGATAAGTTGGGTCGTAACCAATATTATACTACTTTAGATTTACCTTTAGGATATCAAATTGATGTGAGCCCTGAAGCCATAGAAAACTGCCTTTAACACGCAAGCTGGACATTGTAATCAAGTAACCTCACCTTTATACATAATGTAAACTATCTTTGTGGCGTAATAAAGTTTGTTGAGTTTGAGTTTGGCTCATAAGCGAAGGGACGCAAGTTCAAATCTCAGGGATGACTGTATTTCTCTTTCAACGTTTTGTTACTTTTTAGTGAATTTTCTTTAAAAAATTCACTAATGAGGAGATCCCGACTTTTAAATTTCTTTAAATGAATGCTAATTAGGCCCCCTAGAACACTAGAACACATATCCGGGATCAGTTTCGATTTTTATATGTTTATATATATATATATATATATATATATATATATATATATATATATATATATATATATATATATATATATATATATATATATATATATGTATGTATCACACCGATAACTCAAAAAATAATGGGCTGATTTTGACAAAATTTGGTGAATACCTTCCTTTTGTAAGTTGGTTGTTCGTTAGCTAAGAAAATCTGCCGAGGTTATTCCGGAAAATTTTGTGTTTTCTTTAGAAAAAAATTCATATCTAAAAAACAACGCAAGGGCAACCAAATTTGGTACATCGTTTTATATCGCCATATGTAAATTACCTACCAAGATTTAGCGCTGTAGGTCAAAATATAAAAAGTTATGGGCATTTAAAAAAAAATTGGGGGTTTCCTCAAAACGTCAAAGTGACAATTTAAAACGTCAACATTTAGGCAAAGAACTTGTCCATCATTTTACTAACATGTTGCCAGAAAATTCATTTCAAATAGACCCTTTCTCCGATGCTTGGCAGTAGTCTTAGCTATAGAGATTATCGTTTAATGGTATATAACTTTTGTCGAATTTTCGTAAAAAATCAATAAAGCTCAATATATCCGTTATTCTACAAGATATGAAAAAAAAAATTGTATACATTAATTAACGGGTGTCTTGAGTTAAATCTTAAAAAAATATTTCTAGGCTGGCTTATAAGTCGTTGGTGACACAATATAATACATGTTTGTAGGTAACGAAATTCTGGGCGCAGCAAGTGCGTTATGGTAGCGAATTTTGATTACATGCTTCATATTTGAAAAGCTCAATTTGCTATTAACCTATAATGTTGACCAAAAAACGGATTTTTTCAGTTACAATTTAAGTTTACTTTCGGAAATTTTTGTACGTTTTCAAACAATAAAGTTATTTTGATGAAACATGGCACATTGTTTTTACTATATATGTTGTACTGGTAATCAAATTTGATGCCTGCTTTCTGCAAAAAAAAAAACACACATATTTGCTAATAAAAACATTTTTATGAAAATTCACTACCATAACGCTCTCTGATCATATTTGTAATTCCAATGTTATTAACCACTTGTTATTGAAACACCACCAACGAAGAGATAAGGACTTTTAAGACTTTTAATTTAAGTTTAATGACAGCGGTTGTTGCCCTTATTTGGTAAAACCGTACCACAGTTATTACAGATAATTTGTGACTTCAGAAGTTTGTTTTCTTCTATGCAAACGGTTTTAATTTTTACAGCATGGACAGACAAAAGAATGTTTTCTGTGAACCCACAGAAAAAGTATATACTTCTGTCTTTAGATCAGATTTTGGATATATCTTTTAATTTATTTTTATTAGCGAATTTTTTTCCACAAAGTGTTTTGTAATAGCGCATTTTCTAGTAAATGAGTTTAATTAATTTTCCTTGAAGAAACATTTGTTGCAATTTTTTGTGTGAAAAATTATTTAATTGTGGGAAAATGTTTTAAATGAAATTCGCGGAAAATAAAGTTTTGATGGATTTTCGTGCAAATTATTTTATTTTCAATTTTAATTACAGATTAGGTACATAATTTAAATTGTATGTATCGTTTTAGCAAATTTTTGTGTAAAAACATTTTGTGTTCGCAGCAAGTTTATTGTTTCATTTTTTTTTAGATTTTTTTAGATTTTTTTAAATTTAAGTAAACGAAAATAAATGTTTAATATATTATAAAAATTTTTTTGCGAATTTTTATAAATTTTTGTTTGTTTAGTCAAGATTTTAGTTAATAATTATATTTTAGTACGTGGGAAAATAGCTCGAGGAGGTTCGTTGGCCAGGAAAATCCGACCAGTTTTTCCGAGAGCATTTGAAGTTCATTTTCGTAAAAATCTTCTTCTTTTTCAAACAATACAGTTATTTTGTTGAAATATGGTAAATTGTTTCACTATATAGGTTATACTGGGAACCAAATTTGATTTTATTTCATTAAAAAAGACGTATTTGCTACTAAAACAATTTTATGAAAATTCACCACTATGCTGCGACCGGACTTATTAGTGAATTTTCTTTGAAAAATTCACTAATGAGGAGATCTCGACTTTTGAATTTTGAAAAATTTCTTTCTAATGAGCGCTAATTAGGCCCCCCAAAACACATATCCGGGGTCAGTTTCAATTTTTATATGTATATATATATATATATATATATATATATATATATATATATATATATATATATATATATATATATATATATATATATATATGTGTGTGTGTGTGTGTGTGTGTGTGTGTGTTTATCACACCGATAACTCAAAAAATGATGGGCCGATTGTGATTAAATTTGGTGAATACCTTCCCTTTGCAAATGGCTTGGATAAGTTCGTTATCCAGGAAAATCGGCCCAGGTTTTCCCGGAAAATTTTGTGTTTTCTTTTGAAAAAAAATCATATCTCCGGAAATAACAAAGTAAGGGCAGCCAAATTTGGTAGGGGTTTATATCGCTTTAGGTACATTTCCTACCAAAACTTAGCTCTGTATGTCAAAATACAAAAAAGGTATAGGCATTTAAAGAAAAATAAATTGGGGTTTTCCTCAAAACGTCAAAGTTGCGATTTCAAACGTCAAAGTTGGCAACATTTAGGCAATGAACTTGAATCTAATACGGGCTATGGAAATAAAATGTCTCAAGAAGAAAGTTGTACAAACCCTGAAGTCTTAGTTTCAACCGTCGTTGTCCTTCATTTTACTAAAATATTTCTAAAAAATTCATTTCAAATAGACCCTTTCTCTGTGGCTTGGCAGTAGCCTTAGCTATAGAGTTTATCGTTTAATGGTATATAATTTTTATCGAGTTTTCGTAAAAAATCAATAAAGCTCATTATATCCGTTATTATACAAGATATGAAAAAGAATTGTATATATTAATTATTGGGTGTCTTGAGCTACATCTTAAAAAATTATTTCTAAAATCACAGGATGGCCCATAAGTCGTTGGTGATACAATTTTTTTTTTAATCAAACGCCTTATGTTATTGCATTTTTGCATTTTCCATCGAAATATAATGCATGTTTGTAAGAAAAGAAATTCTGGACGCAGCAAGTGCGTCATGGTAGCGAATTTTGATCAAATTCCCCATATTTGAATAGCTCAATTTGCTATTAACCTATAAGGTTGACCAAGAAACGAGTTTTTTCGGGAACACTTTAAGTTTACTTTCGGATTTTTTTTACATTTTCAAACAATAAAGTTATTTTGATGAAACATGGTACATTGTTTTTACTATATAGGTTATACTGGTAACCAAATTTGATGCCTGCTTTCTTTAAAAAATACACATATTTGCTATTAAAAATATTTTTATGAAAATTCACTACCATAACGCACTTGCTGCGTCCAGACTTTTTTATGTAATAGACCAACCTGTATGTTGTGCAAACATCGTGACATTAATTGTTGTGCCACAAGATGGCTGCTTGCTCGCTTCTTAAATTGTTGAAGTTTATCTTCGTAAATGTGTATGTCTCTATTGTAACAGACTTGCGGCGTCCAGACTTATTAATTTCCAAATTATGCAAAAATCATTAGCTTAAAGTTTATTTGTAAATATTGCTAATATATCATTTTTGCTGCCAAATCGCTGTACCCGTGTAGAGATAATGTGGATCCATACAGGCAATATATATGAGAAAAATTCCATGTAAAGCCACATTGTGGTGCTTTAGAGCTTCGGGCACACATCAGATCTCTTCATCAATGGGGTCAGTATCAAAACCGGATGAACAATAATTTCATGCATGGGCGTCTATTGAACTTTTTTGGCAGCATCATTTTATGATATAGCGTTATCTGGCCAATCGATTGTGATGTGCATCATTTGACACATTTTTTATCGCAAATACTGGTGTTCATTTTGCATTGAAATTTACATACACATATCGCAAAGTACACGCCAATATATGAAACGGACTTTTCAAACTCACCCACAACGTATTTTATTGTTATTTAAAAACATCAAAGACTAATTCAACTGAAAATACTGGTTGGTGTGTTTTACACAAAAAGATAAACTTTGCTTTTGTTGCCTTTTTGTGAATAAATTGTTACAGCAGTTACAATAAACTCGACTCGCTACGCTAATAAACCTGTTTAGTAAATGTAACGATGTAACTAGAAAGCTTTTCTACCAATATTTTCACTGTCTGGGTAAATGAGGAATATATAGTATTATGGGTAGTTTGTTTATGTAATCAGCGATTTTACTTTTCAAGAAACAAATCAAATAGTGGTTTGATTATGACTGGTAGAACATCGCAAAGTGGAGTATTGGGTCAATCTAGCCGGACAACATTATTAGCGAATTTTTCGTCATAAGAAAAATTCACTAACGACGAGATCTGTGTTTATATATATAAATATATATATATATATATATATATATATATATATATATATATATATATATATATATATATATATATATATATATATATATACAGGGTGAGCCACGGTGGATGGAGTATTAAAAGTATATAGAGAACGAATCAACCGATTGCTTTGAAATTTTGTTTACGGATGTAACGGAGTATGATCTTTCGACCTAAAATATTTTTGAAAATGCAGTGTTGCCACATATACGTAAAACTGGCAACATCTTCGTAATTTTAAATGGAACACCCTATATATTTTTGCATTTTTTGAATTGTCGTCTCTTTTTGAGTAACTTTTGTTGATATTTTCCTATACCTATCTCAAGTTGTTTTCGAGATAATAATTATTTTCTGAATTTATTACCAAAAATTTGACTTTCATTAAATCGTGTTTTCTCCTACCGACGAAGCGATTTAAAGATAATTTTTTAGCTACGGTTAGGCAAGGTCTAGGGGCATCTCCTCCATTAATCAAATCTTTAGAATATCATACAGGGTGAGTTAGAGAACGCTTTCTATAAGTGACTCGGAGAAATGCACGAAAGTCATTTTTTTTAAAATAGAACGCCCTGTATATTTTCACACTTTTTGGATCGTCTTCTCTTTTTGAGTAACTTTTGTTAATATTTCCCTATACCTATCTCAAGGCGTTTTCGATTTATGGTCACTTTTCTCTAACCTATCCAAGATTATTGGTCTTTTTGTATATCATAATGGGTGGGCCATGAAATTTCTATTTTGTCACTTTGTCATGACAACAGACATGCTGTTTATCTAAATAAATTTGACGTTAGTGATATTTACATTCAATTTGAATAGCTATAGCACAAACATGACATAAAATAATTATACAAACACAGTTTTAATGGATTTGTTTTTTATTCATGAACAGTGCAATAAGATTATCAGAAGAACTTGTAGAAGATTTAATGAGAAATATCCGAATTTGCCGCAGATGAATAACAGAAAGTTTCTACGAAATCATAGGAATTTTATAAATTTTGGTTCGTAGTTATAAGAACAATAACACTATCAGTATTTGGAAAAACTAATACCTAATCAGCGATAATAGTAAAAAAGGCCAAGTAGCAATAACAAATAATACCAATGACAGTAATAAATATGTATAAAAATCTTAAAACTATAATAATTGTTCGAAATGTTGACCGTTAACTTCCAGACACTTTTGTATACGATGATGCACGACGTTTGTTGTAGCAGCTCTTATTTCAGCGGGGTCCAAGTTTTCAATCTCTTGAATCACTCGACGTTCTAATTCTGCCCTGTTGTGGACTGGAGTTTTATAAACTCGATCTTTAAGAATACCCCAAAGATAAAAATCTAACGGGGTAAGGTAAGGGGACCTCGCAGGCCAGTTACACGGTCCCAAACGTCTGATCCAACGGTCATCGAAAAGCCGGTCCAACTCCATACTAATTTCGGATGTACAATGTGCAGGAGCCCCGTCGAGTTGATACCAACAAGTTCTATATGTTTCAATTGACAGATTATCAAGGAAGCCTTCCACAATTGTTCTAATTATATCTAAATATTTTCTGGAATTCAATTTTCCGTCATATATGTAATATTTTATTTTGTCATCAAATAACATACAAAAAACATTTAAACTAAATTTGACTTGAAAACCAGCCTCTCTAGTAACGTGGGGGTTGTCTGTGGCCCAATAGTGACGATTTCGTGTGTTACAAATCCCCTCCCTAGAAAATTTGGATTCATCAGTCCATATCATTTTCTTTAAAAAATTGGGGTCCTCTTGCATACGCACAACTAACATTTCACACAACTCTATTCTCTGTAGATAATCCTGAGGCGTGAGAAATTGAACTCTTGTAAATTTATAATTATGCATTTTATGATTTACTAGTATTCTTCGAATAGATGAATATGGCAATCCTAAATCCTGTTCAGCACAACGTATGGAATACTGGGGATTCGCATGAAAATACGCTAGCACATTGATTTCATTTACCTCGTCAGATGTCACAGGTTTGGGTAGATTTCTTGCATCTCTTAACGACGCACCAGATTTTATAAAATTCCTATAAATTCGTAGAAACTTTCTGTTATTCATCTGCGGCAAATTCGGATATTTATCATTAAATCTTCTACAAGTTCTGCTGATAATCTTATTGCACTGTCCATGAATAATAAACAAATCCATTAAAACTGTGTTTGTATAATTATTTTCTGCCATATTTGTGCTATAGCTATTCAAATTGAATGTAAATATAACTAAAGTCAAATTTATTTAGATAAACAGCATGTCTGTTGTCATGTCAAATTGACAAAATAGAAATTTCATGGCCCACCCATTATGATATACAAAAAGACCAATAATCTTGGATAGGTTAGAGAAAAGTGACCATAAATCGAAAACGCCTTGAGATAGGTATAGGGAAATATTAACAAAAGTTACTCAAAAAGAGAAGACGATCCAAAAATTGTGAAAATATACAGGGCGTTCTATTAAAAAAAAATGACTTTCGTGCATTTCTCCGAGTCACTTATAGAAAGCGTTCTCTAACTCACCCTGTATGATATTCTAAAGATTTGATTAATGAAGGAGATGCCCCTAGACCTTGCCTAACCGTAGCTAAAAAATTATCTTTAAATTGCTTCGTCGGTAGGAGAAAACACGATTTAATGAAAGTCAAATTTTTGGTAATAAATTCAGAAAATAATTATTATCTCGAAAACGACTTGAGATAGGTATAGGAAAATATCAACAAAAGTTACTCAAAAAGAGACGACAATTCAAAAAAAGCAAAAATATATAGGGTGTTCCATTTAAAATTACGAAGATGTTGCCAGTTTTACGTATATGTGGCAACACTGCATTTTCAAAAATATTTTAGGTCGAGAGATCATACGCCATTACATCCGTAACCAAAATTTCAGAGCAATCGGTTGATTCATTCTCCATATACTTTTAATACTCCATCCACCGTGGCTCACCCTGTATATATATATATATATATATATATATATATATATATATATATATATATATATATATATATATATATATACAGTCTGTCCACAGAGTGAGTGTGGGTAAGGTATAAATGACAAAAAATTTCTAATTAGATTATGATATTCTGGGAATCGCTCCTGCTTTGTCTTAAACTAAGATGTTGAGGAAATGAACATAATCAATTAATATACAGGGTGGTTTAGAACTGACTTAATTAAATGTGTTAAGAGTAAACTATCTTCGTTTATAAAGATACAGCAAAAATTTATTAACAAAACTTGTTTAGAATTAAAATTTATGACAGGCTCTCTATTTTCAGCCAGATTAGCCTACTTTGAATTTTCAAGTAAATTAGAACATTTTTTCCCTATCAACATGGAGCTTTTTACCTGTGGTTTTCTGAACACAGGTGCGCAAAGTAAGTAACCATACAATGTTAAATAATAATTTACCACCAATCGATACACATAACTCAGCCCGTTTAGGAAATGCTTTGGAGGCATTTTGAATATGTTGAATTGGAATACCGTCAATTGCCTCTCTCAACCTCAGTTTCAATAAATCAAGATCGTTGTTTAGTGGAGCCGCGTAGACTTTCAGTTTGAGATAGCCCCATAAATAAAAGTCCATTAAGGTAAGATCGGGACTTCTGGGAGGCCAAGGTATTGGCCCATATCGACCAATCCACCGCACAGGAAATTCGCGATCTAACCATTCTCGAACGATTCCTGTTGCATGTGCTGGGTGGCCGTCATGCTAAATGTATGTTGTTTGTCTATCTTCTAGTGAAATGTTATGCAAATGTTCTTGAAGAATATTTTCCAGCATTTCCAGATAACTGTACTGGTTCATATTCCGCTCAAAAAAATATGGCCCAATTATCCGAGTGTAACAGCACACCACGCATTTACTTTTCTATGGCATTGTCTTCTGCAATTAACTCTATAATTTGGATTCTCCATAGACCAATGCCGCGCATTTTGGGAATTTACCACCCCATTAGTGGTGACAGTGGATTCGTCCTAAAAAATAATACTTCTGCCAAAATTGTGATTTTGTAGATATTGCTCGCCGTACCATAAACAACAATCTAATCGTTTTGACTCGTCATTTTCTTCCAAAGTGTGTATAAGTTTTTCTTTGAACGGTTTCACCTTGTTGGTGCGATAAATTTGTTGCAAATGCGATTTGCTAATATTGTTAATATTGCTAATATTGTCAATTTCTTAATGATAATTTCGGAAAACGCCTAACATAATCCATAGCTAATGCAGCTGCAGCATTGTCTTCTTCATTTAGGTCGGATTTTGTCTTCTTAACATTTAAAACACTCCCAGTACGCATAAATTTAGTAACAACTTTTTTTACACCAGTAGCGGAAACCGAATCATTTGTTCAAGGAATTGTCTTATCTCTGATAAAAATGTTCTTCACCCAAACCATAGCACTGCACAATAAACACTTTTTGTTCTGTTGTTAACATTTTTAAATACAGAAGCTTGCCGTTCGTGACAAATAAATTTGACGTTTCAATTTTCCAAATAAGTAGTATCCCGAGAAACGAACAACAAAGCAGAGCTCAAGTAGACATGCAACTCGCCAATTATTGCTTCGAATGTCCAATTGTGCGTTTACTTTACTTTTTTTTATTGGTTGAGATGAAAGCAAACCTACCCCAAGTTTAATTATGGTAAATACTTTTTTTATACAGTTTTAATTACCTTCTAAAGTACACCTAATCACAGAAGCCGTCGAACGTCATTTAAATAAACTCGCAGCTAAAAAAATTCATAATAGGCGGATCTATTTGAAAATTGAGAGCCTGTCATAAATTCTAATTCTAAACAATTTTTGTTTATAAGTTTTTGCGGTATCTTCATAAGCGAAGGTAGTTTACTCTTAATACATTTCATTACATTAGTTATAAACCACCCTGTATCTGAATTTATTTTGTTCATTTTCTCAACATCTCAGTTTAAAGCAAAGCAGGAGCGATTCCCAGAATATCATATTCTAATTCGAAATTTTTTTGTCACTTATACCTTACCACACTCAATCCGTGTACACACTATATATATATATATATATATATATATATATATATATATATATATATATATATATATATATATATATATATATATAATATATCGTATCGATAACTAAAAAAATCATAAGCCCATTTTGATGAAATTTGAAACATACCTTTCTTTCGTAACTGGCTTGGACAAGTTCGTTAGCCAGGAAAATCTGACCAGCTATTCCAGGACAATTTTGGGTTTTCCTTCGGAAAATTTTTGTATCTCCGAAAATAACAAATCTATGGCAACCAAGCTTGGCGCGTATGTTTCTACTATCAAACTTACTGTACATGCTGAAACTCAGATGTCTAAGTTAAAAGAAAAAAAAAGTTACGGGCATTTTAAGAAAAAAAAATTGGGTGCCACTGATGATCATAGGGAAGCACAAGTACAAAATATTTTGTGTAATTAACAAAACCAATTGAATATTACATACAACGGTTGAGTTTTCTTGACGCAAAAAAGTCAAGAATATCAGAAAAAATATTTTGAAAATTTTATCATTGTTCTTGTTAAAACGTCAAAGTCGCGATTTTAAAAGTAAAAACTTGGAATTTTCTGACAACGAATTTGAAGCAAAAACGGGTTATGTAAATGATACGTAGTAAAAAGTGTATTTTACAAAGCCTTAAATTTCAGCTTCAACCATCATTGTCCTTCATTTTACTAAAATATTTTCGGAAAATCCATTTCAAATAGACCCTCTTTCTGATGCTTCGGTAGTAGTTTCAGCTATAGAGTTTATGGCTTAGTAGTCTATATTTTAGCAGATTTTCGCAGAAAAAATCCGTTATTGAGAAGACCGCGACTTATGAATTTTAAAAAGATTTCTTCAAATGGGCGTATACTAGAACACATATACGGGATCAGTTTCAGTTTCTGTCTGTTTGTACATATACAGGGTGATTCATTTTTACGGTAAAGCTCAATAGACTGGGAAAGTAGAAATCTTGTACAATTCAACCCCACCAAAACTAAGTCTTGCTTTCTTTCTCACAAGAGATACAGCAGCCCTAGACCCATCACAATGAACAACCAAGTTATTCAAAGTAATGAGTCATTCTCTCTTGTTGGCATTTCTGTGGATCGAAATCTTAATTGGCACCAACATGTTACATCAATTGCAGAAGCGGCTGCTAAGAAATTGGGTTTCCTCTTCCGGGCTTGCAAATACTTTTCACCAACTAATCTCTATATCTTATACACTTAACAAATAAGGCCAAACCTCGAATACTGCTCCCACATCTGGGGTGCAGCTGCCGCTTCTACACTCGCTATCCTGGACTCCATTCAAAAGAGAGCTATACGTCTCATCGGTGACCCTACCCTCACCCAAAGGCTTCCATCCCTTGCCCACCGACGTGCCGTTGGTGACCTCTCTCTCTTTTATAGATATCTGCACGGGCACTGCTCAGAGGAGCTTTCCTCCATAATTCCCCCACCTGCTGCCGCCAGCAGATCTACCAGGGGAACAGAGCGAATGCACCCTTTTAATGTCCAGGTCACCAGACATAGAACATCTTGTTATGCCCGCTCTTTTGTCCCGAGGACTTCCAAGTTGTGGAATTCCTTGCCGGCACATGTTTTTCCTTCTCCTCCGAACCTCCAAACCTTCAAGTCCAGAATTAACAAGCTGCCTCTTTCCTCCTTGTCAACACCCACGGTACGATAGTATTTAGGCTGTAAGCCCTCGTGGTGTGTTGTTGACATAAAATATATATATATATATATATATATATATATATATATATATATATATATATATATATATATATATATATATATATATATATATATATATATATATATCCCTTATTATACAAGATATGAGAAAAATATATATAGTTAATTATAGGGTGTCTCTACCTGCATCTTATAAACCTATTTTGACAATCACAGGATGGCCCATAAGTCGTTGGTAATACACACTTTCTTTTTTTAATTAAAGACCACCACAAATCGGCCGATTATTTTTTGAGTTTTCGGTGTCATACATACATACACACACACACACACACACAAATATATATATATATATATATATATATATATATATATATATATATATATATATATATATATATATATATATATATATATATATATATATATATATATATATATATATATATATATATATATATATATATATATATATATATATATATATATATATATATATATATATATATATATATATTGTATTGATATTTAGCAATATCAAACTAAGTTTATTAGCTACTTATAAAATACTTACTTAAGGTGCAGATGTTTTTAAGTATCCAAGGAAGCCAAACTGTAGTACAGTTTTGCATCATTTGCCAAAGAATCATGTTCAAATAAGGATCTGCATATTAACAGCATGTCAATCTAAAATTCTAAAATTAATAAATGAAAAAAGATATAAATTCAAAAAGGTAATCCTAGAGTAATAAACAGAGGAGAGAATTTGTAGATTAACCATACCCACAGTGAAAATGTATTGAAACAGATAAACACTCCAATCTAATGAAATCTAAAAGACTTTGGATTAAGCTACAATGAGACATTTAACAATTAGTGAAATGTAGCGTGAAATCAAAACAAACTGATAAACAAAGAGGTGAAAATTGGTTTAAATAATAGTTAATACATTTTGTTACAAAAATTTAAAAAGTGTTTTGTTGGTTATATGTGTGTATAGAAAGAATACAGTTTATCCTAACCTGTTAAAATGTTTATAATGTCTAAACGCCCCTATTTAAAGTTTGAAGATTACTTATATGTAAATTTTAAGTATTTTAAGATTTGTTTTTGTTGATGTTTGTGCAATCATTTTAAGATGTGTGATTTATAATGAAAGTGATGTTCAGTGAATTTGACATTGCCATTAAATGCAAATCTATTTTGAAGTTCGATGTGCACATAGACAAAACCTATGATTTCTATGATCAGGAAAAGTGACAGACAATAAAATATATAGTTTGCTTTGGTTTCAATAATGTGAAATGACGGGAAGAATAATTGAATCGCTCTCTTAAAATTGGGTCATCGTAAGAAGAGGATTGCTAGAGCAGTTTAGCTAAGAAAATTAAATGAAAATCAGTATTTTCATCGACAAAGTATAGTTTTAAACATGTGGAAAGTATAAAGTGATACATAGTGTACCTTTTGAATAGAAAGGAAGTTAAAAATCAGTGCTAAAAGAAGAATGTAAAAAATCCAAATAATTGTCGACGCCAAAGGACGCCGAATTTTCAAATCAGAAGCTTACAAGATGGCTGCATAGCAACGAGCAATTTAACCAAGTTTTGAGGTACAGAATTCTGCATTACCTAGAAAAGCCTTTCTTTTCATTTCTTTAAAGAGTAAATCGAAATTATAAATTCAAACAAAGAATATGTGAATGAGAATTGGTATCAATAATGTACATTAACCTTTAATTTATATATTATTGTAAATAAGAAATTCATTCATATTTTATATTCATCAGTTTCGAAAAAGCGCAAACAAATGTTCCTTTAATCAAAGATAAACCATAAATAAAAGAGCTCGAGTAACCTTTTGTAATTTATTGAATAAGTAGAGGTGTTATGTTATTTTGTCATATGATTTGTTGAAATTTTATCCGTATAACTTTAAAAGAATTAAATCAACATACATAGAATTGAAAGCAGTATTATTATTTGAGGAAATAATTTAAAATATATTTGGTTAAATTATGGGCAAGAAAATGAATTCACTACATACCCTAGATGTATGAAGTAAGTAGCTGGGCAGATTTAAACAATATAAATACCAAATAAAAAAAATTCATTTTTCGCTAGATAAAGATATAAATACAATTAATAAATATCAATTTAAATAGCACCCAAATGTGGGGCATTATCAATTATATATATATATATATATATATATATATATATATATATATATATATATATATATATATATATATATATATATATATATATATATATGTATGTATGTATCCAACCGATCATATCTCTCTATTAGTAAATTTTCATAATGAAAATTCACTAAAAGTGTATATAGCATGTCCGGAGAGAAGGACATGGAGAAATATAGTTGAGAAGTAGCATATGCATGTGGTGCATATGGTCCACTTTGCCTACCCCTTTATAGGAATGGCGTGACATGTAGTGATAGTGGGAGTAGATAGTCGTATCAATTTATTGCTATTACGTCTTTTGCCAAATTCACAAAAATAAAAATAAATCACTTCAAAGTTAACATGTTTGTGAAATATACTATCGTTCGGCCATCCGAACCATATTATCGTCGTTGTGCCCGAATGCATCCAGAATTAAATGCGTCGTCAATGTCAGAGAGCCACATCGTGAATGATATATTACCAACGGAATTGGATTTACCAAAAACATATATATTCATTCCTTTACCTGAATAACAACTCCAGGGAGATCCTCTATCAACATCAAATGTACTAAACGGAAATTCAGCAGACGTAAAGAAAGAGCTTTGTCAAATAAAGAAAATAAGATTTATATAGAGATCCGTCATTATTACATGTAATGTATAAATGTATATCTGTGTGATATATGTGTTATTTTAGCCTAAAATAAGATTGTGGAATTACAAGGCCACGGGGACGGTTTATGTCAAAGGTCATTATTTTTTTATGAACGTATACCCTGACAGGAATAAGGGAAAGAAAAGCCCCAATGCGGGTAAGCCCACACACACAAAAAGTTCCATGGAAAGGTCAGTTTGTTTGTTCGGAATTATGAATGAATAAATGATAAATATTGTGTAACTTTTCTTCTGTGTATACTGAGTTCGTTCATGCAATGGATTTTTTAAGTATTAAAAATGGATAGCTGGATAGAGACTTTTAGTAAATCAATTAGTATGGAGCACGTCAAAAGACAATAACAAAATTACGATTATGTCCTATACAAATATGCCACATTTCAGTAACTTAAAATATATCAAACCGATAAAATATAAAATATAAAACTGCACATATAAAGGGAGGGCCATTTAAGATTTGGAATTTGAATCGGCTATAAAAAAAAACAAATGAATATTTTTTCAAAGTTATGAGTTTATTAGAAAGATTGAACCTTTTCATTTAGGAATGGAAGACAACATCATTAAAATGACTGCCACGGCTAGCCTTACACTAGCATTTCGGCTGGTTATGCGATTTTCGAAAACAGTGCGCAAAGGATCAACTGTTACGTTGTCTGTGTGGCATGTAGCACCGTCCTGTTGAAACTAAATGTCGTAGTAGCGATCGCCATTCACCGTAACGGCGTTTCCTTGCTCATTTTCGAAGAAAAATGGCCCAATAATGCCGCCAGATCAAAATCCGCACCAGACAGTCAAACGTTGTGGATGCATTGGTTTCTCCACGATGACGTGTGGATTTTCTGAGCCTCAGATACGACAATTTTGCTTATTGACGTATCCTTCGAGGTGGAAATGAGCTTCATTTGAAAAGATAATTTTTCGGTAAAAATGCTCATCTTCGATAAAGCGGTCTTCGGCCCATTGAGCAAACCGAAAACGCATCGGATGGTTATGCGGCTTCAGCTCTTGCACGAATTGAACTTTGTAAGCGTTCATAACGAGATCTTTATGCAACATGGTTCTCAAAGAAGTGCGTGAAATGTTCAATTCTTTTCACGCATACTCTGAGCAACAGCAGCGATGTTTTCGGTTGGGCGCACTGGACGAGTACGTACACGTGTTGTTTTATCCAACAACGATCCAATTTCACGAACTCGGTTCACAAATTGATCCACAAACTCCGTTTTTGGCCCATCCTTTTTGTCAAATTCTTTTCGTAAATTTAGTGAGTAGAAGACACCACTTTGGAAATAAGTTTTTAATATTTCCCAACTTTGTTCAAGCGAAAAGCGACCCATTTCATAAATGCTAAACATAAAACAAACTTTCTGTCACATCGGAAATGTCATCAAACCTTCCAACCTCAAAATAACCTATAGTTCCAATTCCAAACGGTAGATGGCCCACCCGTTACAACTATTGGTATCTGTGTGTTTTGCGTTTTGTTTGTTTAACGTCGGCCTATTTCCGCGACTATGGCCAATCACCGACGCCAGGGAGCAGTTTCACCTCACTATCCTAGAAATTTTGCCAAACCCCTGCCTTTATGTAAGGAGGGTAGGGATCTTTAACGTGCCCAACATTGCATGAACACGGTACCGACGGCTTTACGCCCCCTCCGAAGGGCGGAACGTGCAGACATTCAACTTGCTAAAATACAATGCCTGAACCTCGGTTGATGTTAATGTTACAGTTTGTACTGAAAAAGTGAAAGGAGTACCCTGGGATCAAATCCAGTACCCTTCCAGCACACGTTCGTACCCCTGAACCACAAAGTTTTTCTACTGGTATCTAGGTGAGATGTAAGACCCGCTTTTACACGTGCCGCCATCTCGTTGCGGAATCAAGTAGTATGTTGTCAAATAACACAGAATGTTAAAAAGTCTGGACGCAGCAAGTGCATTATGGTAGTGATTTTTCATAGAAATGATCTGGCACCAAATATTTTATTATAACTTTTTTTCATATGACATAGAAATCTAAATTTTGGTGTATGGTTTACTTTTTATATCGTACACGTACGTACCGAATTTGGTAATCATAGATTTTTTATTTTTTGAGATAAAAATGTTTTTCGAAAGAAAACTCAAAATTTCCCAGGAAAACCGATTTTCCTGGCTAACGAACTTGCCTAAGCCACAAAATTCAAAAGTCGGGATCTCTCCATTAGGGAAATTTGTCTACGAAAATTCACTAAAAATTGAATAGAGACTATGTACAACTAACTAACAATTTTGTAAATTGTCAGCGCTGGCCCATTCCTTCCCCAATATAGGGACAAAGTATGTAAGGCTAGATGCATTCTCGCAACAATTAGAACCGTAGACCAGTTTCGCTCTGATTAGAGCTCGTCAGTACGCCATACTAATTGCAGCGAAAATACACCTATAAAGTAATACGGCTATGGTAGCCAACCTCTCAAAACTAGGTGACATGTAAGACGTGCCGCCATATCGTTGCGGAACCAAGTAGTATGTTGTTACGGCAGCTCCAAATAACACATAATGTTGAAAAAATAGAGACTGTCTACAACTAACAAATTGAACGGCATATTAGTAAAGTTGATACGTTAAACTTACACAGACCTTCAAGATCGATTTTAGCGGTCCTAGTATGCGCACATTTGAAGAATTATTTCGATTCTGTTACCATCGATATCACTCTATTATCAAAAGAATCTTGCGATCTAACTCCTTCTGAGAAGAATGACCAAAACTCAATTTTCTATTAAGCTAAATAAATAATTTTGCTATATCTGTAGATAGTGTAAGTCTCTTTAGAAGAAACTTGTATTACAAATTTCATTAAAGTTATACAGAAGATTTCCAGAAGGAAACTTAATTCATATTTAGAAAAGTAAAGTATTCGCGAAATTATAGACGTAGCTATTATTTTTCCTTAATACTCGCCAGTATGATTTCGTTTTAGCCAACCTAATCAAACCGTTTTTTCAAGATCAGCAATAACAAAATTATAACTTTAGACCTAAACTTATTTAGGCCTTTTAAACAAAAATGAGATCTTGTTCAAAACCTATAAAATCTGTGCACTATTGTTTCTCCAAATGTCAAAATAAAACATAAAAAAACATACATTCATCAAACTGGATTCTATCGTGTAACCTTCTGCTTAGGGGGCAAGCGCTCAACTCAAAATTTTTTATTTACAAGAACAATATTTACAAAAATACATGCATATTCTTGCTACAGGTAACAAAATCGTTGCAATGTGAAACTCATATAATTAATATATTTTCACTGTAAAATCTACTAATGTGTATACAATTTAAACTTATAATAATGTGTAAGAAGCTTAAAGCTGTTCTAAAATTACATAGTAATTTGTGTGGAATTATCAGGAAAATGTAGTTAGGAGGCAAGCGCGAGGCCCCTTGCGCCATCTAGGCACACCTCAACTAACGTTTTATTTGCCTGACATTTAGATCGGCTTCATGCCCGGGATATTATATTCAAACTATACGTAAAAATTATTAATTACAGAATTAGTAGAATTACCATTGAAACACATCCCACGACTGTTTCAATCTTATATGACGTCTTATGTTTAAGTTTAAAGATAAAAGAACATATTTAAGAATCATTTTTATAGAGACCTGGCTTGATTTTGTTTAAATTTCTGCTATATTATGCGGCGGCATAATATGTATTTAGTTTGGTTACCGTTGATGTATGGTGTATAAATTCATCTACGCATCGCAGTTAACTACTCTGTCTGTCAGGCATTGGACTTTAACCGCTAAGTCGTTTCAACGCATGTCTTTGGGATTTTATTTTTAATTTGGAAAAACTCTAAATATTGTGTACCAAATTACATAAAATTCACAACATAAGTTTATTTGCACTATTTCTAGCCACATATAGTGTCATTCCAGTTACTCAAATATAGCGTTTTCAGAAAGTTTTCCCAGATTTTCCAATGGAAAAACTTGAACATAAAGGCTGATTAACGAACTAGACCTCGGTTTTAGCAGTAGTTTAGCATTTTTTCAGTTATCGCTCGGATAGATATATGTTATATATATATATATATATATATATATATATATATATATATATATATATATATATATATATATATATATATATATATATATATATATATAACATATCAAAAAGCTGCCGCTCGAAGCTGTCATAGCTCTGCTAGCAGTCATAAAGGCGTCATTACGATTAAGCACCTTTCCAAAATGCTAGAAACTAGCCAAAATAATCCTAATAAAAAGGAACCCGAAAGCTACAGACCAATCAGCTTCCTGTCAGCCGCGTCCAAAATGCTCGAGAAGATAATACTGTCAAAAGTCACAGACCACACATACAGCCACAACATCTTGCCCGATGAACAATTTGGTTTCAGAAGGTTTCAGAACCAATCACTCCAGCCAAGATCAAATATGCAGACTTGTTGAAATTATAACAACCAATCTTAGTAGGAAATAATCTACCGTAGCGTTTTTCCTTGACATTTCCAAGACATTTGACAAGGTGTGACACAAACGTCTGATTTTAAAACTCATTAAATTAAGTTACCCACCTGGCCTGATTAAAACCATTGCGTCATTCCTAAGTGACAGAACTTTCAAAGTATACATTGACAACCAACATTTTTCAACAAGACCTTTTAAAGCTTGAGTACCTCAAGGTGTAGCCATGTCTCCAAATCTATACGCCATCTTCACTTCTGACATGCTAAAACAGGACAGAATCAATACCGCCCAATATGTCGACGACATAGCTATATTCAGTGCGTCATTAAGAACAAGATATGCACAAATATATATATATATATATATATATATATATATATATATATATATATATATATATATATATATATATATATATATATATATATATATATAGCCAACCTCATCATATTCGAAAAATACCTGATAAACAGTCAGATTCAAGTCAACCCAGAAAAGAGTAGAGCCATAAGTTTTACAAAAAAACAAGACCCACCATTGCATGACCTGATATCTTGCAACACAGATTCCCTGGCAGTACAAAGTCAAATATCTTGGAGTCCTACTAGAGAGCAAACTCAAATTCAAAGCCCACGCTGCAGAGAGAAAAGCCAAAGTGGAAAAAGTAAAAAACGCCTTGATATCACTAATCAGTAGACATAGCACAATGTCAGCAGAAAACGAAATGCTCATTTACAAAGCTGTAATCAGACCGGCTTTAACCTACAGTATTAGATCATGGGTACATACAGCCAACACTTATTTAAACTTAATACAAATAGTCCAAAGCAAATCTTTACGACTCATATTTAATGCACCATGGTACACCAGGAAAACTCAACTACACCGAGACGCTGATTTGCCAACTATAAAAGAATACTCCAAGAGAATCACCGAAACAACATGCAGAGCAACCGAAAACCACGAAAATCCGCTGCTAGAAGAAACTGCAAGCTACAAGCTGTTATCTCCATATAACAAGAGCAAAAACCATCGTATATTGTGACCGACCTCAAGCGGATTTGAATCTGGTTGATGGTGAGGTCAACATTACCTAACAACCCTACCCTAAAAGTATCTATCTATCAGATTATTATTATTAAGATTCGAAATATTTCAGGAGGTTGGCAGATCTTGATATGGTTTGATACTCACGTTCTTTTCTAATGTTGCTCTTCCTGAAGTCTGATATTTATGAGCGCCCCCGACTAGAGCCTGGTTATATTTAATTTTAGGTATCTAGATAAGCGAGAATTAGAATCTATTAATTATATTGCAGCCAACCAGGGGAGATATTAGGGAGGAATTTCTCTTCAATTAAACAGATATTTTAATGTTAACAATAATATTAGATTTATTCATTTAAATAAATTTGGGATAGTAAACAAAATCATATTGACATGGTTTGTTAAAATAAACCTTGAATCATACACAAATAAAAATCAAATAAACAGCAAGAGTTTTAAGAAGAAGAGATTATCAGTTTACATAGCATATCACAAAATAATAAGCTAAAATGGTTGCATATTACAAAAATATTAACATCACCTACCTGAAGTACGTCAAAATCAATTACTGTATTTGACAGCTAAAAAAAAAATACAAATTATTAGGTAAATTATTTGACGTTTGTCAATCAATTCAGTTAATTTTTTAATGAGTTAACTGGCCAGTTGTTTGAGTGAGGCTCCATTTAAGAAAATATTCTTGTGTGCAAATTTCTACTTCTAATGATTGAAAATGCAAAATATTAAGAAAGGTGCAGGTTAAATATTTTTCAAACAAAATCTACTAATTACAATTGCAAGTATTATGTATTTAAATTCACAATATTGACAAAATTTTAAAGGAAATTTACAGCTGTCATTACGGCACCTCCCTGACACTATTTAAGTTCAACTTTGATTATGTTATCTTGAAAGTTCAAATTGTAAGGTTCAACCGTTAATTTGCTGCATGAAAAATTCTGTTGATTCACAGAAATAAGGCTTATATCGACTCACCCAGTCCTGATGCATTGAGTTACCTGACGACCCTAGGAGGATGCTTTCCAAGTGGGATCGACTATCAGTGCCTGACACAGGTTCACAGACTCCAATAAGAGAGGGGAGGTTGAAGAAAATGAGTGGTATTTCCCATTAATGATTATTAGGCAGGTGGATTTTGTTGCTACAATGCTGGGTGAGACACTTTGTCTCCTATGTCGATATTCTGAATTAGTTTGACGGAAATTTTTCTACAGCAATTAAAACGCAAATTGGCTCGAGTGAAATTCACTGCCAATTGGCTTAAAATTCGGTAATAATCAGAAGCTTTTCTGATTAACACGAGGAATGCAACAGGTCGTAGACAAAGAATCACTGTTAACTCGCGTTTTTATGCCAAACACGTCGTTTATTTAAATTCAAAACCCGCTTAAATGACTTTAAACAATCACTGACAACTATTATTAGATAGTATAGATAACAGAAGGGATATTATCACCCTTTTTTAAGATAATTTTTAGCCAGCGTGCTGTGCCTTCAGATTTCACTCTTTTTTCCTAACGTCCCACCTCCCCGTGCCTACAATTCAAGGTTTTGCCGGGAATATCTGTTCAACGGTTCAAATGGTCGTTTTTAGGTGACATCATCGTTGCGGAAAAATACAGACCAAGTCGCAACGATATTTAGTTCTTAGAAATATTCTTCCAGCAAAATGCGACGCAATTTTCCTTGGCAAACATATATTGAATTTTAACGTACAAATTAAAAATGTAGTAAAGGGGTTTACGGTACTTGAAGATTTAGCGACTTTTCATCAAAATAATGTTGAAATCAAAACATGAATTGCCTTACAGATATTGGATTGTCGGCTGTTAATTAAGTCTCTTACGGATTTATTTTGAAAATTTAAAGTAGTAACGAAACGAAATCGTTGCAAAGCCCAACACCGAAACAAAATACAAGCGGCCTAAATCAATATTGCTAAACTAACAGAATAACTTCAAATGTGAAGCCAAGGGCACAAAACCCTACACAATAAACAGCAAAGCCAAACCATGGAAAATTCAGACAAACGGGCATACAGACATAGTCTGGCCCAAGATAGCCATACAGTTAGTTCATAGTTCATAGGAAGAAATGGGTCAGGGCTGACAATCTACAAAATTGTTAGTTGGTTGTACACAGTCTCTATTTATAACATTTTGTGTTAATTGGAGCTGTCGTGACAATATACTACCTGGTTCCGCACCGAGACGCTGATAAGTACAATTTGGAGAACCCAATTCATCACAATATAGTTTTAAAACCTGGTGTTCGTTTTTCTAACAAAATTAGCGTCACTAGAGGGATGAATCAACTAACAACAAACTCGTAATGGTTACATTAGGACTGACCCCGAATGCGGGTTCTATAGGAGCTCTCATTTAATGAGATCTTTTCTTTTCTTGTAATCGTTGACTCCCTCTAAATATATTTTTTAATTGTCCAGAACAACTAGTCATGGTGCTGCTATTATTATTAGCTTGACTCTAGCACTTAATATTAAAAGCACATACAATAATGATTGCAAAAGTTTCAGGGAACAGGAAGATGCAGCTTTAGGTCAGTAATATAGGAGAGTTCGGACTAGAGGCGGATGTTTGCGGTTAATATTATTTAGAGAACAGTGGAAGGGGATGGGGTAGAGCACAGAGAGCACGCCGCGTAACTCTATCGGGGATATGAGGGCCATTTGTATTACTTAGGCCGACGATAAAGCCGCGGCTCGGGATAGCTTCACAATTTTCACCAGTATTAAACATGATTTGTAACAACGGGCAGCAGTTACACAGGGCGTTACTACTCATCCACGGCACACTGTAATAAAACGACTCCGCCTAGAAGGAAAAGTATTATTACTCTGATAATATAACTCGTTGAACGACGCTCGGCTTAAATGTACTTGAATCTAGTCGACGTACGTCTGGCGAAATACGGTCAAAGTGGAATTACTGTGTCCGTAGAAACTACTGAGGGTACTTTTTCGTTATATTGCCCAACTTAGTGAAATGTGGCGTTACTGAACTAGCGTAAAATTATCGGTATTGCTCCAACGAGGAAATATGACGATCCTAAAATTTATATTTCGCGCACATCTTCCGGCTCACTCACAATGCTAATCTATGTCCTCGTATAATATGTGAAGGACAATGTACTTGAAAACTTGAGCGTAGGTTTTCTGGAGAATGCATTGTAACGATTTTACGAGGGTGGATCAAATATAAACCGGAATTTTTATTTTAACGCACGTTAGGTAAAGGAAGTGGCACGATGTCGTAGTATATATTAGGCGAGAGTGTGAAGAGTTGACTCCAACAGCGCGGCTCGCTAAGGCGGATTAACAGTAGTGTTGTTCAGATTTGTACATATTTCTGCACATTTGATGTTCATTTTGCACAATTGTACATCTTTGCCCAATATTGCACACCTATAGACTTATGCGACGGAGTCTAACAATAGACTTCTACTTTTAACATAATTTTCTATGATTCACGATAACAAAAAAGGAACTTTGAGCACACCAATGATGATGACCAATGATGATCGGCCCATTATTACAAATGATATTTTACATTACAACATTATCATAAAAATTGCTATAATTTAATTAAATAGGTAAAGCTAGTAAATAACTAAATTCACTAACAGAACTCAATAAAAAGCAAATTAATGATTTATGAAGACGCCTTTGAGAATTGTTTGATTTTTAAACGTAAGTCAACTGAAAAACAACTACCTTATCGATCTTGTTATTAATATTTATTTAGAAATTTAGTTGATGATTAACGGGTGGTTGTTGTTGTTAATAATGATAATAAGTGAAGGACGGAAATTTCAGATAAATATTTATTAAAACAAAAGGAGTAACAAATTCATTATAGGTACTTAAGTGTGAGCCACCAAAAAAAAAGACTGACGGTAGGCCATGACTTTTGTAACGTATGTCGATAAGAAATTTCTAGCATTAGAACTACACACTTCACAACCTGATCTACCTGAACCTTGAGCTAGAACTTGTATCCTTCTACTATGTCGAAGAGCATAACTATTGGACAATTAATAGTCCCTTTATTAATCCTATTTTTAAAGGGGTAGACATTGATCCAATCCAATCCATAGCAGGTGGTAGTGGAATTTTCCTTTACGTAATAGTAAAGGATTTTTTCACGCCCGAGGAGGTACCACCCCATACATCAAGGGACCGGTGAAGTCCCAACGGACGTTTCCGGTTCTGGTGTATGAGTCGGTTTCCCTTATAAACAAAAATGATGATGGCTCCTCCTTGTACAAAATATTTCGGAGGCAAAATACCCCTCCATTCGGATCTCCGAGAGAGGGGTGTACAGGGGGCGCCAACATCAAGATTTAACATATCCTTTTCGAATATATGTGGCCTAAATTCTAATCTGAACTCCGTCCACCATTTCCTCCAGGCTAACAGGCCCCAACTCCTCTTCCTCACCGAAACCCAAATCAGTGCCAAAACAGCCACTAATCACCTTAATTTCCCGGGGTATGTGCTCCTTACTTCCTTTAGATTGCATGGAGGCGTGTGCGCATACGTCCGTAGCAATCTACCCTGCACCAGACTCCCCAATTTAGAAGCTGGAAGAAAAGACATACTATGGATAAAACTTTCTCTCAGGGCTGAAACTAAATTCATCTGTTGCATTTACCGGTCACAACTTTGTCCAGCTCTTTGACTACCTTTCTGAAAAAACAGACTATCTGATTTCTGAATATCCTTTCTCCGAGGTCACTATTCTTGGTGACTTCAATGTCCATAATAAGGAATGGCTAGTATCTTCAAAAACCGATCCACAAGGGAGAGCAGCGGAGGCCTTTGCAGTCAGCAATTCTTTAGCCAATATGGTTCAGCAACCTACTTATTTTCCTCGTATCCCAACACACAGCTCAAATCCCTTGGATCTCCTTCTTACTACACAACCTGAATGCTATAAGATATCAGTCACCGTCCCCCTTGGGCGCTCAGACCACGGCATGGTCACTGATTCCTGCGCAATGCAACCCGAGGTCACACAGTCATCACACCCACGTATCGTTTGGCACTACAACTCCGCAAACTGGGACTAAATGCGGGATTACTCTTCCTCATTTCCATGGGCGTCTGTCTGCTTCTCTCATCCTGACCCCTCTGATATCTCACAAAACGTCACCGAAATTATCCAAGCTGGCATGGAATTATCTATCCCACGTACACAGAAAACCTCTTCAGCCACTCAAAAGCCCTGGTTCTCTAAATCCTGTGACTAGGCCAGACTTGAAAAGGTCAAAGCTCACAAAACGCTTCTACACAATCCCATTAAAGAAAATCGCCAAGCATTTAACGACGCAAGAAACCGCTATGTCCGCATTCTTTCTGAGGCAAAAAACTCGTTTAATAACCACATCAAAAACAAAGTTCTCTTAAGCTCCAACGGCGGCAAACCCTTCTGGACTCTTGCTAAATCTATTGGGAATAATTTCTGCAAAAGCACGTTCCCACCTGTTGTCTCAGGGGATGAAATTGTTTCTACCGCCATCGGCAAACTTTTTTTGCTTCGTCGTTCGCCGGCAATTCTACTCTCAACCCACCTCCAAATGTTCAACCACCAACAGTCCCCAATGTCGCGCATAAAATGACGGATATCATTTTCAAAACTAAAAAGGTACGAAAGATGCTCTCTTCTCTTAATACCAGGAAAGCCTCTGGCCTTGACGAGATCCCAGCAATTGTTCTCAAAAAATGCGCACCAGAGCTTGCTCCTGTCCTGACTCGTCTGTTTCAGATATCTTATAATAAAGGCATATTCCCTAGTAACTGGAAAACTGCTCGAGTACAACCCATGCCCAAGAAAGGATCCAAAGCGCTTCCCAGCAACTACAGACCCATTTCTCTCCTTTCAGTCGTCTCTAAAGTGATGGAAAAGTATATAAAAACCGAATTACTAAAATTTCTTGAAAAACACAGTCTAATCCACGACAGGCAGTATGGATTCCGTCAGCGCAGATCGACTGCCGACCTCCTTTCCTTTGTCACCCATTCTTGGAACAAGTCTATGGAACAACACGGTGAATCCCAGATTGTTGCTCTAGACATATCCAAAGCATTCGACCAGGTCTGGCACGCAGCGCTGCTTAATAAACTTCCGGCCTATGGCCTACCACCAAAACTCTGTATGTGGACAGCAAATTTCCTCTCCAATAGGAGCATATCTGTTGTTGTGGATGGCCATTCCTCTAAACTGTATCCAATTAATGCAGGAGTTCCTCAAGGTTCAGCTTTAGCCCCTACTTTGTTTCTTCTCTACATCAATGACCTCCTCTCGAGCACATCCAACCCAGTTCACAGCTACGCGGACGACAGCACCCTCCATTCAAATATACAATATTCTAAGCCTGTCTCTTTAGCCCAATTAGATGAGGATTGCAGACTCATGGAGGGTTCTGTCTCCGTGGATCTCCAAAAAATATTAGACTGGGGCAGTAGAAATCTTTTATAATTCAACCCCACCAAAATTAAGTTTTGCTTTCTTTCTCACAAGAGATACACCAGCACTAGACCCATCACAATGAACAACCAAGTTATTCAAAGTAATGAGTCTTTTTCTCTGGTTGGCATTTCTGTGGATCGAAATCTTGAGCGGCTGCTAAGAAATTAGGTTTCCTCTTCCGGGCTCGCAAATACTTTTCACCAGCTAATCTCTATACCTTATATACTTCACAAATAAGGCCAAACCTCGAATAGTGCTCCCACATCTGGGGTGCCGCTGCCGCTTCTACACTCGCTATCCTGGACTTCATTCAAAAGAGAGCTATACGTCTCATCGGTGACCCTACCCTCACCCAAAGGCTGCCATCACTTGCCCACCGACGTGCCGTTGGTGACCTCTCTCTCTTTTATTGATATCTGCACGGGCACTGCTCAGAGGAGCTTTCCTCCATAGTTCCCCCACCTGCTGCCCCCAACAGATCCACCAGGGGAACAGAGCGAATGCACCCTTTTACTGTCCAGGTCATCAGACATAGTTGTGGAATTCCTTGCCGGCACATGTTTTGCCTTCTCCTCCGAACCTCCAAACATTCAAGTCCAGAATTAACAAGCTGCCTCTTTCCTCCTTGTCAACACCCACGGTACGAAAGTATTTGGGCTGTAAGCCCTCGTGGTGTGTTGTTGAAATTAAAAAAAAAACCGGCAAGCTTGAAGAACACCACCATAACTTTATTTTAAATTTCATAGGTTTATCTGAACTACTGTCA
Organism: Tillus elongatus; assembly: GCA_964006375.1. Lineage (NCBI taxonomy): Eukaryota > Metazoa > Arthropoda > Insecta > Coleoptera > Cleridae > Tillus > Tillus elongatus. The sequence continues at coordinate 247,926,393 of OZ023262.1, read as the reverse complement.
AATAAATTATAATTGATTTGTTGAAAACAAATCTTATCTTCTTTCTCACTCGTCCATGGCCTACCGTTAGTCATTTTTTTTGTGGTTCACTCTTTATTATGCTAACATCTCGGCTAACATTTTAACTTTTTCGATAACTTTTTATTACAGTAGGCAATACTAATCTCAACTGATATATTTTCATTAAGGGTGAACACATTCTTCGAACTCTCCTCGGAACTCTCCTTGAATGGTATGGGACCAAAAAAGACATACTAGTTTTCCACTTTTGCTGTGTCTTCTCTAACGGGCTATTTAAATTCGCATATTCTTCTTTTGTTTTGTCTTAGAAAGGTCATTTAGATTATTGGATTGCCGACATTATTAATAACAGGCTGGGCAAGTTTACCAATAAACCAGGCCTCGTCATAATAAACTGCATATAAATTATTCATCTCTACTGAAACCGATAACAATGAAATAGTAGTACATACGGACTCATTTTGCACAAGCCCTTTGTTCATTTCTTCAGATTCTGAAAACGTCTCCGTATCTGTTTTGTCATCATAAACTAATGCGTGATCTGCAGAATCCTCGGCAGAATCATCCGAACTCCCCGATTCTATTACGGCGTCTCTATTCATCGTTTTATTAGTCTAACTCGAAGTTTTTCTTTTCCTGCATTTTCTTTTGAGCTTTGGTGATCCCCCGAGTAATTCTGTCTTCTTAGTTTTTTCTGTACTCTTAGTTTTTGTAATAAATCGTTGCAGTCTATCTGTAGTAACCCTTTTCTTCGTTTCCTTCAGAACCCAGCAGAGCGAAGATTTTCTAATAACCTTAGAATTATTGCCGACCCAGACTCGAACATATGATCCTTCTTCAACTGTTTCATCCAGTAATTTTTGATCATAGTTTCTCATAATTAAGTTATCCATAACTCCAAGACAGGATATATCGCACAAGTCCTTAAATAAGTTACTGTTTGCATCGTTCAAGTCATCACCATCGATTTCTTCTGTTTCTATTGGCAGGGATGCAAGAGGTTGGACTTGATTAGGTGGAGTATTGACTGAATCAGCATTTTGTCTGTCAATCATGTTGTCGTTTATTTGTGAGTCTTCTTCGTCGTCTAGACTTTCGTCCTTTATCACTGGAGTTGCAGTCTTATACAAACTGTTGTTTTCCACCAGAATGCCGAGTTCTCGCGTGCCCATCTGTCCATCTTTTAACGCACTTTCTACTGCGTCAGCAATCATGATATCTGAAAAGTCTTTTAAATCTGTAATTGGCATCGAATTCACTTTTATATTTCTTTTCTCTTCACTTAGAAACACAATTACATCTTTCAGATCGTGCATAATGTTGTACGCCTTCTTAATTCGGTCCAAACGTCCCATAATATCTTTAACACTAAAGTTAACAACCGTTAAATACGTGGAGCTCATGGATCTTGTAGTCCTGAACGTCTGTTCACAATTCTGGCTTCCAAAAAGTACTGGTACAAACATGTCACTTGATAAAAGTGGATTGTCACGAATATTTCTGATAATATTAATAAGAGTATGTGCATTTAATTATAAACAAGTGTAACAGTTTGATGAAATAAAATGCTCTCCGATTGTGAATTTGTTATCTGTTAGCCACTGGCGCCAAATTCTAAGGAAAAAACATCATACCAAACTAACTAAATTCGATTCCTGACATCGTCGTACATCCTCAGTAAATTACCTTAAAACCTTAATAAATCACCATAAATCCCCAACGCTGTACACCATAAATCACCAGATATTTACCCCTTGGGTGCGACGGAATGTTGATGTTGGTATGTTAAAATAGTTACTTAAATCTTTCTTAAATTTTGAACTATTAACCCCGTACAGATACATAGATTTTTTTCTGTCTAATAGATTGGGATAATTAATACCCGTACAACGCTGGATACTTCGCTAGTAATATATAAATAAACTAATATATATATATATATATATATATATATATATATATATATATATATATATATATATATATATATATATATATATATATATATATATATATATATATATGTATATATCTATATATATATATATATATATATATATATATATATATATATATATATATATATATATATATATATATATATATATATATATATATATATAGATGCATTTAGACCTAGTAAGACTGATACGATATAGATAGGGCTTCTAGTTTTAGTACGATTTTACAATTAAGAGCTGGTGATAATCCTGCGATATACTACTCTGCTCTATTCCTACCACCCTGTATGATATTTACACAGCCGAACGGTGGTTCGGAACGCGCGCATATATGTGCACATTTTTGTCGTATCACTGTATAGGGTTACGCGAGAATTTAATATATTTTTATGAGCATTCGCCATCATAACTCACTCGTTGCGTCCAGAAAATTTTCAGCCATTGTCGAAGAAATACTTGTTTTTCAATAATTTAATTGGTTGTTTTACGCTTACAATTAACAATAAACTATTCTTTTTCTCTCCAGCAAAATATTCCCATGTTAAAGGCAAAAGTCACCCTCGTATAGGTGAGGAGATGTATACACGCTTTCCAATCATCACGTTTTCTGAACATCTTCTAAAATATTTTGCCTATAACGTTGATCTCTTCAATTCTCTTTGATTCACTATAACCTTTCAAAGGGACGAAACATCAAGCGGATTCAAAGTCATTGAATGTATCTTGTTAATTTCACGCTGTTTGGGGACAATAATGGAATTTTAATTTGGTTGATCTCATCCCTTGGATTAACACAAAGGGGTGATAATGAAAACATGTTGTAACATTTTGAAAATCGTATTTTAATTTTGTCACCATTGTCAGTGTCATTGGGGCAATGAACTCTAGAAGCCATAATTATATCTTTGTTTGAAAGCTTTTAGAGTTCAATAGATATTTATTTGTGTAAAAAAATTTTGTAATCTTACTTATAAGTAGAACATAATTTTTACAGGACACAAAGTTCGACTTTTTAGTTAAGTTTCGGTAGAAAAATTCACTAATGAGGAGATTGCGACTTTTAAATTAAACGAAAAAAATTTCAAATAAGCGCAAACTAGGCCCCTAGAACACATATCTGCTGTCACTTTAGCTTTTTATATTGATATGCATATACATATATAAATAAATAAATAAATAAATATACACTAAGTGAGTGGTGAACGTGCCACCACCTAGTTGCGGAACCAAGTAGTATGTTGTCACGCCAGCTCCAAATAACACGAAGTGTTAAAAAGTGGAGACTGTATACAACCAACTAACAAACTTTCACCACTCACTTAGTGTTGGAAGGCTGGCTACCATAGCCGTATTACTTTATAGATGTATTTTCGCTGCAATTAGTATGCCGTACTAACGAGCTCTAATTAGAGCGAAACCGGTCTACGGTACTAATTGTGAGAATGCATCTAGCCATGATATCAGGGTAGTTTAAATTTCACAAAGGGACCATTTTGAAATCAGATCCTGTTTGAGATGTCTGAAAGAACAAAATTAAAATATAAATGTCAAATTAAAGCAAAAGAATAATCAAAATTAATTAAATAAATAAGTACCTTTCATGTAGAACAACAAGTGATGCAGAGAAAAACCATTGTGATTTCAAGATTTGAAAAAGTGGTATAAAATAGACAGTCAATGATATGAAACTGCGTGTGTGTGTTTTGTTTCTTTAACGTCGGCATATTTCCGCGACTATGGCCAATCACCGACGCCAGGGAGCAGTTTCACCTCACTATCCTGGAAATTTTGCCGAACCCGTGCCTTTCTGTAAGAAGGGTAGGTAGCTTAACGTGCCCAACATCGCATGGACACGGGACCGACGGCTTTACGCCCCCTCCGAAGGGCGGAACGTGAAGACATTCAACTTGCTCAAATGCAATGCCAGAACCTCGGTTGATGTTAATTTTACAGTTTGTAGATATGAAACTACTTAGTAGTGATATGAGACAGTATGATAGGTATATAGAGTGAATATAAGCAGCAACAGTGTGTAATAAATGAAACGAACTATGCGTATACAGCAGGTGTGCCTGATAAAATTTGAATGTGACTTTAATCAGATGTAAAAACAATAAAGACTACCAGAAAGATATAGATATAAAACTCTGGACGCAGCAAGTGCGTTATGGTAGTGAATTTTCATAAAAATGTTTTTAATTGCAAATCTGTGTTTCCTTTTTAAGAAAGCAGGCATCAATTTTGGTTACCAGTATAACCTATATAGTAAAAACAATGTGCCACGTTTCATAAAAATAACTTTATTGTGTGAAAATGTACAAAAATTTCCAAAAGTAAACTTAAAGTGTTCCCGGAAAAACTCGTTTCTTGGTCAACCTTATAGGTTAATAGCAAATTGAGCTATTCAAATTTGAAGCATTTAATGAAAATTCGCTACCATAACGCACTTGCTGCGTCCCGAATTTCTTTTCTTACAAACATGCATCGCTGAAATATTCAAAAATGCAATAACATAAGGCGTTTGATTAAAAAAAATCTCGGGACGCAGCAAGTGCGTTATGGTAGTGAATTTTCATAAAAATGTTTTTATTGCAAATATGTGTGTTTTCTTTTTAAGAAAGCAGACATCAATTTTGGTTACCAGTATAACCTATATAGAAAAAGCAGGCATCAAATTTGATTACCAGTATAACATATATAGTAAAAACAATGTGCCATGTTTCATCAAAATAACTTGATTGTTTGAAAACGTACAGAAATTTCCAAAAGTAAACCAAAAGTGTTACCGAAAAAATCCGTTTCTTGGTCAACCTTATAGGTTAATAGCAAATTGAGCTTTTCAAATATGAAGCATTTAATCAAAATTCGCAACCACAACGCACTTGATGCCTCCAGAATTTCTTAACTTACAAACATGCATTATATTTCGATGGAAAATGCAAAAAAAATATGGGGTTTTCGACAAAAAAAAATTATTTGTATCACCAACGACTTATGGGCCACCCTGTGATTGTCGCAATAATTTCTTAAGATGTAGCTCAAAACCGTATAATTAATGTATACAATATTTTTTCATATCTTGTATAAAAATTATATACCATTAAACGATAAACTCTATAGCTAAGGCTACTGCCAAGCATTAGAAAAAGGGTCTATTTGAAATGAATTTTCTGGAAACATTTTAGTAAAATGAAGGACAATGACGGTTGAAACTAAGACTTCAGAGTTTGTAAAACATCCTTCTTGAGACATTTGATTTCCATATCCCGTATTAGATTCAAGTTCTTTGCCTAAATGTTGCCGATTTTGACGTTTTAAATCGCAACTTTGACGTTTTGAGGAAAACCCCAATTTATTTTTCTTTAAATGCCTATAACTTTTTTGTCTTTTGATCTACATAGCTAAATGGTAGGTAGCTTACCTATAAGGATATTAACTAGCGTACCAAATTTGGTTGCCCTTAGTTTGTTAATTCCGGAGATATAAATTTTTTTCGAAAGAAAACACAAAATTTTCCGGGAAAACCTGGGCAGATTTTCCTGGCTAACGAACTTATCCAAGCCATTTGCAAAAGGAATTTTTCCACCAAATTTAGTCAAAATCGGCCTATTATTTTTTGAGTTATCGGTGTGATACATATATATATATATATATATATATATATATATATATATATATATATATATATATATATATATATATATATATATATATATATATATATATATATATATATATATATATAAACATATAAAAATTGAAACTGACCCCGGATATGTGTTCTAGGGGGCCTAGTTCGCGGTCATTTGAAGAAATTTTTTCAAAATTCAAAAGTCGGGATCTCCTCATTAGTGAATTTTTTTTAAGAAAATTCACTAAAAACTCGGGACGCAGCAAGTGCGTTATGGTAGTGAATTTTTTTAAATATGTTTTTATTGCAAATATGTCTGTTTTCTTTGTATTTAAGAAAGCAGGCATCAATTTTGGTTACCAGTATAACCTATATAGTAAAAACAATGTGCCTTGTTTCATAAAAATAACTTTATTGTGTGAAAATGTACAAAAATTTCCAAAAGTAAACTTAAAGTGTTCTCACAAAAACTCGTTTCTTGGTCAACCTTATAGGTTAATAGCAAATTGGGCTATTCAAATATGAAGCATTTGATCAAAATTCGCTACCATAACGCACTTGTTGCATCCAGAATTTCTTTTTTTACAAACATGCATTATATTTCGATGGAAAATGCAAAACTGCAATAACATAAGACGTGTTTGATTAAAAAAAAAAGTCGGGACGCAGCAAGTGCGTTATGGTAGTGAATTTTCATAGAAATGATCTGGCACAAAATATTTTATTATAACTTTTTTTTCTTGTAACATAGAAATCTAAATTTTGGTGTATAGTTTACTTTTTATATCGTAAACCTACCTACCAAATTTGGTTATCATAGATTTTATACTTTTTAAGATAAAAAAATTTTTCAAATGAAAACTCAACATTTTCCCGGAAAACCTCGTCCAATTTTTCTAAATAACAAACTTGTCAAAGCCATTTACAAAAGGAAGGTACATGCCAAATTTTATTAAAATCGGCTTATTACTTTTTGAGATATGAATTTTTTTTAAATGAAAACTCAAAATTTTCCCGGAAACCCTCGTCCGATTTTCTTGACTAACAAACATGTCAAAGCTATTAACAAAAGAAAGGTACATGCCAAATTTTATTAAAATCGGCTTATTACTTTTTGAGATATGAATTTTTTTCGAATGAAAACTCAAAATTTTCCCGGAAAACCTCGTCCGATTTTCTTGACTAACAAACATGTCAAAGCCATTTACAAAAGGAAGGTACATGCCAAATTTTATTAAAATCGGCTTATTACTTTTTGAGGTATGAATTTTTTGAATGAAAACTCAAAATTTTCCCGGAAAACCTTGTCCGATTTTCCTGACTAACGAACTTATCCAAGCTATTAACAAAAGAAAGGTACGTGCCAAATTTTATCAAAATCGGCTCATTATTTTTTTGAGTTATCGGTGTGATACATATATATATATATATATATATAATATATATATATATATATATATATATATATATATATATATAAATATATATATATATAAACATATAAAAATTGAAACTGACCCCGGATATGGGTTCTAGGGGTCCTAGTTCGCGCTCATTTGCAAAAATTTTTTCAAAATTCAAAAGTCGGGATCTCCCCATTAGTGAATTTTTTCTACGAAAATTCACTAATAATTGAGAGAACACTAATAAAAGAAGACAAGTGCAACAGTGTAAGTGATTTTATTGTAATAGGGGCCTTTAAACACTAATAAACAATAATTAGTTGAGGTAAAGGCATTTTAACGAAATAAAAGGACCATAGGTGCATGTTAAAGGCACCAGGTTATTAAAAAAAGTAAAGACATGACTACATAAAATAGTTTATATAATAGAATTTCAAGTCTTGATTTAGAGCAAGTTTGTAATAAGATTAGGTACTAACCATAAAATGTGAACAATAGTTTGACATAATGGAAGCAAATAGCAAGATCCACATTTTAATACACAGTAATATAAATATCCAGACATTATCGTCAAAATCATAAAATAGGTCTGGCAGAGTTAATTAGCTGTAATTATTTTCAAATTTAAACCAAAGTAAATTTTTCTTCTTCTTTCGGTGCCATATCAGGTCCCCCTAACGTTGGCAATTACATTGGCGAGTTGTTCGTGGTTTTCGGCTAATCTGAATAGTTGTTCGGCACTGCGTATTCCAGTCCAATCGCGAATGTTCTTTAGCCATGACATCTGTTTCCTTCCAATTCCTCGGCTGCCCTCGATTTTACCTTTCATTATAAGCTGGAGCACCTTGTATCGGTCTCCTCTAAGAACATGTCCCAGGTATGATATCTTTCGCACCTTAATAGTGACAAATAATTCACGGACGGCATTCGCTCTATTTAATACTGCTTCGTTGGTCTGCATAGCTGTCCAGGGTATTCGAAGCATTCTTCTGTGCAACCACATCTCAAACGCTTCCAGTCGACCGATCGTAGCAGCCTTCAGAGTCCAGGTCTCAGCTCCATACAACAACACGGACCAAATATAACATTTGATCATTCTTTGACGCAATCTTAGGTTTAAGTTGTCGTTAGAGAAAAATGATTTCATTCTCATGAAAGTTAAGCGCGCTGTTTCAATTCTGCACTTTATCTCTTTATCAGGGTCTAAGTGTTCTGTGATATAACAACCAAGGTAATTGAATTGGGTAACTCTCTCAATGTTTTGTTGGTCTATCTGTAGGGAAGCATCGGCGTGCGGTTGGCGACTGAATATCATAAATTTTGTCTTATTGATATTTATTTTCAAACCCATTTTCCCTCCTGTCATGTTTTTACTATCCAACAACTCTTGAAGGCCCCGGACACTATCGCACAAGATGACCGTATCGTCGGCATATCGAATGTTATTAATAAGTTCACCGTTAATCTTCACTCCAAGGTCTTTATCTTGCAAAGCCTTCTTAAAGATTTTATCCGAGTATATGTTGTACAATAGCGGGGAGAGAATGCATCCCTGTCTGACGCCTCGTTGAATGCGACATTCATCGGTTAGTCTTCCATTGATTCGGACCACTGCTTTCTGCTTCCAATATAAGTTCTCTATAATTTTCAGATCTCTCTCATCGATTCTCAAGGTTCTTAGTATGTTTAAAAGTGTTTCATGCTGAACCCTATCGAAGGCTTTTTCATAGTCTATGAAACATACATAAATATCCTTGCGTTGGTCACGACATTTTGAAGAAGTATATTTAGGGCAAAAGGTGCTTCCCGGGTACCTAGTGCATTCCTAAAGCCAAACTGCGTCTCATCCAGGTCCTCCTCGCACTGACTTCTTATCCTTCCATGTATTATGCGAAGAAATACCTTTAATGTATGACTCATCAGGCTAATTAATCTATATTCGCCGCACTTCTTTGCTCGCTGTTTTTTCGGACGTGCTACAAAAACAGACTTCAACCATTCTTCGGGTATTTCACCAGTAGTATATATATTGTTAAAAAACTTAACTAGAACATTGATGTGATCTTCGTGGATCATCTGTAAGAGCTCTGCTGGGATGTTATCTGGACCAGTTGCTTTCTTGGTTTTGGCTGATTTTATGGCATGGAGAACTTCGGATTTTAAAATTTCTGGCCCTTCGTCTTGGTTTGCATTACCCTGCATATTTGGCCTGTCATCTTCAAACAATTCAGTCACATATTTACTCGATACCTCAAGAATTTCTCTTTCATCAATAATAGCTTTCCCCGTGCTATCCACGAGTATGTTAGTAGTTTTCTTGTTATACAAGCCAGCAACCTCCCGGACTTTCTTGTACATGTTAAACGTGTCATGCTTCCTTTCAAACTCCTCCATTTCTCGACATCTATCCATCATCCATCTCTCCTTAGCTGTTGGTATTTTTTGTTTTATTTCTCTTTGTTTTCTTCTGTATTCTTCTGTTTTGCCCTTGCACTGTCTTCTTTGCTCCATAAGATCTAGTATTTCTTCCGTCATCCAATGTTGTTTCTTGTGTCTGGTTGTTACTTTATGTTCCTCTAATATCTTGGTTATATGTTCGCGAAATAATTTCCATGTTTCCTCGACACCTTCGGTTGTTCGCATTTATTTCATGCAATCGTTTACAGCTTTTTCAATTTTACTTTTGTTGACGTCTGAAATCGTGAGATTCTTTTGCTGGTGTTTCTTTTCTATCTGTTTTAGCTTGACTCTTACGTCTGCGACTAAAGGGTTGTGGTCAGAACCAATATCCGCTCCAGGATACGTTGTAACCCTGGTGATGGAGTTCCTAAATCTTTTGTTGGTAAGAATATAGTCTATCTGATTTCTTACTACATGTGTTGGGTTATCTCCAGGGCTTCTCCAGGTATAGAGTCTACGTTGATGTAAGCTATACCATGTGTTGGTTACCACCAGATTGTGTTCTTGGCAGAAATCAAACAGTCTGTCACCTCGATCATTACTTTCTCCCAAGCCATACTCCCCCACCAGATCCAATCTGCGACCTTTACCAATTTTGGCATTAAAATCACCAATTATATATGTGATTTCGTTGGATTTTAAGCTCTTTAGTGTTGTACTAAGTTGATTATACAGAACTTCTACTTCGGTGTTATACTTTTTCTCTGTAGTAGGGCGTATATTTGTATTAGGTTGATATTAAATGGTGATGCGTGTAGCTGTAACAGTACTATTCTGTCGCCGATTGGAACAAAGTTAATGACATATTTCTCTATTTCTGATGTTACAAAAATTCCTTCTCCGTTCCTATGTTGTGGGTCGTCGTTGTCGCTCCCGGAGTAATATAGTATACCGTCTTTGTGTCTGCATGTCCCCGAACCAGTCCATCGCAATTCACTCACTCCCATAACCGACAGTTTTAAGCGTTTAGTCTCCTGAACAAGATTTTCAAATTTTCCAGCAGCATAAAGGCTTCGAACATTCCATGTGCCTATCTTTAGAGTGGATTTTGCTATTTTGAGCCGGGGGATTCTTAGCACCCCTTGCCCATCAAAGGGCTGCCCGGGACTAGGGGCCGTCGCTTTTGTTTTTCTCGCCATAGCAATATCCTGGCAAATTTTAACAGTGTGCTTTCCCGTTGCCTTCACTGTTTTTTTAGTTCAGCCGCCACTAACATGAGAACAGACGCTGTTTGCAGCCGCCCAGTCTGGATCAGACGCTGCGTACCTGTTGGTCCGCGGGAGGTATTTGATTTCCCTCCTACCACTCATTTCTGAGAGGCATTCCCCTATCCGCCACCTGGGGTCGCGCCCTCTAGGGGTTGCAGGTTCCCCCGAGGGTATATAATATAATAAGGTATTTAAAGAAATACGATAACAAGCCAAAGATCACAATTCACTGAAATAAAAATTTCAAGCAGTTATTTGAAGTATTTCGATGAACTGAATCGGCTTAAAAATTATACTGAAAGATTTAGAATGAAATGTAGAACGTCGTGTACATAATAAAATTATGGTTTAATAATCCATTTTGCTGCGATGGATAATATAACCTGAAAATCCAGGTATTTAATCTAAATGACTCTAAATGTCATATGCTATCTGTCAAAATACCGGGCAACGAATAGACTAATAGAGCAAGGCAACGAACACGAAAATCAATGATAAATAGAATAAATAAAGAAGTTTGCTCTGGAGTTTTCATAGAATTTTTCGACCGTTGAAGCAAGAACCATTTTGTAATCTCTCTTGGTGTCGACATATGAAAGAAACAGGACGCATGCACGTTTTGCTCCAAAGAAAATTTTCGAAAATAATAATTAAAATGAATGAAAATGTTGAGAGAAACGTTGACATATAGCTGATTTTACTTACAGGGTATGTAAATATGGATCTCGCTAGAGAACGTATTATGTATTAACTATAAAACAAATTATCTGGGACTTGCTGACCATACTAAAAAAATTTCGTGACGCAGCAAATGCGTTATATTAGCGAATTTTCATAAGAATTGTACACTATTATTATACGGCATATCAGTAAAGTTAATACTTCAAACTTACACAGACCTTGAAGCTTGATTTTAGAGGTCCTAGTACGCGCACATTTGAAGAATTATTTCAAAAGTGTTATCATCGATATCTCTCTATTACCAAAAAAATCTTGCGTTCCAACTCCTTTTGAGAAAAATGCCCAAAACACAATTTTCTATAAATCTAAAGAACCAAATTTTGCTATATCTGTAGATAGTGTAAGTCTCTTTAAAAGAAACTTGTACTACCAATTTCATTAAAGTTATCCAGAAGATTTCCGGATGGAAACTTTATTTATATTTAGAAACGTCAAGTATCTGCCAAATTAGAAACGTAGCAGTTATTTTTCCTTATTAATCGCCAGTATGATTTCGTTTTAGTCAACCTAATCAAACCGGTTTTTTTCAATATCAACAGTAACAATTATAATTTCAGACTCAAAGGTGACAAACTTATTTAGGCGTTTTAAACAAAAATGAGATCTTGTTCAAAACGTATGAAATCTGTGCACTATTGTTTCTCCAAAATAAAACATAAAAAATACATTCATCGAGCTGGATTCGATCGCACAACCTTCTGTTTAGGTAGCAAGCGCGATGCCCACTGCGCCATCAAGCAAACGTCAACTAACGTTTTATTTGCGTGATACTTTAAATCGGCTTCATGTCGGGGATATTATATTCAAACTATACGTGACAATTAATGACAGAATTTGTAGAATTACCATTGAAACACATCCCACGACTGTTTTAGTCTTATATGAAGTTTTATGTTTAAGTTTAAAGATAAAATAAACTATTTTAGAATCATTTTTATAGAGACCTGGCTTGATTTTGTTTACATTTCTGCTATATTGTGCGACAGAATAATATATCTATGCTGCGTTAAAACTATTTGGGGCCTTCAATAAAGCTACAAATATAGTGTATTTGAATAATAGATTGAATCCCCCAGTTAAATATCAATTACTGCGCAAATTTTTAATTTCATTTTGTCTGTCAATGTCCATAATTGCAGTCGAGATTTCACGATTGTTGGTTCGGGTAGTATGTTTATGCCTGGTATATATTTAGCTTGGTTACCGTTGATGTATGGTTTATACCTGTTGTATGAATCAATCTACGCCTTGCAGTTAATTACTCTGTCTGTCAGGCATTGGACTTTAAACTAAGTCGTTTTAATGCATGTTTTTGGGATTTTATTTTTAATTTGGAAAAAAACTCTAAATGTTGTGTACCAAATTACTAAAAATTCACAACATAGGTTTATTTGCACTATTTCTAGCCAGATGTTAAAGCTCATTCTAGTTACTCTGATACTTACAAAAATATAGCGTTTTCAAAAAGTATTCCCAGATTTTCCACCGAAAAAACTTGAGCATAAATGCTGATTAAGGAACTCGACCTTAGTTTACGCCCAAACAAGATTTTTGCCAAGTTTCATTAAAATGAGTCTATTATTTTTTGAGTTATCGCTCGGATACATATATATATATATATATATATATATATATATATATATATATATATATATATATATATATATATATATATATAAATTTTAATGGACCTTGGTTTTGGGTTCTAAGGACCCAAATTCGCGCTCATCTGAAGAAATTTTTTCAAAAGCTTTTCATCGTGACCTCTCTATTAGCGAAATTTTCTTAATGAAAATTCGCTAACAACAAGAACGTATTTAACCAAGCATACGCGGGAAATCAGGCAGATGGTAATAGGAACCACACAATAAGGTTTATTTGTACCAAATATAGATGTCCTCGGGTATACTATATGTAAACAAATGTTTTTCAGGTTTATTGATGGGGAATATTTGCTATCAAAGACAGCCCTGTGGATTAATATAATATAAAAATTGTGTTTTTATAAAATAAGTTAAAATATAAGTCACAGAATCTTAAATAGAAATTTTGAGAATTAAATATAAAACTCTGGACGCAGCAAGTACATTATGGTAGTGAATTTTCATTAAATTGTTTTTAATACCAAATATGCGTTTTTTTTTAAGAAAGCAGGCATCAAATTTGGTTACCAGCATAATCTATATAGTAGAAACAATATGCTATGTTTCATCAAAATAGCTTTATTGTTTGAAAATGTACAAAAATTTCCGAAAGTAAACTGGAAGTGTTTTCGAAAAAAAACCGGTTTCTCGGTCAACCTTATAGGTTAATAGCAAATTGAGCTATTGAAATTTGAAGCATTTAATGAAAATTCGCTACCATAACGCATTTGCTGCGTCCCAAATTTCTTTTCTTACAAACATGCATTATATTTATATGGAAAGTGCAAAAATGCAATAACATAAGGCGTGTTCGATATAAAAAAAAAGAAAATTTGTATCACCAACGACTTATGGACCAGCCAGTGATTGTAGAAATATTTTTTTAAGATGTAGCTCAAGACACTCTATAATTAATGTATACAATTTTTTTCGTACCTTGTATAATAACGGATACATTGATCTTTATTAACTTTTTACGAAAATTCGAGAAAAATTATATACAATTAAACGATGAACTATATAGCTAAGACTACTGCCAAAGCATCAGAGAAAGGGTCTATTTGAAATGAATTTTCTAGAAATATTTTAGTAAAAGGAAGGATAATGTATACAATTTTTTTCGTGTCTTGTATAATAACGGATATATTGATCTTTATTACCTTTTTATGAAAATTAGACAAAAATTATATACAGATAAACAATAACTCTATAGCTAAGACTACTGCCAAAGCATCAGAGAAAGGGTCTATTTGAAACGAATTTTCTGGAAACATTTTAGTAAAATGAAGGATAATGACGATTGAAACTAAGACTTCAGGATTTGTAAAACATTCTTCTTGAGACATTTTTTCCATATCCCGTATTAGCTCCAGGTTCTTTGCCTAAATGTGACCAGTTTTGACGTTTTAAATCACCACCCTGACGTTTTGAGGAAAACCCCAATTTATTTATTTTTAAATTCCTATAACTTTTTTGTCTTTTAACTTAGGGAGCTAAATTTGGTACGTAATTTACCTATAATGATGCAAACCCGTGTGCCAAATTCATATATATATATATATATATATATATATATATATATATATATATATATATATATATATATATATACAACAAGTCGGGATCTCCTCATTAGTTAAATTTTTAATTTAAGAAAATTCACTAATAGTTCAGATTGTAGCTATATGGTATATACATAATAATTTAATAAATAACAGAATAGTATCATTGACCTAAACAAAATTTTAAGGGTAAAAAGATTTGTTGAAACTTACAGAAAATATATATTACTTAATAGAAATCAAAGATATTAAAATATTTAGTCAATGGAGGGTTTAGAGATAAGTGACTGCACAGGCTTTGTCACCTACAAAACAAGGTGTGACTTGAATTTACACCTGGAGATATAAGTCCAAGCCGAGACAATGCATACGGTAGGTCAAATTAAAATAATTTAAGCTCATGCATATATTTTATTTTCTCATGTTGAAATATACATGGTGGTTTAATAATAAAAGTTAATATACTGTACCAGGTTATACAACCATCGATACATTCAGGTGCATAAACAAAGGTTTACCACAACATATGTACATCATATACAAATATGTTACACTCTTTCTTATTCATAAAAACAATAAATACAAATTGAGCAAACCCTTAGTAGCAATAAAATAAATAAAGCACACAAAGCAGAATGAAAACTGTATATAAATATATATATATATATATATATATATATAAATATATATATATATATATATATATATATATATATATATATATATATATATATATATATATACTGCCCAATATTGCATGGCCACGCAACCGACGGCTTTAGGTGCAGACATTCAACTTCTTCAAATACAATGCCACAACCTCGGTTGATGCTAATTTTACAGTATGTATTGAAAAAGTGAAAAGGAAACCCTGGAAATCGATTCAAGTACCCTTTGGTTCAAAAGCACACCTTCTTACCCCTGAACCACCGAATCTCTCGCTATTATCTGATTTAGAAATATAACAAAATTCAAATATCCAAAATACTGCGCCAACAATACCATGGCATTGATGCAAATTGAAAACGTATAAAACTTTCCAATATTTAGCAAGACTTCGTTTTGTAAAAGAAAGTTGATTACACTAGTCTGGGGACTACATTCCACTGTTCAGAAGTTATTGCTTTAAAACTGTAATTTCAATCTACGAGCATGATTTTAAAATTAAGTTTGGCAATCTTGGGGACTCATCGCATCGTTTCATTAAAACTGCAACTTTGTTACGTGACGTACGTCACTGTCGCCTTGTTCCATCAGCGCGATTATCCATAAAGAACTCACTGCAGAAATTTAGTTTCGGCTGTTGACGACACCAACTCGTTAATTTGTCCATTAATGACTCCTTTAATACGACATAACATGGACACTCTGTGCATTAAATTAAACCCATAAAGTATCTGGGTTAACATTTATGAGCGCGCTTCTAGACTAAACGCTAAAGCATACTCCAATAACTATTTATGAAGTGAAAATGCAATATGATCTACTTTATAGAGACCAAATTTTACGAGGAAACTTTTAAAGTCCTGGTAATGTGCTTAGGAGGCGAGCGAAGGGTAGCAGGCAAGACTGAACTCGAATAGGGATTGCTTTTTATCCACTTGATGTGTTTTTCTGCGCCAGTGTGCGATAAGGGTCATCCAAGCAAACATGGCCCCATAGGAGGGAGGATATAATCTGGGACTGCCACCAACAAAGTTAACACAATTCCTGAAGTATGAAAGCTAATTATTAACTTGTCTCCTTTTAATAAAATGTAAGAGGCATTTAGATATACAGACATACGTATGTCGGCTTTGTATACATATATAAAGGTATCAGATAGGAACAGACTCAGAAGTAGTGATGTTGCAAGAACGAAGGGAAGAAATACTGAAGGAAAAACCAATCGTTTTATTAATTTTGTATAAAATGATCCCTTTATACGCATATTAATAATATGAAGTCCAATTAAAATTCTACTTACAAGTAGGTCTAGTTGGTTATTATAATACCTTTTTTACGAAGTCAAAAAAGTCTGGACGCAGCAAGTGAGTTATGGTACTGATTTTTTCACAGAAATTATTTACATTCTATTATATATATATATATATATATATATATATATATATATATATATATATATATATATATATATATATATATATATATATATACCGAGTTGCAACTTTCAAAGCGGAACCTAGGAGAATAACATGGGAAATCAAATATTTGCAAAATTATAAGTGTGAGCAACCATGACATGCCAAATTCGAATAATTTTGTTACTATCAAATTAGACATTTCTGATTATCAATACACATTTTCCTGAAAAGCTTGACAATGAATAATAATAATAATAATAGCTATAGTAATCAGGAACACGTGTTTATTGTAAAAACATATTACAGTGCTGGCAGTTTGCAAAAAGTTTGAGATTTGTCCTCAGTTAAGTAAGATGATCTGATAATCGGGCATAATGCTGATTGCACATTATTAAAAAATTACGAAAATCCTCGTTTACCATGATTTTGTTTTAACATAAGACACTTTGAAGAAAAAGCAATTATAACAGTAGTGCCTGCAGTTCCGGAACAATAATAAAATTAACTATTAACAAAAAATAGGTAACAATAATTTAACTGAAACAATTATACCAAATATTCAAATAGTCCCCCATTTTGATATAAACAATATCCCAACCTGTTATAAAATGCCTTTCGAACTTGTGCGAGTTGTTGGGTATTAATGCATGCACATTCAGCAAAGATAGCCTTCCTCAAAGAATTAATATTTGGGTGGCGAGTTTTATAAATTTTGTTTTTAAGGTGACCCCACAAGAAGAAGTCACAAGGTGCCAAATCGGGAGATCTGGCCGGCCATTTAATACTACCACCGCGACCAATCCAATGATTAGGAAAAAAATTATCTAAACAGGTTCTTACGTCCACACCAAAATGAGCTGGACACCCATCCTGCTGAAACCAGACTTCCCGATTTTCATTTGCAACTTCGTCTAATGCAGGACATACCTTATTTACCAAGACTTCCAAATAATTTTCTGAATTTAAATTGACAATTAATTCAAACGGTCCAGTGATATCATTATTAAAAATGCCTGTCCAAATATTAATATTCTGAAGGTATTGGGATCTCGTCGAAAGTTGTAACCTTAGGTTTTGTTGCGCCCAGTATCTTGTATTCTGTACGTTAGGTTCATTATTTAGCGTAAACGTGCACTCGCCAGTAAAGCAAATCGATGAAAAAAATGGCGATCCCGATTGGCACGTTCCATAACATCTTCACAAAATACACGCCTGCTCTCTTCATCTATTGCCAACAACTCTTGATGGCACTGTGGCTTGTACGGGTGGTAGTTGTGTTTTTTAATGATTTTTCGCGCATACTCCCGAGAAACACCACATTCTTCTGCTGCAACTCTAGTACTTGTAGTTGGATTGACATTGAATAACGCTAGCACCCTTTCCTCTAGTTCTGCATTAACTTGTCTTCTAACGCCTGTTTCATTATAAAAATACATTGATATTGAAATAATACAAATTCAGCTGTAAGCCTACCACCCCTATTTTCTACTGCTATAATTGCAGTTTCTTCAAATTTTCTTAAAATACGTTGGATTGTGGTCACGGATGGAATGGGTCGATCATCGTACTTAACTGAGAACAAATATCGAACTCTTCGCAAACTGCCAGCACTGTAATATGTTTTTACAATAAACACTCGTTCCTCATTACTATAGCTATTATTATTATTCATTTTTAAGCAAAGCTTTTCAGGAAAATATGTATTGGTAACCAAAAATGTTTGATTTGACAGTAACAAACTTATTCGAATTTAGCATGAGAAAAATGTTTTATTTGACAGTAACAACATTATTCGAATTTAGCATGTCATGGCTGCTCGTTTTGAAAATATTTAAATTATCATCTCATGATAAAAAGAGCTTTTAATTAGTAGGTATTTGGTATCAGCAGGCTCAGAAAATTAATTTTCTTTTGATAGACGCCACTACCGTTCTTGTAGATAAAAGAGGTGAGTAGCAAACTGCAAATATGTGATTTTCCATGTTATTCGCCTATGTTTCGCTTTGAAAGTTGTCACTCGGTATATATATATATATATATATATATATATATATATATATATATATATATATATATATATATATATATATATATATAGTTTAGTTTTACCACGCGATTTTAAGTTGTAAGACTATAGTGTTATATGTCATAGCAAGCTGGCATAACTGCACTGAATTGTGCGCATGTCCCACCCCTCGAAACGAGGGTAGCTGCAATGTTCAAGAGCTGGACAGAGCCTATTCATTCACCAACACAGCTTCGAAAAGCTTCTGCACTTCTGCACAGGGTGCATTTGATTTGTACACGAGCACACGTTGTGCTATTACACGTTCAGCCTATATACAATGCATATCATTGGTATATAGGTTATATGGCTTTAAAGCCTATTCGTTCGACACATCAGCTTCGAAGAGCTTATTACACGTATATCAATAGTATATAGTTTTATTGTTTTTAAATATATAAGTACGTTAAGTGTTTCCAAGAGATTTTATTCCATAACACGATACAGTCCATTTTAATTACGTAAGTAGCGGTAACTACAATCCACGAACCACACACGTTAACAATTGGTCAATTCGAGCCGGATTTTCAACAACAATTGGTCAATTGGAGGCGCATTATTTAACACAATTGTAGTTACGCTAATAGTGAGAACCCCAGCAGAAGAGGAAGTCAGTTCATCAGAAAATTCTATTGGAAAGCCGATCGCAGCATTCAGAACATCCAGCACGTGGGTACCACATAGTGAGTCACATTGTTCTTATCCTCAAAATCACGTTTTTTATTTTGTTATCCATGCTTGTTTATTGTAAGAATTTATTTGTACTGGGTGGTGTAATCGTTTTTTGAGTAACATTTTTTATCATTCATTTCCTTTAAATTATTTTCATTTAAATCGTAATAAATTAGAAAAAAACATGTCGGAAACACACAAGTTACGTATTCTAATTAGAAAGAAATGTTCTCTAAAAGCCTCTCTGACACGTTTCGTAAAATTTGTAGACAATTATACAACTCATGATAACGACGTTTTAAAGGAACGGTTATTTCAATGCGAAACATTTCTAGATAAATTCATAGAAGTGCAATTTCAAATAGATATTTTAAATGATAATTACGAAGAGAGCTCAGATATTGAAAACGCGGAAATTGAAATTTTTGAGAATGCGTACTACGAGGTTTGTGCACGTGCAGAAAGATTACTTTTAAATTCAAATCCAAATACCAGTGACAGTGGTAACTATTCGGGAGACTGTGGACTACCACAGTCTTCAAATTCAATTAATTCAAGCGCGGCCGAAACACCTTCCTTACCGGAAGTTAGATTGCCAGCCATCTCATTAAAGCCGTTTTCTGGTAATACACGGGATTTGCTCAGTTTTAAGGACAATTTTAATGTCTTAATCGAGTTCAATCAACAATTGCACAACGTACAAAAATTTCTTTATTTAAAATCGTGGCTTAGCGGTTCCGCGAATCAGGTCATATCAAATCTTGAAATTACTGATGCAAATTATAAAATCGCTTGGAATTTACTCGTCGAACAGTTCGAAAACAAAGACGCCATTGTACATAATCATGTAAGCGCCATATTTAATTTAACGTCAGTTACAAAGGAATCTCACGCGGGTTTGAGAAATTTAGCCAACGAAATGAAAATGCACCCCAGAGCTCTTCAAGTGCTGGGTGAACCCACGCATCATTGGGATACCTTGATTATTTACTTATTGTATACTAAATTTGATAACGCGACTCGACGAGAATGGGAAAACTCCATAATTTCTAATAATACACGTAAACTTGAAAATTTGCTTAATTTAATCGAACGTAGGCGTCAATTTTTAGAAAAACTACCGTTGAACAATAAGCCTGCAAACAATTATTTTTCATATCAAAAACCGGAACATAATGTTCCATCGAAGGTCACGTGGCATATTACAGCCAATGAGTCAAACTGCGCTATATGTGATTATAATCACCAGTTATACCAGTCGGTAGAAGTTAAAAGGTTAACACTCCAACTGCGGCTCGACGAAGTAAAAGGGTTGCATTTGTGTTTTAATTGCTTGCGCCGTGGACAACATAACTCAGAAAATTGTACATACGGGGGCTGCAAAATATGCGGGAACAAACAAAATACCGTCACGTATGGGTTGGGCCCGAGTTCGTTTTTAGCAAGTCGTTGCCTAAAACAAATAGCTATAGATAATCGAAGCAAATTACCCCAGATAACCGGAGCAAAAAAACGCGACTTTTACGTAGACGACTTGCTTACGCAAGCTGTGTCAATAACGGAGGCAATAAGTTTAAAACAGGGCATGAGTTCTTTGTTGAGCTCAGCGGGCTTCAAGTTGCGCAAGTGGGTTGCGAGTGACCAACGAATACTAAGTTTAAACGGGCAATTAAATTGCGTAAAAAACTACTTTGAATTTGGCGATTCATCGAATTCGAAGACCTTAGGTCTATATTGGAATCCATCTGAGGATGGTTTAAAATTTAACGTGAGCACTCTGTATGCAAAACCCACAACCAAGCGACACATGTTGTCTACCATTGCGCAACTGTTCAATCCCATTGGGCTCATTGGTCCAATAATAGTAGTGGCAAAAATTATCAGGCAAAATTTGTGGAGACAACAAATTGAATGGGCTCAACCTGTCCCAGAGCAAATAAAAAAGCAATGGTTGGGCTTTATAGGCAAATATCATTTATTAACTCTATACGTGCCAAGACAAGCGACATGTCCGAACCCAGTTGTAATTCACGTACACAGGTTTTGCGGCGCGTCCACAGCTGCTTATGGCTGTGCTATTTACGTACGTTCGTCTGATAGTTCAGGCAATCACACGATCGGGCTGGCATGCTCAAAATCTAGAGTCGCGCCACTCAAAATAATAACCACACCTCGTCTGGAATTATCTGGGGCATTATTGTTATCAGAATTAGTGAATAAGGTAAGGGCATCCTTATCGTGCCCTGTAGATAAAATATTTTACTGGTGTGACTCGACCATAGTTTTAGCTTGGCTCCGCCGTGACCCAAGCAGTTTAAATATATTTGTTGAACACAGAGTGTCCAAAATAAAGAGTGTCCAAAATAAAAGAATTTACATCTGTTGACAATTGGGGCCACGTCTCTGGAGAGACTAATCCAGGCGACATTATCTCCCGAGGACAACGCACCGACATATTATTAAGTAACGATATGTGGTGGAGGGGACCATCCTGGTTAGCTCTTGACACGATACAGTGGACTTCGCAACAAAATATTTCTTTAGATATTGAAGTGCCGGAAAAACGTAACCAACGTACATGCGTAGTCGTTCAAAATAATATGTTTGCAACTAAATTATTCGATAAATATTCGTCACTTGACAAGCTTCGTAGGGTTTTGTCATATTACCTAAGGTTTTATAAAAACGATGTCTATTAACAAGTACAGTGGAGTATTAATCTCGGAAGAGATCGAAATCTCAACGAGACTTCTAATCAGACTCGCGCAAACCATTGAATTCCACAGCAAACTAAAGTCATTAAAAAACAATAAATCATTAACTTCGACAAGTAGCTTGATATCACTTAATCCATTTGTCGATTCAACTAGAATTTTAAGGGTCAAGGGGAGATTAAGGAATGCTAATGTTCCCTACGATCAAAAGCATCAAATATTATTACCTCGAAGACATCCGCTGACTCTACTAATAATTAGGGATGTTCACGAAAAAATGCTCCATTCTGGAACAGAAGCCGCGCCAGGAGCCATTCGAAACGCATATTGGCCTATATCAGGTCGAAGCAATGTAAAATCAATTATTCGTCAATGCAACAGTTGCTTCAAATCTAGACCTGTGATGGCTCGGCCACTAATGGGCGATCTCCCTTTTTTGTGAGTGAACCCTGAAAGTTTAAAGGCCTTTACGACTTGCGAACTTGACTACGCCGGTCATTTTTATATCAAGGAGGGGGTGCGCAAGGTTACTACTCGCAAGGGTTACCTCTGCATTTTGTGTGTTTTATAACGAAGGTTGCGCATGTTGAGCTGGTTGGTAATCTGACAACCAAATATATTTTTGACAGTTTCAAATTGATATTATTCTAGACGCGAACTTTCAAGTAATTTTTTATTCGTGCAATGCTACAAACTTCGTAGACGCATCACGCGAACAAAAATTAATTTTGCATGAAATTAAAAAACAACAGAAGCGACAAAAAATTTTCGGCAATCACAATGTAAGGGGAAATGAATTCACATTCGTGGAGTTATACACCATCCTAGTACAGGTGGAGGCTTGCATGAATTCCTGTCCTCTTACCCAAGTACCAAGTGTTCCCAATGACCTAACACCCCTAACTCCTCGTCACTTCCTCATAGGTGGCTCACTAAAGGCACCTACTAAGAGACCAGTTTTGAAAACGATGGTGCTACGAGTACATCAGCAGTCTTCAGCAGTGAGGAAAGTGACAAACCGGTTCTGACTTTGACATTCGTACGGGGGATTTAGTGTTAATACGCGACAACATTTAGCTTAATGTGAGTGGACACTTGGCCGTGTTATCGAACTTCACCGCAGTGCAGTGAACCGTCTTGCAATATTGCCATGCAGTGATAGAAACATTTTATAGACATTTTTTTATTAGCCTATTTGTATAACTTGTATATATTTTTATGTCTAGTTTTTAAGTTTGTATGTTTAGGTTAGTTTTTTTGAAGCTACTACTTCAAGGCGGCCGGTATGTTTAGTTTTACCACGCGATTTTAAGTTGTAAGACTATAGTGTTATATGTCATAGCAAGCTGGCATAACTGCACTGAATTGTGCGCATGTCCCACCCCTCGAAACGAGGGTAGCTGCAATGTTCAAGAGCTGGACAGAGCCTATTCATTCACCAACACAGCTTCGAAAAGCTTCTGCACTTCTGCACAGGGTGCATTTGATTTGTACACGAGCACACGTTGTGCTATTACACGTTCAGCCTATATACAATGCATATCATTGGTATATAGGTTATATGGCTTTAAAGCCTATTCGTTCGACACATCAGCGTCGAAGAGCTTATTACACGTATATCAATAGTATATAGTTTTGTTGTTTTTAAATATATAAGTACGTTAAGTGTTTCCAAGAGATTTTATTCCATAACACGATACAGTCCATTTTAATTACGTAAGTAGCGGTAACTACAATCCACGAACCACACACGTTAACATATATATATATATATATATATATATATATATATATATATATATATATATATATATAGGGTGTGTAATTTAAAACTCCATACACCATTTTCTTTAAAACTAAATGGGGTTGAAATGCTTGAACTTTGCTGAAAAAAAAATTGTGTTATCATATAAACTTTTAGATCCTTGGACCATTTAAATAGGTTGCATTTGAAGTAAAAATAAATTTGTTTCCATTGATATTTTCCATAAAATCAACCGTTTTTTAGATATATAAGTTTTTAACTTAAGTGTAGCATTTCTTGCAAAATAAAAACCTCCGAAAATTGTTTAATACAAGAAGATAAAAAGGAAATGTGAGCGGAAAGTTTGAAAAAAACCAGCTTAGTTGAATCTATGTAAGATACCATTTACCCATTTTGCAGCTATACTTCCTTAAAATCCTGTTTACTACGCTTAGGACCTTTATTCACCGCAGGTCCCGTAATTTTCTTGGGGGTTGTTCCTAAGAAATTTTACGTCTTTATATTGATCTTGTTTATGCATTGAGGCAGTGGCGGTTTCTCTAAGGAGGCATAGGAGACCGGGCCTCCCTAGTCAGAATCAGAATTAGTTACATCCTCCCTATTCAAGTAGTCAGTTAGTTACATCTAACTTTAATCCATTATTCAATATTAAAGTCATACTTACCCATATTATTAATTATTATTCAAACCATATTCATATAAGAATTCTTTAAATATGCAATTACAATTACAACCGGCAACGCTGCTGGGAAGTATATTACCAAAACTGTGCGATCTTCTTGTGTGCTTGTGTGGCGTTACGGAGGCCCGGTTGCGATGTTTTCGACTTTGGACCATATTCTAACACATTGATTTGAATGCATACAAACATTAGCGCTGGCACACCAATTAAAACCGCGCTTAAAATCACGTGCTCGGAGGCCAGACTCCGCGACTAATGTGAGCGTTGGTATGGTAGAATTTTACTTCTAGGATAGTTTATAGAGTGTTGTCAAACATAAACAAATTAATAGAAGTATTTGATTGTATTTTGAATCACGATGATTTCAAACAAGATCAACAAGCTCTGAGAGAATCTATTGACCTAAAACGACATCTTAACGATCCCCATTTTCTTTTTCTTTTACACACTTTTAAATGTATATTTGAACATACCGATGTTGTATTTTTAATTTTACAAAATAAAAGCACAGATATTTCTTACGCTAAGAAACATCTGATTGTATTAACTACTACATTGCAAGATTTTAGAAATAATGAAATTAATTTTAATGAAATTTACAACTCCTTATTTGAGGATTTTGAAAATAATGAACCAGCACCAAAGAATAGAAAGAGGGCATTAAGTATTCAAAATTTAAAACAGAATTATAAACAAATTTTTAGTGACATTTTAGACACAATAATTAATCAATTGCAAGTAAGATTTTCGGATTTAAACAAACTCAAGACAATTTAATTTCGTATTCAAGAGACTTTCCAAAGGATATCTCTGAATTATTATTAAAAGAATATCCTTTGTTTGATTCAGTTGCATTAAATAACGAACTGACCACTGTATACACAGATACAGAACTTTTTCAAGATTGCCCTACGCCTATCGAAATTATTATTAATTATTCTTTATACGAATTACTTAATTTCTTGTATAACCGAGTTTTATAAACTGCTTGCGTTAATAGTCACAATTCCTGTCACATCTGCTTCAGTAGAAAGAAGTTTTTCTGCACTTAAACGCATCAAAACATTTTCCAGAAATAGTATTAGTCAAGACACGTTAAAAAACATATCAATGATTTCTATAGAAAAAGGGCTTGTTATGGAACTGACAGAGCAGACTTCATTTTACGATAAAGTAATCGACATTTTTGCGTAGCAAAAAGATAGACGGATTCCATTAATTTATAAAATTATTTAGGGACGTCTTAGTTTATCAGTTAAATTCAGTAACAGATACTCAACACCTCCTATTTTCTTGTTTCTGTTTTATTTATTTATATTTATTTTCGTTATTGTTATTTAGAATTTATTGTTTAGTTATTTTTGTAAATATGTAAATAATCCTCGAATCCCTTTTTCCCGGATTCCTGACACGACGTCCCACGTCCCACCTCTTGGCAAGTTCCATTAATTTACAAAAATATTTCAATACTAGATGCTCTACACCACCTATTTTTTGTTTCCGTTTTATTTTTTTATTTTCGTTATTGCTATTTAAAATTTATTGTTTAGTTATTTTTGTAAATATGTAAATAATCTCCGATTTCCATTTTCCCTGATTCCTGACACTACGCCCCACCCCTTGTCAAGTTATACTCTACACTTCAGCGTTGGTCCTTGCCGAGCAACAGCGACACGCATTACTTGGTGGCGTGAAGTGAAATATAATACATAATATTACTATGCTTACATTTATGTTCTTATTTCTTATTAACAATAAGACAATGCGTTTCGCTGGCTAAGTAGAGTTAGGTATGCAAAAGAACGTGTACTTATTGACTGCCTCTGTACTGTGAATGAGATATCCTGCCCCGGATCCCGGACTTGAACGTATAAATCCCGGAATATTAGTGGCGTGCGGTCCATGGAAGCAAGGGAAGCATTGCTTCCCTTAAAATAACGACCACATAACTACTTAAAAATAATTTATATTAAACCGCATTATTTAAAATCCATTTTGTATTTGAAATATTAAATTTCAAATTATAAAACTAATTTATCTATTACAATTTTTAATTCGCAAGCTCACACATAATTATTTATTATGCATCATACTCTACTTGTATATGCGCTCTGCGCTCTTGGCAAGGACGTCGTCCCAGTAAAGCGACCGCCAACCAACAACATGAACCTGATACTACGAAAGTGGATGCAATGACTTCAGTTAAATACACGTAGCCAGCAGGCCACATAATGAGAAACCCTTGCTCGATACTCGACGCAATGTACGTGTATTTCAACATGTAGAACGTGTTGGAAGACTCGATGTACGTACAACGTGAATGTCTCTGATTATTTCGTAGCTTGTTGACTAAGTTAAATACATTGGCATTTTATGATTATTAATATGGCTGCAACTGCATCAGCTTTTAACAGCGGCGTCGGTGGGGGTGGGAATTTACAAACTTTACGAACAAGTGGTAATAATAACTGTGATTGTGTCGTGTATTTTTTGATAACCAAAGGATTTTCAGCTTTATGGTTTGCTGAAAAACTTGCTATTATTAATAAAGGTAGGCCGAAACCTACTCTAAAAAACTTAAATACAAGCATTAAAACATGTATTCGACATTTCAACGCGGAAAAAACTTATAAACAGAATAAATGGTTAACAGGAATAAACTGTTTTGTTGGCCTGGTAGTCTATTTGTGACTGAAAAGGGGGTGTGGAATAAAAGTGGGTTTTCTGACTTAAATAATCTACATAAAGTAGTAAAAACACATTTTATGTCCAAAACGCATTTACAGACCATTTTAAAATTAAGTGTCTTTGAAACAAACTCGAATTGAACACGCCGTTGACAAGCAGATAGAAATTCATCGCCAACACGGTAAACTGGTTGATAAAAACAGAAACATATTAAAAAGACTTATTGATGTTGTGTGTTTTCTTGGTCAGCATGAATTGGGGTTCAGGGGTCATGACGAAACAACATCTGCAAATAGAGGAAATTTCAACACCTAGTTTCTTTAATAGCCAAATACGACATTAGTTTAAAAAATCACTTGGAACAGTCTAACGTTTTTCGCGGGACATCCAATCGCAGTCATAATGACTTAATTGCGGCTGCTGCCACTATTATTTTGAACAGAATTAAATCTGAAATTAAACAGACTCGTTTCATTGATATTGTTCTAGATGAAACAACCGACAGAAGATCGTACCGCAAACGCTCTATATAAAATTGTGCTTAATATTATGAAAGATATTGAGGAGACTGATAATAAATTAATTACCCAAAGCTATGATGGGGCTGCTGTTATAGCCGGACATTTAGGAGGTCTTCAAGCTAAAGTGCGGGAAACGTTTTCCGGTGCTCTATTTGTACACTGTTGTGCTCATAAATTAAATTAAATTTTATCTCATAAATCATATTAAAGAATGTAAGGTGTTTTGTGTTACCTTAAGTGGAATGGCTGCTTTTTTCCAAATCTATGAAGCGCACACAAGCCTTAGACTAAATTGTTAAAAAACGTTTACCCAAAGTGGCTGCAACCAGATGGAACTACAACGGCAGACTTGTGTGAACTGTATTTGAACACCGTGAATCGTTAATTGAACTTTTTGAAAACATAATAGAAAATAGCAAAAATTGGGATGCAGAAACAATAAATAGTTCTAGAGTATTTTTGGATGGTTTGAAAAGAGACTTTAATTTTAATTTTTTACTTAATATATTTTCGGAAATATTTCCATTTTCAGATAATGTATTTAACATATTGCAATGTAAAACAAATGACATTGGTTTTTGCCTGAAGAAAATTAGTGAATTTAAATCCATTATAATTCAAAAAAGGAATTAATTTGATAAGTTTGGGAAAAAACAATGTAATTAGGAAAAGTGAGCCACGAAGAGAGCGTCTGCGCACTGATAATGTGGGAGACCTTCAAACTTCTTATGGCCGCATTTTCTACAAAATCATAGATCAAATTCAGCAGCAAATTAACTGCAGATTTGATCATCTCAGTGACCTGAAATTTCTTGAATTGTGTAATTTTGGAGGATTTGTAGGGATACCTTTCCCAGAAGATTCATTCAAATCATTATTCCACCACTATGGACATTATTTTGACAAAGCCTTATTACGATCAGAACTTACAGTCATTTATGAAACCGATGTTATTGACACAAAAACTAACGCGAGTGAACCTTTAACTTTCTTAAAAGAATCAAAATTGGAAAATGCATATTCTGAAGCGTTCAAATTATGTGAATTAGTATTAACAATTCCTAATACTAGTGCGTCTGTAGAACGAAATTGTTCTACATTGAAACGTATCAAGAGTTTTGTTAGGAATTCAACAGGACAGGAAAGACGTTCCCAAATTTCAATTTTGTCAATTGAAAATAACTTCGTCGAGGAAATGTGCCAGTTTTATGACATTATTAACGAATTTGCCAAAAACGACAGCAGAATTGAGTTACACTACAAATAGGTAAGTTTCTGAAAATTGCTTTCCTTATTTAAAATGTCACCGCACGCCCCTGCGGAATATATATATATATATATATATATATATATATATATATATATATATATATATATATATATATATATATATATATATATATATATATATATATATATATATATATATATATATATATATATATATATATATATATATATATATATATATATATATATATATATATATATATATATATATATATATATATATATATATATATATATATATATATATATATATATATATATATATATATATATATATATATATATACATATATATATAAATACAGCGAGTAAATTAAAATTCGTTGAATCATTGATCCTAAATTTCACAAACGACTGAAATTGGCAACACTGCCTCTGCGTTTTGCACCTCGTCATTGGATTGGATCACTCATTTAAATTTATTTGTTTATTGAACTAGGTATAATGTATATAGGATTTCTATTCAAATTAATTTTTGGTCTATAAACAATATTTAACAATTTAATAAACCTTATGTGTAATTCCTGTTTATTTATACCCTCAGTAATTCGTGAATAATTTTATTTCAAAAAGGTATCAAATTTCATATTTATTCTTGTAAAAGACTATATTTTTGTATAAATGGATTTTTCACTGAAATTCTGAAGTGACAGGAAAACGTGTGACCATGAAAATTTAAAAAATTACTGCCTCCTCTACCGCGACACTCACGAGTCAACCAATTTCTTCAAGTAATCATTTACGGGGACCTCTAAAACCGATCTCCAAGATCCATTTAAATTTAAAGAATTAGTTTTAATAGTATACCTTATTAATAATTTCTTATGAAAATTCACTACTGCGTCCCGAACTTTTTTAAACTGGAAGAGACCACGGTGTTATGCGAACGTAATTTCTGCTTAGAAAGCCAATATTCCACACACCAAACCAGTGAGATCGCAACATAAAAAATAAAAATAAGTTTATTTTCTTTAAATTCCTTGTGATATTGTATGAGAAGTATAAAATGAAGGAGGACCTTGAGTATTCGATTTAACTTCTGACTCCAGCCGTACGCCTACAGCTTTATTTTTTATATATCCATTTTTTAATATAAACGAAAGCTGGATTATTAAACGCATCACTGACTGTTAGACTCCTCAATATGATACACCCTTAGCATAAATTCAATTCACCGATCGAAGCTCAAAGTTATGGACAGAGATTTAGGCAAATCCAGAGATCAGCATGCATGAAAAAGATAGATTTGAGGAATCCTTTTCAAGTCAAAGATAAAACTGCCATCTTACCGCGGAAATGGAGCAAGCCATAAGTAGGAGAAAAATAATAAAAAGTGCCCGGTTTTAAGGAGTTAGTGTTTGAGTTGGTCGTGAGCCACCCCGTAAGAAATCGTGGATTACTTACTCCAATTTAAGTTGTTGCTGTCGCTTTGTTAGAAAAATTCGCTCATTTATTAAGAGAACCATTACTCTCAGAAAAACTTATTACTTCAACACACTCGTGAATCATAACTTTTTTATTCATGGGATGAGCGGCTGTAATTTCTAAAACACTAACTTGATTAATGTGTCTGCAGGAATATAGCTTTGAAAATGATTTTGTTTCCTCTGGATTACAAATCAATACTTAATATGTGACATACAAAAATATATATCTAAATACAGCTTTTGCTGCAAATATAGAATGTTGCATTATAAAACAAGGAAGTTAGCTTTGTAGTGAATTTTTGTAGAAAAAAATTCTTTAAATAAGCGCGAACTAGGCCTCCTAGAACACATATACAAGGTATGTTTCCTTCGTATATATATATATATATATATATATATATATATATATATATATATATATATATATATATATATATATTTATATATATCTGTGTGTGCGTGTGTGTTTGTGTAAAGCAGGAGGCACAAACCGGTTTCGCGCTTTACGGACTCTTTAGTCAGCCACAGATGCACTCCAGTAAGTCAGCCTTGAAGCAGGCATTGCCATAATATTCAATGGAGAATAACGCAAAACTCCATCTGTGATACTTAAAATTAACTAAAAGCAAATACTATATAATCACAATACGGGACACTCCTATGTTTTAGCATTGGTGATATTTGTGACAAGTACACTAGCGCCAACTCGCGTGAAGTACTGACAACTGAGCGGATAATTTAAATTGTATATTTACCTGCATATTCTTAATTTAGACAATTGGTTTATTATAGATGAATATAAAAACTTGTACATGACAAAACAGTGAAAATTTTGTGATTATATAGTTATAAATAGCATTTGTATCAACAATCAGCTTGAGACCTAAATGAATTCAGCATGAATAATTTTGCAAATTTCTCTTACCCATAATCTTATTTCATCATAATTTAAAGTTCTACCTTGCAACCGTCGTTAAACTACTGTTTCAAGGGTAGGTATAGGAATATACTGAAAGCTGTTTCTGACGATATTAAATTACAATCTGTACTTACCTATAATTGTTCTAGGTATAAATGGTAGCACAGTACTCAATTTGCTATATCTCTACATGAAAACTGTCTTATTAATCTAATATTTTAAAATATGTAACTGGTATACTTAGTACATAATTAAGAAATTGTGCAGATGAAAGGTGAGACTAACTTACTTCCGTGAATAAATCTATTATAGGGCTGAATCTGCTATTTCTACTTGTCTCTTTAAAAACTTGTCTTGGGAAGATAATTAAAAGCCTTTACCAAGTAAAATAATTTTAAATGTGAAAAAATGTGACAATTTATGCCATACTGAAATATAAAAGGACACAGAAGAATGTAGAAAAACTGTTTTAAAAACATTTATTATTAATGCAAAACTTTTTTTACCTTCATATTTCTTTGTTCTTTTCTTTTTTTTTTTTTTTTGATGCACTGGAAGACAAGTTATGATTGAAGTCTTTCAACCATCCGTTTACGAAGTTTATCTATAAATAGGTACATGATGGTAAATATTACACAATAAATTATCTTCTGCGAACTGTACATATTGGCATAAAAATGATTCTAAATTTGTCTTCTGCTCCAAATCATATTCACGTTTCGCCATCCTTTGGAAACCTATGAAATGTCTTTGATAGATTTAGCACGTTATAATTCGAACAATTATAGATTGCACACACCCAACCACTAACAGTTATTGTAAAAAAACACAGCTCAAACTTAATTATACACAGTTAAGCACCAGCAATTGCTAGTATTACACGTTCTCGAACGACGTAACATCAGTACTATCCGCTAGGGGTGCTGATATTCTTGAAACACGAAATCAGACGGAGTGTCCTGTATTGTCATTATATAGTATTTGCTAAAAGTTATAGTCTATTGAATCATAAACTTAACTAAAACTACTGCCAAAGCATCAAAGAGAGAGTCTATTTAAAGTGAATTGTCTGGAAATATTTTAGTAAAATGAAGGCCAATGGCAGTTAAAGCTAAAACTTAGAAGTTTGCAGAAGTGTATTTTTGCGACATTTCTTTACATAATCAGTATTAGTTTCAGGTTCTTTGCCTAAATGTTGCCAATGTTGACGTTTCAAAACGCAACTTTGACGTTTTTAGGAAAACCCCAATTTTTTTTAAATGCCTATAGCTTTTTTTTAAACTTACATTACCTCAATTTTGGCATGTAGTTCGCTCTTTATTATACGTGTAATACAAACACTCGTACCAAATTTGGTTCCCCGTACTTTGTTACTTCCGGAGATATAAA
The DNA here is from genome assembly GCA_964006375.1 of Tillus elongatus. NCBI lineage: Eukaryota > Metazoa > Arthropoda > Insecta > Coleoptera > Cleridae > Tillus > Tillus elongatus. Next base: position 247,893,547 of record OZ023262.1, on the reverse strand, counting down.
TTTATTTCGAAAGAAAATACAAAATTTTCCAGGAAAACCAGGATGCTGTGATGGTAGTTCATACCAGTCCCATTTTTGATATGCAAGAAAAATATATGTGTCTTTGGTATTTTACCGATCAGTTCCAACTTCGTTTTATCGTTGGGAAGATATGTTTTGCTTTCAAAAACATATTGCTTACAGTAATTTTTGATCTTGCTGTACCGTTCTGGAATAGCTGTTGGCATCGTTCGAAAAGTATGTTTACCACAAAGCACTCCTTTCAAGTGATCGAAGAAACTGAAGAGAAACCAAATAGGTATGAGCATGTGAAACTTGTTGTCGTTTAAGGTGATGTGATCTGACGATACATTCAGACCGGCATTTCTAAGAGATTTGACTTCATTCTCACTAAACGAAAGCATGCTTTTTATGGTTCTTGTGGGGCATGGGTCTCGTATTCGTTCCATTTCCTTGTTATTTAATTCATAGGTCATTGATTCAAACAGATGTATTCCCCCATTATTTGACTAGTAACACTCACCATCAGCATTTTGTACTGCTAGAGCTTCCAGAGCACCTTCGATTATTAGAGCTGACTCTACCAGATATACGAATACATCTTGCTGATTGATGGTTATTTCGACTTCATCACTATTAGTAAATGATTCAGTTGGTGAATAGTAAGACCGAAGTACTTCTTGATCGATGGCATCGTCAAACTCACGGTCTTTGAATATTGCTAGTTTTGACGACATGAAAGCCAACACTTTTTAGTAACTCAATATTATCGGAACGAAGTGTTTGCGTCGAAGCAATGTACTGTGCTAAATTGGTTTTGGTCGATGCACTTGCTTTTATATATTTAAACACTAGAATTCTAAGCAATATTTTAAATCTCCAAGCGAACAGACACCTCATCACCTTGAAAGTTTCGGGAACGGTATCGTGATCTGATGTCGATGCTTATATTTGAAATCTCCTTTTTGTTCAGTGGTAGATAAATTACATTCTTGGGTTCTATATTGATTGCATAGCCAGGATCAACCATCGGTGCAAAATCATATAGCGTGCAGGCTTTCAATTATAGTAGGAACCAGACGCAATATTAGTTTCTATGAGAATCTGTTAAAGATCAACTATTTCAACAGGCAAATCAGGTTCATAGAAGACACCTGGTTGAAGAACTTGTTGTGAGAATCCCAACAATTCGCCCAATTGAATCATCAGATTCAAAACTGATACTCGTTTAACACTTTATTTCACATCGAATGGTATTTGAATTAGCTCTCAGAATCAAAGACTGCTGCTTTAGTTCGAGTGTTACTGTAGCACCAGCAAGTTCATTTTAAAGCAAGTTCTCCAAATGTGTTATTTCACATGCACCAGTGGGTATTGTAAATGTTTCCCAATAATTTATACTTATTTGAACTCTAGTCATCGAGGCAGATGGAATGTAACTTGACAAATAAAAAAAATGTGCGCCTGCGCTAACCGCCATATCCTTTTTTATGATTATTAGTGCCATCAAATTTTCGGATCCTCTTTTAGGTAATGGTCATGTCAGATACCGGTTTATGTTTTAAAGTCTCCATATGTTCCAATCTAGGTCTGCCATCTTGGATTACGTCATCTCAATTTAGATCTCTGTCGCACTCTATCCAACCGCTATCCTTGTTTTATCACTCTGACGTCAAGTTCTTCTTATTTCCATTCCAACAGCCGCCATCTGGTAATACGTCATCTCAAGTCAGACCTATTGTCACACTCTATACATCCACCATCTTTGTTTCGTCATCCTGACGTCACACGCATGCGTAGTAACGATGGTGCAACGGGGTGGTGCCAGAAGCCATCTACCTACTCATCCAACTTAAAACAGTTTAGAAATAGTTGTCTGCAATCTAAAATAGCTAATTCTTCATAAAGTCCGTCCGTTTAATATGTAATATATTTTTGCAAAATGACCTGTATAATCAATTTCAGTACCACTCAGTCTCTCATAATGACTGTTTTTTACGCCAAAATAATGTGATCTGACGATACATTCAGACCGGCATTTCTAAGAGATTTGACTTCATTCTCACTAAACGAAAGCATGCTTTTTATCGTTGTTGTGGGGCATGGGTCTCGTATTCGTTCAATTTCCTTGTTATTTAATTCATAGGTCATTGATTCAAACGGAGCTATTCCCCCATTATTTGACTAGTAATACTCACCATCAGCATTTTGTACTGCTAGAGGTTCCAGAGCACCTTCGATTATTAGAGCTGACTCTGCCAGATATACGAATGTATCTTGCTGATTGATTGTTATTTCGGCTTCATCACTATTAGCAAATAATTCAGTTGGTGAATAGTCAGACCGAAGTTCTTCTCGATCGATGGCATCGTCAAAACTCATGGTCTTTGAATATTGCTAGTTTTGACGACATGAAAGCCAACACTTTTTAGTAACTCAATATTATCGGAACGAAGTGTTTGCGTCGAAGCAATGTACTGTGCTAAATTGGTTTTGGTCGATGCACTTGCTTTTATATATTTAAACACTAGAATTCTAAGCAATATTTTTAATCTCCAAGCGAACAGACACCTCATCACCTTGAAAGTTTACGGGAACGGTATCTTGATCGATGATGTTGATGCTTATATTTGAAATCTCCTTTTTGTGCACTGGTAGATAAATTACATTCTTGGGTTCTATATTGATTGCATAACCAGGATCAACTATCGGTGCAAAATCATATAGCGTATGTGCAGGCTGTCAGTTATAGTAGGAACCAGACACAATATTAGTTTCTATGGGAATCTGTTAAAGATCCACTATTTCAACAGGTAAATCAGGTTCATAGAAGACACCCGGTTGAAAAACTTGTTTTGAAAGTCCCAACATTCGCCCAATTGAATCATCAGATTAAAAACTGATACTCGTATAACATTTTATTTCACATGGAATGGTATTTGAATTAGCTCTCAGAATCAAAGCTTGCTGCTTTAGTTCGAGTGTTACTCTAGCACCAGCAAGTTCATTTTAAAGCCAGTTCTCCAAATGTGTTATTTCACATGCACCAGTGTGTAAATGTTTTCCAATAATTTATACATATTTGAACTCTAGTCATCGAGGCAGATGGGGTGTAACTCGACAAATAAAAAAAATTGTACGCCTGCGCTAACCGCAGTAGGTATTGCGGCACCTGGGACAGACAGGACGTGGGGGTAGGAGTGGGGGTACCCCCTACTCCTCCCTAGGTAGTCGGAGCCCCACCCCTCTGGGCGGAGCCCCACCCCTCGTGGGCGTGACCACGCCCCCAAGATGGCGTACAAAATGGCTTCCAAAATGGCGGAATGAAAAATGGCGGCTTTCGTTTACAGATGGCGGCCTAACCTGTAAAGGTGACAGCTTTAAAGATGTCGGTCTAACCTGTACCCCCAATAAAAAATGGCGGAATAAAACATGGCGGCTTTCGTTTTTAAAAATGGCGGCCTAACCTGTGATACCTTAAGCTGACATATATACCCCTGACATTATAAAAAATGGCGGCTTTCGTTCTTAAAGATGGTGCCTTTCGCTTTTAATGATGGTTGAAGATTCCATGATTTAAAGTTACGCCCCCCATTAAAACAAACCATACATAAAGCTTTTGTTATTAGACATAAGACATAATAATTAATATGTTTAATATTAGACAGACTATTAGATTTCGCATAGAAATTAGCCGAACACCACAATTGTTATATGGGTAGGTTCTAAAAATAACACACAGAGGTCGTTGGCAAACAAAAGAAGGAAGTTCAGAAACAAAATAGACAACAGGTTCAAATAGGAAACCAAACTTAAATATCGCAGAGACAATAGAGGTTGCTGGCAAAACAAAGAAGGAAGAAATCTAATAGTCTGTCTAATATTAAACATATTAATTATTATGTCTTATGTCTAATAACAAAAGCTTTATGTATGGTTTGTTTTAATGGGGGGCGTAACTTTAAATCATGGAGTCTTCAACCATCTTTAAAAGCGAAAGGCACCATCTTTAAGAACGAAAGCCGCCATTTTTTATAATGTCAGGGGTATATATGTCAGCTTAAGGTATCACAGGTTAGGCCGCCATCTTTAAAAACGAAAGCCGCCATGTTTTATTCCGCCATTTTTATTGGAGGTACAGGTTAGACCGACATCTTTAAAGCTGTCACCTTTACAGGTTAGGCCGCCATCTGTAAACGAAAGCCGCCATTTTTCATTCCGCCATCTTGGAAGCCATTTTGTACGCCATCTTGGGGGCGTGGCCACGCCCACGAGGGGTGGGGCTCCGCCCAGAGGGGTGGGGCTCCGACTCCCTAGGGGAGGAGTAGGGGGTACCCCCACTCCTACCCCCCACGTTCTGTCTGCCTCAAGTGACCCATTACCTCTTTTTTATTATTATTAGTGCCATCAAGATTTCGGATCCTCTTTTAGGTAATGGTCATGTCAGATACCGGTTTATGTTTGAGATTCTCCATATGTTCCAATATAGGTCCGCCATCTTGGATTACGTCATCTCAATTTAGATCTCTTGTCGCACTCTATCCAACCGCTATCTTTCTTTTATCACTTTGACGTCAAGTTCTTCTTATTTCCATTCCAACAAAATAAGGCAGAGAAGACAAATAAAATATAGTTGGCTTGGAGGACTTTGGTAAAGCTCTGTTGGGACACACACTCCATCTATTAAGACAAGAAAAGCTAGATAGCAAGGATACAGACGTAAATGACTAATATGCAATAGAAAGGACAAAAAAGATCGGCCAGTACAAGTAGAGCTTATTAACCGACTCAAAAAGTGTGAAGTAGTAAGAAGAGCAAAGATAGTGAAGGGAACAAAACTGGGAATGGTAAGTGATCTGATATTTTGTGAAAGGCAGAAGCAGAAGGCGCTTAGGCGTCATCTTGCCTTGGCGAAAGAAAATAAATTAATTGTATACATGAAGGGTAACAGACCTTGGTTGAATGGTGACCTATACAGGCACAAATATATACTTTGAGCAAATAGTTGAACATAGGTTTAACGGCGCCCCTGTCACTCCCACAACTACTATTACGCAGTGTTTCAGATAAGAGAATACCACTGTAAAACAATATGTGGAACAAGCGGGAAAAGGATCCATTGGACTGTTAAAGGAAGCTAGAAGAAAAAAATCTCAGGTAAAGCTGGTTACTAGTCAGGGGCAAGCAACCTGTTCTCTTGTCAAAACTTCGATGCAAATGAGGAAGCCTGCTTTACAGTTGTTCGTTTATCTTGACGCGATATAAATACACGGGAGCTAGTTTTTTATTTTAGAATTTTTCTTCCTCTGAAGATCTTGACATTGTCAACGAAATGATCGTAAGGTCTCTGAAATAAGTGTTGTGGTGATTTGTGTGTTCTCCAAGTGTACTTATTACCTTTATTTTGTTGATGGCTTGGATGAGTTCGTTCATCAGATCTTGATGCCAAATTTTTCTTAACAAAAAATTAAAAAACATTTTTAAACGCAATATCTCTCAAACTGTTTAAGTGATCGAAACGAAAATTTACAACTTAAAAGAACATAGACAGACGTGGCTGTGTACCAATTTTAAAGTCTTTTTAGTAAAGAAAAATAAAGTTATTCTAAATTAATATTAAAATAATCCTCGACATCACTTCAGATTCCGTAATGCAATATCTACAATGTTAGACAAAGACAGATGACGTTATTTGTACTGCTATGCTATTTAAATAAATCGTAGATAGAAACAAATGTAAGTTACATTATTGCAATTTGTCAGCATGTAGAACATTGAAGAGAAGGACGACAGGGACGCCATCTCGGTGCGGAACCAGGTAGTATGTTATCACGGCAGCTCTAGTTAACACAAAATTTTATAGGTGGAGACGTGTACAACGGTTGATATTTTACAACTGACTTTTAATTAACCTAACATATTTAAAATATGGATATAAATATTAAAAATAAATATTGGACGATGGTTATAAATGAAAATTGTGAGGTAATGACTTAAAACAATACAATTTTGCGTAAAAAATCAAATCTGTATATCAGTAAATCAAATTCTAAGAGCAGTGTTAACACTTGGTTTTTAATGTTTCTTAATTGAGCCACGACATTGCTGCTTAGACCTTATCATTATTGTATAACCGGGGGAAATAACTAGTGCATTATATAGTAATAGCAACCATATCGGCATTTTTATAGTTTGTCTCCGTGCGAAAGACAATATTTGGTAGGTTCGTTGTGTTAAATTAAGTACCACGGGCGTCAATGTTCTTTGTAAGTATCAAGACCTTGTAGTCCAGTGTAGTCTTGGACAAAAGCTAGGTTCGTAAGGCGCAAATTGCGAAATCGCCGTGAAACGTATTCGTATTGGTTTATTTAAAATAATATCGTAAAACTGTTGTTTTTTTTTTAGATTTTATAAATGTTTTTGACTATTTTTTGTGTGCATACAGTTAGAAGTGATTTTTAAACAAACTTATGGCTCTTGACACACGATCTAAATGTCTTCTCTACTTTTAAGTTTGTGTAGCCCCGATGTTAATTACGGGCCATCCTTTATTATACTTACTTATCTTGTGCCTATATGTGTAATATAAACACACAAAAAGAAGTAAAACAGCAAGTGAATTTTTTACTTTAGTGCTGTATTCTATATTATCTGAAAAAGGCATTACGAGGTTGTGGGATGTAATTTCGGTAAATTTACAGTTTACTGCATTTAGGGTATTTAGACATTTTTTTCAGAAAGGTGCTTAGAACTCTCCTTGGATGCACAATCCGCAAGGCAAATTTGGTGCAAACAACCCCTAAGAAACTTGAGTGACCAAGAATGAATAGGATTGCTGGGCGGGGCGGAAATAGGAGCGGAACATGCTAAAAAAAATATTTAGTCGGACTTTGAAAAGATGCGTTTTTCACATTTTGCGCAATACCTCCTTTAAGCCCTGTCTACCTCGCACCGCATCCATACTCGCCCAGGTCCAGTAACTTTCTTGAGGGTTGCTCGCAAGAAATTTTTCTTGTGCTTTATGCTTTGCAGGTAGTTGTATGCATGCCCAAGGGGAAGAAGAACCCCCTGTGTTTTTGGGTGAGGGAGCAGAAACCATCTTCGACCTGGGGGTTTAATCTTCCCCTTCTGCATGCATACAATCACCCTCAATGCATGAACCACGGGATTTTTTTGTTTAGCTTTCTGGTGTATTTTTTGTTGAGTATATTTCCTGTTTATCAATTTCTTTGTTTGAGTTTTGTATCCAAGTTAGTGTATAAATATTTATGATAGAGATCATGTTTTTGCTTGCCTTTTTTCACCTTATTTTGTACTGTTCCTAAGTAAATAATGTTTTATAACTTTTAATATAAGGCTAAATCACTATAATATATTGTTCTTATGAAAATTAACTACCTTAACGCACTTTCTGCGTCCCGAACATTTTTTTTATTTATGAAGCGGACTAACTGGTTTACCTTCACCTTCAGCTTGTTTGTTTGTATGTAGTTTTAAGTTGAAGTGTGTGATTTTTATCATTATATATATATATATATATATATATATATATATATATATATATATATATATATATATATATATATATATATATATATATATATATATATAGGGTGGCGCATTGAAAACAACGAAACAGACCGATTTGCCTCCAGAGAAATTCTTTTTAAGAAACGCTGAAACACGTCAATTATAATATTGAGCGGGACATGTTTTGACAAAAAACTCCACTTTGTCATATCAACCTCTTAAGGGTGGTGATAGCAAGCCTTATATTTTAAATAGGGAACATGGGTCGAGTGTTACATCATTTGAAAGCTCTTTCTTTTCTGAATTCAGCACACTAATTTTTTTTGAAGTTTTATTAACTCGTTTAAAAAATATTCACAGTTGAAGATGCAAAAATGCATTTCACTCATGTTTTGTTGGTTTGTAAACAAAAAATTTACGATCAGAACATTTCTTATCGGAATGAGAGAAATGCGGTTTATTATTTCAGTTTATCGGTCGGTTTGATACTTGGTAGTACTACCGAAAATTAATTTTACAATGGTGTATTCTGTAGAAGAAAGAGTTGAAATAATTACTCTTTTTTTTTCAAAAACGATTACTGTGCCAACCGTACCGAAAATTTGTTTAATGTACGACATCCGAAGAGACATGTTAACAGAAAATGCATTTTGGAGTTAGTTGCAAAGTTTCGACAAAGTGGTTCAGTAGCCAACAAAAAACGGGATCCTGAACGTGAATTGCCGGTTAGAAATGAGACTTCTGAGATTGAAGTTTTAGGACTAATTGCTGCAGACCCAACTTTGAGCACGAGAAAATTGGCCACTGTTTCAAACATCAAAAGAGGAACTATTCAGCGAATATTGAAGCATCATAAATTTCACCGGTATAAAATTCATCTTGTACAACAACTGAATTAAGATTATTTTGATCGGCGGCTGGAGTTCTGTGAAGTTATGACTGCATAAGTAGCTGATAACGGGAACTTTCTGTTCAATATCTGTTTTTCAGACGAGTGTACGTTTTTATTAAACTCCACAGTCAATCGTCATAATTGTCGTTATTGGGCAGATAATAATCCAAGAAAAGTCACTCAAACTCCACAGAAATTGAATGTCTGGACTAGCATTTTTGGAGACCGTTTAATCGAACCAATTTTTCTTGATGGCAATTTGAATGGCGAAACGTATTTAGAGTTACTAGAAGATATCGTTTACCCTCTACTAATTGACATTGTTAAAAATGATGATCGTTATCAAGAAAATCAGTTAGTGTTTCAACAAGATGGAGCTCCTCCGCATTTTTCACAACGTGTTAGGGAGTTTGTGAACAGAGAGTTTCCAGATCAATGGATTGGGTGTAGAGGTGCTATTAAGTGGCCCCCTAGATCACCGGATTTATCTCCTTAAACTTCTTTCTATGCGGCCATTTAAAGAGTAGAACTTTCGCAACAGAATCGGAGTGTCTTGAAGAATTACGACGACGCATTGTTGGAGAATGCCGCCCAATAACTCCACAAATGCTCCAGAATGTCAGAGCTCGTTTTGAATAAAATTTGTACTTTTGTATGGAAGCTGGTGGTCAAGAATTTGAACACTAACTTAACTGAATAAACATTTTTAAACGTTTGGTTGGGTTTTTTAGTTTTTCTTGACGAAAAATTGACTAACTAGTGCATTTCTTATCACAATAAATGGAATACGTTCTTTCAACTCCAACTGTGAATAATTTTTAAACGAATTGATAAAACTTCCAAAAAAATTAGTGTGCTGAATTCAGAAAAGAAAGAGCTTACAAATGATGTAACACTCGACCCATGTTCCCTATTTAAAATATAAGGCTTGCTATCACCACCCTTAAGAGGTTGATGTGACAAAGTGGAGTTTTATGTCAAAACATGTTCCCCTCAATATTAAAATTGACATGTTTCAGCGTTTCTTAAAAAAATATATCTGGACGCAAATCGGTCTTTTCGTTTCGTTTTCAATGCGCCAGCCTGTATATATATATATATATATATATATATATATATATATATATATATATATATATATATATATATATATATATGTATATATATATATATATATATATATATATATATATATATATATATATATATATATATATATATATATATATATATATATACATACTATACGATATTTCAAAAGTGAATACTCAAATTTGTACCCCAAAATAGTTAATTTGTAAAATTGTATACCCTTGTCTAAAAATTTGATACCATAACACACTTGCCGGTTGCGAAATTACCTCTACAGTCTACAAAACATTGACTGACTAGCGAAAATATTCACCTAATACGATAAATGCAATAGAGATTTTTAAACATGGCCAGTACAGCTGAGGCCTCTGTTCCATATTCGAGAAAGGGAGTTCTGATATCAGTACACTTTACAGTGTAGCATATTGTAATTTTTTATCATTATCGTACAACTTTTATCCATAGATATAAGGCCTCGCGAATAAATCAGTACAATGGCCATCTCAGAGGGACCTCTATCTAATACACCCGCTCACAAATGAACAATAAACCACAATTCGTTTCGAACAATACATATAACCCGCCAGTCCGTACTAGCCTGAGAGAAACCTTATGCATGGCTGGTTCACAATAAATGATTTAGTCGAGTTCTGGAAATATGGAAAGTGGGTAGTCGTGTATTGGCTGGAGACTACAATCTATGGTCTCGAGTTCACCAGAAAAAAATACGACGAGAACAGTGTGTTGCGTATATTCCCACTACGTAGACACGCTTGAAATGTGGGACAAGATATTACAATTTTCGTGTTGCTTTTTGATCCATTTCGCCTCTCAAACGTACTTATGTTTCAAAAGATAGTTGCTCTATTGTTGATAAAAAATTGAGAAAGTCCCTTCTTAATTTCTGTCAATTTTTGTTGAAAAAAAGTTCCTTATAGAAAGGTAACGGCTTTAGAGATATTGTTATTAATGAGCGGGTATTAAAGCCACTAGAAGCGACATTAAGGGCCTGTGAAAATTTTCATGTTTATTTATATTTATGCAATCGGAAGTCGGAGACAATTATCTCTTTTGTTCAAACATTCTGGACCATTCTCGTTTTTATGACGCCACACAGTAGCAGTCAAATCTTTCTCAGCTCAAGGGTTAAGTACAGACCACGGAGACGACTTCAGGCAAGTTCTGGGGATGAGGCAGATTCAGACTTCGGTATCGAGCTACAATAGTCTACCTTTTCTCAGTTTCTTTTTCCATTTGATCTATTTATCTTTTATGTCAGTATCCTTATTATCCCATTTATTGACACATGTTTTCCTGATTTCTTATCACCTCTTGAAAATGACTCCAAAACAGGAGCGGATATACTGAGACCCTATTAGTCTCCGACGCGATTTAACTCGAGAACCAAGTACTATTTATATTTTTAACCACGCAAACCTTTCCAAATATATATATATATATATATATATATATATATATATATATATATATATATATATATATATATATATACAGGGTGATTCTTTGGCGAAAAATAAGGGGTGTCTTTTCTAAAAAGTTTTTCTTGAAACCCCTTCTCCTCCAAGTTACAGCCCTTTGAAATTTGGCAAAAAAAAAGTTTTCATTAAATTTCTCCGTTATGGAATAAATTTAAAAAAACGAAATTTTACAAATGCATAAGGCTAACAAAATAACAGTTTTAAAAGGATTTTATAACCCTATAATGTTATCACAAGAGGGTGAAAAAAAAACTACCCTTACATTATTTTTTATCGGTACTTTTTATTGTGTACCGTTTTCTATTAAAGAAAAAAGATTTAGAAAGAAGGATTCATTTATCAACTTTTTTATATCTTGACATTTTCTCATGAAATTGTTAGTTTCATCACAAAAAAATAAAATATTACTCAGATCGATGTCACATGAATTTACAGATTTATTTTATGTTTTTGTGATGAAACTAACAATTTTATGAGAAAATGTCAAGAAATAAAAAAGTTGTTAAATGAATCCTTCTTTCTGAATCATAGAAAACGGTACACACAATAAAAAGTATTGATAAAAAATAATGTAAGGGTAGGTTTTTTCACCCTCTTGTGATAACATTATAGGGTTATAAAATCCTTTTTAAACTGTCATTTTGTTAGCGTTATGCATCTGCAAAATTTTGTTTTTTTAAATTATTCCATAACGGGGAAATTTAATGAAAACTTTTTTTTTTGGCAAAATTTCAAAGGGCTGTAACTTGGAGGAGAAGGGGTTTAACGAAAAACTTTATAGAAAAGAGACCCCTTATTTTTCTCCATAGAATCACCCTGTATATATATATATATATATATATATATATATATATATATATATATATATATATATATATGTTGATGAGGTAGAAGGTTTTTAGTATTATACGCTCCTCCTTTAGGGTAAAAATCTGAAGGAAATTTTTAAGCTGTCATTGTCAAATTATTAATGTTCAAAATCATGAACTATTCCTTTTTTATTAAACGTTAATTTTTCATTTAATGGCTTCTCTTGTGCAAATTTTCTACCTGTCATTATGTTCTGCATTAAATAGTGAACAGTTTTGTGGCAATTTCTTTTTGATACAAATGGTTTTTAATGTTTATTTTCCTTGTTCAATATTGGCGTGGGTTTTATCTTTGTATCGTAATAGTTTTAATAAAACTTTAAATTATTTACTTTTGAAGTACTTTTAGACCTCATTTGCGCCCAAGCTACTTAGCTTGTGCCTCTAGTTATGTTTTCAAGCAACTTTTCTCTTATTTGACTTGTATAAATTTAAACTGTGAGTTCTCTTTGATAATTTTAACATGTCACATCAGCATTTTGTAATTTTAGTTCACTTAAATTACTACAGAACCTATATTAGCTAATACAACAACCCTCTTACAGTCCAATTTATATCTTTACTTAAACCATATTTCACTGTATCTAACAAATTTGCTGTCCCTTTACTTGTTATTGTCCAACTTTCGTGACCTCATATAGTTCACTCTTACAAATTTTACACCTTATTTCAGTTATTTATTTCACTACCTGTGTATATACGATAGGATATATATATATATATATATATATATATATATATATATATATATATATATATATATATATATATATATATATATATATATACAGGGTCGCTGATAAGTCTGGAAACGGTCGATTATCCGGGAAAATATACAAGGTGTCGAAAAAAGTTTTATACAAAAGTTTTTGGGTTCTTCAATGTCTACTAGGCGGTGATAATTTCATTTATACAGGGTTGGTCATACAGGCGTGGCACACCAATATTAATTTTTTTTTAATGGAACACCCTATATATTATTCGATATTTCAATCCTTCTCTTAATTTTGAGCAACATTTATCAGAAGCATGATGTACATAAACTCAATCGTTTCCGGGTAAAAAAATAAATAAAAATAAACGCTATTGTTTTTAAAATCTATTGGATGAAGAACAAAAATAAATGAAAAGTAGAATATCTCTTGAAAACAATCTGTGAGTGTGAAAAGAACCGGTTGCGATGTTTTTAACATTGTTTGAAATCCTATTTTATAAGATGTTCAAAGTGTTCTCCATTGACCTCCTGACAATAATGAATTCGCTTAACAAAACATTGCACTGCATTTACAAGAGCGTTTTGAGGAATGTTATTAATTTCATGCACAATCCTTGCTTGCAACTCTTCAATATTCTGCGGTATATTTTGGTAAATTAAATTTTTTACATGACCCCACAAAAAAAAGTCAAGCGGCGTCATGTCGGGAGACCTAGCTGGCCATTCAATAGTTCCCCTGCGCCCTATCCATCTGCCAGGAAAGGTTTGATTCAGATATTCCCGTACCTCAATTCCAAAATGAGGGGGTGCCCCATCCTGCTGAAACCATATTTCTTCCGCTGGTAGATTTGGGTCGTTATTGTTCGGAAATAATCGACTAACGTCTGGAACAATTGATTCTTGCAAAAGTGTCAAATATTGAGCAGAGTTCAAATTACCGTGTATAAAATAAGGTCCTATGATATGTCCACCAATAATAGCACACCAAACATTTACTTTTTGCGGTCTTTGGGTGTGAATTTGTTCCATCCAATGTGGGTTTTCATCTGACCAGTACCTACAGTTGTGTCGGTTGACTTGTCCATTCAAACAAAATGTAGATTCGTCGGAAAACAAAATGTGGTTGGCAAAGTTAAAATTTTGGCGTAACTTCTCCATAATAAGTTCACAGAACTCGATTCTGCGATCAAAATCGTCTTCACTCAGTTCTTGCAATAAATGAATTTTATATGGACGGAACTTTTCCCGCTTCGTAATCTTTTGAATTGAATATCGACTCATATTGTGATTTAAAGCCAATTGCTGTGCCGAAGTTTTCGGATTTTCCACCACATCCAATATTACATTCAAAGAATTTTCTTCATTTGTAACGGTTACTGGCCTTCCAGTTCTAGGTTTATCCTTGATACCGCCAGTTTCGTGAAAACGATGCAAAGTTTTCGAAACTGTGGATTTGGAGATCGATTCCCGCTCAGGATGCAACTCATTGAACATAATCACCACTTGAGCAAAACTTCGTGTTCTATCACCGTACCCTATCATCATTAAAATTTCGATACGTTCGGTTTCACTTAAACTTGCCATTTTGCACAAAAACTGTTGACACTAAATTACTAATGTTTCAAAACTGTTGACACTGAATGAATGTTTGACATTCGTTGTCCTGGAAACATTTTAAAACAAAAGAATAATACTGCGTTTCTTATGGGCATCTTATCTTATCTTGGGATTCCAAACAATGTTAAAAACATCCCAACCGGTTCTTTTCACACTCACAGATTGTTTTCAAGAGATATTCTACTTTTCATTTATTTTTGTTCTTTATCCAATAGATTTTAAAAACAGTAGCGTTTATTTTTATTTATTTTTTTACCCGGAAACGATTGAGTTTAGGTACATTATGCTTCTCATAAATGTTGCTCAAAATTAAGAGAAGGATTGAAATATCAAATAATATATAGGGTGTTCCATTAAAAAAAAATTAATATTGGTGTGCCACGCCTGTATGACCAACCCTGTATAAATAAAATTATCACCGCCTAGTAGACATTGAAGAACCCAAAAACTTTTGTATAAAACTTTTTTCGACACCTTGTATATTTTCCCGGATAATCGACCGTTTCCAGACTTATCAGCGACCCTGTATATATATATATATATATATATATATATATATATATATATATATATATATATATATATGTATATATATATATATATATATATATATATATATATATATATATATATATATATATATATATGTATATATATATATATATATATATATATATATATATATATATATATATATATATATATATATAAACATATATATTACTATTATTGTTTTGACCCACTAAGTAAATTCAAAATTGTTGTTCGACTATTTGAGTCTTTTTGGTATATGATATATTCACCCCACAATATACATTGAAAATCACCCTTTTCGACCCTGACATTATATAAAGTTGTTATATTTTCTTAGTTTACAGTTGCTTTGTTATCATTTAGTGTATCTCAATTTGGTTTTTGTATAGTTCATGTTAGTTTGTCTTACTCATATAACACTGTCACATTTATCTATGAGAATTAAATTTATAGACTTTGTTACTTCTATGGTCAGCGGCCGGTTGTAGTGTAATGGTAACAGTGAACACTCTGGAATGATATTTCTAGAAGGGACCAGAAGTGACAGGTATAGAAAGTCTAGAATATCTATGGACAGTATAAATAGGTGAGCGGTACTCAGCGTAAGTTAGTTCAGTAGTGAGTTAGTGTGGTGTATAATAAGTGATCATAGAGTATGAAGCGAGTGAGCAGAAAGTGTTGGTGTATAAGAAACAATCGCGGAGAATAGTGGAATATAGTTTTATGGACATTCAGTAATAGAGAGAAATATTTTAGTTGATACCGGTATTGGAAAATAGTTGGTTATAATAAATTAGTAGTTCGAAAAGTTGTGTTTTGTTAGTCAATAAATCCAAAACCTCATAGAATGTTACAACTCGTGTCAGAAGTGGGATTTCAAGCTGCTAGCGGAAATATTTTCCAGAATATTTGTTGAACAATGTGGAAATTAAAGATCAATGTCTGGAGTAATTAATAACTGGGTGTGTTTTTGAAACAGAATAAACTGTGCGTGCTCTAAGTACGTCTATGCCTAAGACGCGTAGCACAACAGTGAATATGGACACCCAGCTATTAAAATTGATTAAATAAATGAAAGAAGAAGCCAGAAAAAGAAACGAAGAAGCCATTAAAAGAGATAAAGAAGCTATAAAAAGATATGAGGAAGTTAAAGAAGAGCTGAGAAAAAGAGACGAAGAATCAAGAGAAGAAAGTCAGTAATTGAGGTACCCAGTTCAAAGAGAGCTGTGGACCTGCTAGATCTTAGCAGAGAACAGCTCAGGAACATAACAGGGCGCTTGACGGGACACATGGCCGTCAAGAAACACCTGCATAATATGTGACGGTTCGAGTGGGACCTGGCATGCAGACTTTGCGGCGAGGGGGAGGAATCAGCCCAACACATCTTGTGCGAGTGTAAAACTCTGGACCGCAAAAGTCAACTGATCTGCGGACAGCCTAGACCGGAGTCACAGCAGTATATAACTTCACCTTACCAATTGCTGTGCAGACTAGTTCAAGGCACAGTGATTTTGGAATGATTGGAGTAGAAAAGACAAAGGGCATGCATTTATAAGCCAAAGGCTGCGGTGCTATCGGGGTGTCAAAGACGCGGACGAGCCCTAAGGGGAAAAAGTGTGAAACTCTAGCCAATGGAAACATCAGACTCAAAGATAACCCGAAGGTCCCCATATTTGATCGCTCAGTCCCATGAGGTATTTATCTACGCCAGTTTTAAGCCGCTGCTACAGCAAATGGTTGAGGTGAGAAAGAGAGAGAGAGAGAGAGAAAAAAAGCGACTCCGCTAATTGTAGCTCTCAGAGGAGATGCCCTAGATGTGCTCCAAGATGTCCCCAGGGCAGACAGCATTCGGTATTACCTACAAAAGATGTTTAGAGACCAGCATTTACAACAGCTGTGTCTAACTCAGCTAAAAAGTCGCTGTCAGAAATCAGGCGAAAGTCTGCAGCAATTCGAAGCCGACGTTGGCAGACTAACACGACCAGCTTACCCCACAGCCCCGGTGGAATTTTTTAATCAGCTGTCACTGCAAACATGTGTTGACGGTATCTCCGATGCTCAACAGGCGCTGAGGATGGCGAGACATAAAAACTTGAACAATGCTTTGGCACAATCAATAGAATTTGACGCTGCCAAGCAGAATTCTAAAAGCAGTGTGAAAGTTCGCAGTCTCCAAGTCACAGGAAAAGAAAATAAAACTGAATCATCCAACGTCATGCAGTTACTAGAAAATAGTTGAACAGATGAAGCCCACGCCTCATAAGGAGCCAACGCAAACTCGTCGTGCAAGTGCCAGACGTTGTTGGAAATGTGGCAAGGTGGCTCACATAAAAAGTGAATGCCGTAATCCAAGATCAACATCAACTAACATACAGCTGGGTGTCCACCACAATGCCCCGAAGTCGACAACTATTTCACTGGTCAACGATTCAAAATATTTTGTGTGGATAGCAAAATCTATTGTATATAAAAAGTTAAGAAATACCAGACAAAGTACTTTGAAAATACTGGGTATAGTTGTCTTCTTAAAACGTCAAAGTAGCTATTTAAAAATTGGGAATTTTAGGCAAAGAACCTGAACGATTACGGGTTGGGTAGAGTAAATGTCGGAAGAAGTGTGTTTTACAAAGCTAGAAGTTTCATCTCCAACCGTCATTCTTCTTCATTTTGTTAAAATATTTGCAAAAAAAAATCATATCAAATAGACCAGTTCCCTGATGTCTTGGCAATAGTTTTAGTTATAAAGATTTTGGTTTATCTACCTATATATTTTGTAGCGAATTTTCGTAGAAAAGAATTGCTCATGATGAGAGCGCGACACTTTAAAAAGTTTTCTTTACATGAATGTAAGCTAGCCGTCCTAGAACCCATATCCGGGGTTAATTTAAATTTTTAACTTTTTACATACACACACACACACACACACACACACACACATATATATATATATATATATATATATATATATATATATATATATATATATATATATATATATATATATATATATATATACACATATATATATATATATATATATATATATATATATATATATATATATATATATATATATATATATATATATATATACAGGTGGCGCATTTCTACGTTAACGCTCAATATATCCGCTACTATACAAGATACGAGTAAAAATTGTATATTTTAATTAATGGGTGTTTTGAGCTGCATCTAATAAAATTATTCTAATAATCACAGGTGGCTCGTAAGCCGTTGGTGTGGTTTTAGTGAATTTTCTTTAAAAAGTTTCACTAACGAGGAGATGCCGATTTTTGAATTAAAAAGAATTTCTTCAAATGAGCGCTAATTGGGCGCCCTAGCACACATATCCGGGGTCAGTTTCAACTTTGTTATGTTTATATATATATATATATATATATATATATATATATATATATATATATATATATATATATATATATATATATATATATATATATATATATATATATATATATATATATGTGTGTGTGTGTGTGTGTGTGTGTGTGTGTGTGTATCACACCGATAACTCAAAAATCATGGACCGAATTAAATTTGGTGAATACCTTCCAAGTTTGTTAGCCAGGAAAATCGGCCCAGGTTTTCCCGAAAAATTTGGTGTTTTCTTTCAAAAAAAGAATTATATCTCCGAAAATAACAAAGAAAAGGCAACCAAATTAGGTACGCGGGTTTATATCACGTACAGAAATTTAGCTTTGTTAGTTAAAAGACAAAAAAAGTTATAGGCTCTTAAAGAAAAATAAATTGGTGTTTCCTCAAAACGTCAAAGTCGCGTTTTAAAACGTCAAAATTGGCAACATTTAGGCAAAGAACTTGAAACTAATACGGGCTATGGCAAGAAAATGTCTCAAGAAGAATGTTCTGCAAACCCTAAAGAAATTTCGGTAAGTATTAATAAATGTTTAGTAAGTTATTGCAAAACAAAAACAAAAAAAGATTTCGGACTTTCGTAAACAAACTTATGTGTACCTAACCTTTTTTTTTGGAAAGCTCTTTGTGAAGAATCATATCTTGGTCAAGTAGACAAATATCTTGAAGAGGTTTGTTGGTCAGGAAAATTGGACCGGTTTTTTCAGGAGCAAATATATCTTCGGAAAATGTTTGTACTTTTTCAAACAATAAAGTTATTTTGATGAAATATAATGGTGCATTGCTTTTTTTCTGATCTAGGTTATACTGGTAACCGAATTTGATTCCTGATTTTAGTAGAAAAACACATGTTTCCTATTAAAAACATTTTTCTGAAAGTTCGTTACCATAACTTACTTGCTGCATCCAGACTATTTTCAAATATTTTTTCGGAAAATGTTTTTACTTTTTCAAGCAATAAAGTTATTTTGATGAAATATGATGGTGCGTTGTTTCTTTTATCTAGGTTATACTGGTAACCGAATTTGATTCCTCATTTCATTAGACAAAAGCCATGTTTGCTATTAAAAACATTTTTTTGAAAATGCATTACCATAACGTACTTGCTGCATCCAGATTTTTAGTGAATTTTCTTAAAAAAAATTCACTATTTGCAAAAAAAAATCATATCAAATAGACCAGTTCCCTGATGTCTTGGCAATAGTTTTAGTTATAAAGATTTTGGTTTATCTACCTATATATTTTGTAGCGAATTTTCGTAGAAAAGAATTGCTCATGATGAGAGCGCGACACTTTAAAAAGTTTTCTTTACATGAATGTAAGCTAGCCGTCCTAGAACCCATATCCGGGGTTAATTTAAATTTTTAACTTTTTACATACACACACACACACACACATATATATATATATATATATATATATATATATATATATATATATATATATATATATATATATATATATATATATATATATATATACAGGTGGCGCATTTCTACGTTAACGCTCAATATATCCGCTACTATACAAGATACGAGTAAAAATTGTATATTTTAATTAATGGGTGTTTTGAGCTGCATCTAATAAAATTATTCTAATAATCACAGGTGGCTCGTAAGCCGTTGGTGTGGTTTTAGTGAATTTTCTTTAAAAAGTTTCACTAACGAGGAGATGCCGATTTTTGAATTAAAAAGAATTTCTTCAAATGAGCGCTAATTGGGCGCCCTAGCACACATATCCGGGGTCAGTTTCAACTTTGTTATGTTTATATATATATATATATATATATATATATATATATATATATATATATATATATATATATATATATATATATATATATATATATATATATATGTGTGTGTGTGTGTGTGTGTGTGTGTGTATCACACCGATAACTCAAAAATCATGGGCCGAATTAAATTTGGTGAATACCTTCCAAGTTTGTTAGCCAGGAAAATCGGCCCAGGTTTTCCCGAAAAATTTGGTGTTTTCTTTCAAAAAAAGAATTATATCTCCGAAAATAACAAAGAAAAGGCAACCAAATTAGGTACGCGGGTTTATATCATGTACAGAAATTTAGCTTTGTTAGTTAAAAGACAAAAAAAGTTATAGGCTCTTAAAGAAAAATAAATTGGTGTTTCCTCAAAACGTCAAAGTCGCGTTTTAAAACGTCAAAATTGGCAACATTTAGGCAAAGAACTTGAAACTAATACGGGCTATGGCAAGAAAATGTCTCAAGAAGAATGTTCTGCAAACCCTAAAGAAATTTCGGTAAGTATTAATAAATGTTTAGTAAGTTATTGCAAAACAAAAACAAAAAAAGATTTCGGACTTTCGTAAACAAACTTATGTGTACCTAACCTTTTTTTTTGGAAAGCTCTTTGTGAAGAATCATATCTTGGTCAAGTAGACAAATATCTTGAAGAGGTTTGTTGGTCAGGAAAATTGGACCGGTTTTTTCAGGAGCAAATATATCTTCGGAAAATGTTTGTACTTTTTCAAACAATAAAGTTATTTTGATGAAATATAATGGTGCATTGCTTTTTTTCTGATCTAGGTTATACTGGTAACCGAATTTGATTCCTGATTTTAGTAGAAAAACACATGTTTCCTATTAAAAACATTTTTCTGAAAGTTCGTTACCATAACTTACTTGCTGCATCCAGACTATTTTCAAATATTTTTTCGGAAAATGTTTTTACTTTTTCAAGCAATAAAGTTATTTTGATGAAATATGATGGTGCGTTGTTTCTTTTATCTAGGTTATACTGGTAACCGAATTTGATTCCTCATTTCATTAGACAAAAGCCATGTTTGCTATTAAAAACATTTTTTTGAAAATGCATTACCATAACGTACTTGCTGCATCCAGATTTTTAGTGAATTTTCTTTAAAAAAATTCACTAATGAGGAGATCCCGACTTTTGAATTTTGAAAAAATTTCTTCAAATGAGCGCTAATTAGGCCCCCCAGAACACATATCCGGGGTCTGTTTAAATTTTTATATGTTTATATATATATATATATATATATATATATATATATATATATATATATATATATATATATATATATATATATATATATATATATATATATATATATATATATATATATATATGTATCACACCGATAACTCAAAAAATAATGGACCGATTTTGATTAAATTTGGTGAATAAATTCCTTTTGCAAATGGCTTGGGTAAGTTTGTTAGCCAGGAAAATCGGTCCAGGTTTTCCCGGAAAATTTTGTGTTTTCTTTCGAAAAAAAATTATATCTCCGGAATTAACAAAGCAAGGGCAACCAAATTTCATACGCGGATTTATATCATTATGGGCAAGTTATCTACCAAAATCCAGCTCCGTAGGTTAAAGGATAAAAAAGTTACAGGCATTCAAAGAAAAATAAATTTGGATTTTCCTCAAAACGTCAAAATTGCGATTTTAAACGTCAAAATTGGTGAGTACATTCCTTTCGCAAGTCGCTTGGATAATTTTGTTAGCCAGGAAAATCCGCCGAGGTTTTCCCGGAAAAATTTGTGTTTTCTTTCGCAAAATATTTATATCTCCAAAATTAACAAAGTAAGGGCAACCAAATTTGGTAAGCTGGTTTATATCATTATAGGTGTGCCACCTACCAAAATTTAGCTCTGTAGGTCAAAAGACAAAAAAGGTATGGGCATTTAAAGAAAAATAAATTGGGGGTTTCCTCAAAACGTCAAAGTGACAATTGAAAACGTCAAAATTCCCAACATTTAGGCAAATAACTTGAATCTAATACGGGCTATGGAAAGAAAATGTCTCAAGAAGAATGTTTTACATACACCGAACTCTTAGTTTCAACCGTCATTGTCCTTCATTTTACTAAAATATTTCCAGAAAATTCATTTCTAATAGACCCTTTCTCTGATGCTTGGCAGTAGCCTTAGCTATAGAGTTTATTGTTTAATGGTATATAATTTTTGTCGAATTTTCGTAAAAAATCAATAAAGCTCAATATATTCGTTATTATACAAGATATGAAAAAATATTGTATACATTAATTATACGGTGTTTTGAGCTACATCTTAAAAAATTATTGCGACAATCACAGGCTGGCCCATAAGTCGTTGGTGATACAAATAAATTTTTTTTTGTCGAAAACGCCTTATTTTTTTGCATTTTCCATCGAAATATATGCATGTTTGTAAGTTAAGAAATTCTGAAGGCAGCAAGTGCGTTGTGGTTGCGAATTTTGATTAAATGCTTCATATTTGAAAAGCTCAATTTGCTATTAACCTATAAGGTGACCAAGAAACGGATTTTTTCAGTAACACTTTTGGTTTACTTTTGGAAATTTCTGTACGTTTTCAAACAATCAAGTTATTTTGATGAAACATGGCACATTGTTTTTACTATATATGTTATGCTGGTAATCAAATTTGATGCCTGCTTTTTCTATATAGGTTATACTGGTAACCAAAATTGATGTCTGCTTTCTTAAAAAGAAAACACACATACTTGCAATAAAAACATTTTTATGAAAATTCACTACCATAACGCACTTGCTGCGTCCCGAGATTTTTTTAGTATCGTCCATAGCCGTCATAGTTAGATATTATATTGTCTGATAATGTTTTAAGTGAAAAACCCATAATTCTACTAATAAATAAAAAAACCTTCCAAGAAAGCTTTCAATACACAGGACTCTAATTGAGTTAATGGAAACCGCTATCACTATATCGCCCCTTTTGTGTGAAAATTCGGACATATCAAGAAACGATTCTTTTTCAGGATTCTCTTCCAATTGGCACAATTCCTCCGATTAATGCTCTGGATACGAGAGGACTATAAGAGATATAAATTAAATTAGGCGCTATTTTCCCCAAGGGCGAAACGATACAGGACTCAGGTCAATATGTCAAAAATGAATAAACATTGCTTAAATAAACATAGTTTTATTACCCTACATGCGCCATTTGTCTCTGTTTTTAGACCTTAGTTATTTTTGTTTTGCACTTTACAAGAAAATTACTTAAAACCTTTACCAACATTGCTAGTGAAAGAAAAATATCAAATGAGCGCGAACTAGGACCCCTAGAACCCATATCTGGCATAAGCTTCAATTTATATATATATATATATATATATATATATATATATATATATATATATATATATATATATATATATATTTGTGTGTGTGTGTGTGTGTGTGTGTGTTTCACACACCGATAACTCAAAAGATAATGTACCGTCTTTGATCAAATTAACTGAGTACCTTCCTGTTGCGAGTAGCTTGGATGATAAGTTCGTTAGCCAGAAAAGTCAGCACAGGTTTTCCTGGAAAATGTGTTTCTTTCGGAATTTTTTTTTATCTCCGCAAATAACAAAGTAAGGGCAACCAGATTTGGTACGCGTGTTTGTAATATAAACAGTGAATCATATACCAAAATTCAAGTCTGTAACTTTAAAGGGAAAGAGTTATAGGCATTTAAAGAACAAAACAATTGGGGTTATCCCTAAAACGTGAAAGTCGCGATTCGAAACGTCAAAACTGGCAACATTTAGGCAAATAACCTGAAACTATTACGGATTATGTAAAGGAAATGTCGCAAGAAGAATGTTTTACAAACCCTGAAGTCTCAGCTTGAAACTGTGATTGTCCTTCATTTTACTAAAATATTTCCAGAAAATTCCTTTCAAATAGACCATTTGATGCAGTAATTTTAGCTATAGAGTTTACCGTCTAATGGTATATAATATTTAGCGAATTTTCGTAAAAATCAATAATGTTCAATATATCCGTTATAAAACAAGATACGAAAAAAATTGTATATGTTAATTATAGGGCGTCTTGAGCTTCATCTTAAAAAATATTTCTACAATCACAGAGTGGCCCATAAGTCGTTGGTGATACAAATTTTCATTATTTTATTTATTATTGCATTTTTGCATTTTCTATCAAGATATAATGCGTGTTTGTAAGAAAAGAAATTCCGCACGTAGCAAGTCTGTTGTGGTAGCAAATTTTAAATAAATGCTTCAGATTTGAATAGGTCAATTTGCTATTAAGCCATTAGGTTCGTTGGCCGGGAAATATGGTACATTGTGTTGCCTATACAGGTTACACTGGTAAGCAAATTTCATGCCTGCTTTCTTTAGAAAAACACATATTTGCTATTAAAAAGATTTTAATGGAATTTCACTACCACAACGCACTTGCTGCGTCCAGAGTCTTTTAATTGACGGTAAAAGTACAACAGCATTTAATCTAATTTACTTTGGCGCCACTACCTTATTAATTTATCAGCGCGTGCCGGTGGATCATCCACAAAAATCGCATAATTAGTTTATACCTCACTTTAAAAAGCAATAAAAGAAAATTCATTTCCTAATGCTATTATTTCTCATCTCCTGAAAGTCCTATTAAGTTCGCTTTCCGTAGTGAAGGATCTTAATAAAGCATCAAGTTAGAATGGTGTAATGTGACTTAAATTTACGCCAACGATTTATAATTGTAATTTATGATATCAAAAGTCAAGTTTGCTGCAGTTTGGTTAGAACTGCTGTACAATTACGGATTTAGGGATTATGTTAATAGGACTTTGAATTGGCCATAACAATACTTATTCATAATTATCATTGCTTATGCCTCACTAGTTAATTCTAAGCTTTCAGTATTAACTTTAACAAGTTATTTATGGTTTTATGATTGCAGGTTATACTTAGCTATACAATGATTTTGAAATTAAATAAAATTACTGGTTACGTAAAGTACGGGAGATAATTATTTTATTATAAAGGCCGTCTCTGAGTGGATTGTAGTGTAAACATACTTCTTCCCATATATATAAAAAAGTCTGGATGCAGCAAGTGCGTTATGGTAGCGAATTTTCATTAAATGCTTCAAATGTGTATAACTCAATTCTCTATAAACCTAGAAAGTTGGGTTTTGGTGGAGTGAGGTATTTACGAGGGCAACATACCAACCAAATTTCATTTGGTTATTTTTTGAGAGACAATTTTTTTTTTCAAAACGTTTATTCAATATTAGGAATACATAATTTTATAATACAAGTTTAATATCTGTCTTAGTCTAAGTAAAATTAGAGTAATCTGAATATTCAACTATATTATTTTTACATAATGTGGTTTACAAGGTATGGCTCCTATACTTGTATTTATCCATAATTATAGTTACAGCATAGATACACCCTAAGTTTCACAGTGGCGTGCATCCTTGAGTTGAATTGGTAATAGAAGAGAGGTTGTTCCTAGATTAGCTATAATTATATATTGCACTTAACAGGAAAACTAATTAAAAACCTGCTTTGAGGTAATTCGATAAGTTATATGTCTAGAACTAATTACTTAACTTATGTACAATTTGTGGGTAAACTCTAATATTTACAAGTATATACATTTGTATGTACATGGCATGTGTGTTTTAATAATTATTGTTGGGTGGAGTGTCATGTTCCAAATTTTTGTTCTGTAAAATGGTAGTTTATGTTTAAATTCTATCTGTGGGTTATTCATTCTGGTGCTTACTATGTTGTTAGTCAATTTGCTGTAATTAATTTGCGTATCATAAAAGTTTTCTGATAGAGCCAGTACATGGTCCTTTATCGGTAAAATACCTGTCTGCATCAGCATATCTGACACTCTAGTATATCTGTTGCCACCTGTTACTAGTCGTAAACATTTGTTCTCAAAAACGCTGAGTTTTCTGTACTTGGTGTCAGAAATGCTACTCCAAACGGGAGCAGCATATGTTATTATAGGCCGGATAATGACTTTACAAATTAGCAGTTTATTTTTCAAGCTGATGTTTACGTTAGTAAGTGGACCGTTTTTCCAACGTGCTATAGTTGTTCACTTGGAATGGTTGTTTATCCGAAGTTTGTATATTCTTTAGTAATTTTGAAGTTTCGATTTTAAATAAAGAATTAGATTATTTTCAAATTTTGCAATATATACACAATTTTAACAGTCCTGATTGCAGACGTATTGTTCCTGGGTAAAATAATTCAACATAACTTATTTTGAAGTTTAGGGTCTTGGACAACTTACTCATTTCCAAATATGATCAAACAAAGCAAATATTTAATTCAAAGCTTTTCATATAAACCAAAATTATTAATCGAAAAACAACATATTCTCTTATTAACCTAAAATATTAATAAATTGATATGACATATGACGCTACATCAGCCGCGCCATTTGCTATAAGAATGCAAATAACCGAACAAACCAATAGCAATTTAATTTCTGACCACGTGACCAATTGTGTTGTTGGTCATTTCAGAATGCCTAATCTATAGATAAATCTCCCTAGACTAAATTCACCAAAAATGTTATAATTTTAAAAGTTTTATTCAACTTTTAAGGTTTTTATTTAGTTATTGTTTGGATCACAACTTAAAATCAGGTTCACACTTTTTGCTGCCGATTTTACCATATATCTTTTTGAATAACAAATCAATTCTATAAATAAATATTACCATTAATTTTCGTAACGAGGGAAACTTCCCAACTTTGTGTAATAAAATTTTGAAACTGACCAGCCTAGCTGTTTCAATTTATTAGGCAGATTTTGTAGCTTTTATTTTTTGAATGCTCCATGTATGTAAAAAAATTCCATTCCACTCACTTTAATAATTTCGAAAGATAGCGTTTTCAAAAAGCTTCCCTGATTTTCTACCGGAAAAACTTGAACATAATGGCTGATTAACGAACTCGACCTCGGTTTTCGCCCACACAAGATTTTTCCAAATTTGATTGAAATCAGTTTAGTATTTTTTGAGTTATCGCTCGGATATATATATATATATATATATATATATATATATATATATATATATATATATATATATATATATATATATATATATATATATATATATATATAAACACATAAAATTTTTAAGCGACCTTGGTTTTGGGTTCTACGGACCCAAATTCGCGTTATTCTAAAGAAATTTTTTCAAAAGCTTTTCATCGTGACCTCTCTATTAGCGAATTTTTCTGAATGAAAAATTTTTAACAAGTCTGGACGCGGCAAGTGCGCTATGGTAGAGAATTTTCATCTAAATGTTTTTTATGCCAAATGTGTCTTTTAGTGAATTTTTCGTAAAAGAAATTTGCCAACCAAGAGATCTGATTGTATCAATAAAACAAACCATAATGCGCCGCCTTTGATAAAATTTGGTAGGTACCGGCCATTTGTAAGTGGCTCGGATAAGTTTGTTGGCCAGGAAAATTATATCAGCTTTTACGGGAAGTCTTTGGGCTATTTACACACCTACCAAGATATAAGTATTCACAAAAAAACTTTTTGACAAAAATTTCGAAAAAGGTTTTTACATGACAATAATTTGGAAGCAATTACCTATTTTATTATCTAAAATTGGCAATTTTTTTTCTCAATAATTGGCTTAGGTAACGTTACATGAAAATTATGTTCTTTACCAGGTTTTGCCAAATAATTTTTTCACGAAGATTCGAAAACACTTTTATTTGCAATAATTTACTAAACATTATACCAATATTTCACAAAAATTTTACAAAAACTGATTTTTATAGAAACACAAAAAAAATTATGAGAAAGCGGAAAGATATTTTTACACAAAAATATCCGGATAAAAATACATAAAATTCAAATTATATAAACCATCCTAACTAAAATTTGCACCCCTAAAATGTACACTTTCGTCCTAGTGTGGAAAAAATGCTAAAACAGGTCAATTTAAACTTGAAGTGGGACCAATTTTTTTTAAACTTATTCCTGCATCCCTCTAGCGCTTAGAGCGCTTTCTTAAAAAATGTAAATGGCAAGAGGGCAAGAGAGTGACACATTACTTTGAATCTGCTTTCATTCTCTATGCAATCATGTTTTGTTTTCAATTTTCAGCGATTGGTATCTGAAAATCACGAGGGTGTCACAACAAAATTTGCACCCCCTAGAATGTAGAATTTCGTCCAAATGTGGGAAAAATGCCAAAACAGGTCCATTTTAATTTGAAGGGGGACCAAAATTATTTTTGGTTTCAAAGTTATTTCTGCATCCTCTAGCGCCCAGAGCCACCCCTTCAAAATTTTTACGAGGGCTCGAGTAACAGATCATTTTGAAAATATCGTATTCTGTATGTAATTATGTTTTTTTCAATTTTGGCCAATTTATTGTTGAGAAGCACGAAATTGTTTTAGGCTTATTGAAAACTGCAATATTGTTAACCCGGTACACTATCGTTCAAATTTTAAAAAATTTTTTTGATAGGAACGGACTACGAAATGTTATCTTATCTGCATGAATGTTTCTAATTTTTAAACGAGCAAAAAATTTAGGTCGTTTTGTGAGAAAAGCTCAGATATTGTAAGATTAAGTAATTGTTAACTATAATTTAAGTGAAAGGTTATAAGCTATTTTTCTTATTACTCTAAAACATATTAAAGGTTTGAACGATTCGTGAGCAAAATGCTAACCAATTAATTATCATACTAGTCTTCCTGATTTACATGTTTGACATCATACCAAAAAATACATAGACAACGATTATTCTCACTCACTAAGAATTTCATTTTTGACTGAGTTAAAAATTATATTGCAATTTAATGACAAATTCTGTGGATGTGATTGTCATGTCTGGCTAAAGTCTTCAAAATCACTCAAGAAGCTTGTAAAGGACTCACATGTAATGCACTGGCAGCGGTTCAGAGGCTGATGTCAGGCCTTCACATGAGGCGCCGCATGTGTTAATTGCCTGCAGACGAAAATGTTAGAGCTGCACGGGGTAGCATCAGCATTTAGCGCTTACCATAGGCGCTTAATTTCCCCCAAGAAAGGAGACAGTAGTTGTCAGACAAAGCATGTAGAGGTGACGATAAGAAAAAAGCATACTTGTAATATACACTCAAAAGGTGACGCTAAAAATGAGGTCTAGAACAATGCAGTAGGTGCGGTAGACAATGGGGTGGAACTTAAACGTGGAAATAAACGTGAAGGTAAACGTAAAGGTAAAACCGAATGTAAAGGTAAACTTGAAGGTGAAGCCTGCAATTACAACAAGGAGTGCCATGCAACCTGCCTCTGCATTAAAAGGTTTATAAAAACTTGCCGTTTAATCCTTTTAAACGGGTCGTTACAATCACTTACTAAACTTAAACTATTTGTAGCACATTGTACAATAACTACATCAAGTATACATGCCATGAAGATGCTGCACTTCATTAGCTTGTCCGAGAGAGTCTCCCGTTGATGATCGATCTCGACTTGTTTTGTTTAACAGACTTCCCTTAGGAAGTCTGTAGCGCGTCTTTGAATCTGGTTGGATCAGAGTTCTAACTGCCACGTCTCTTGAATAGCGTAGGAATGAAAATACGCGGGAAATTCTTCGGTTAGGCATATTTTCCTGATGTCCTTTAAAATCCTCTGGAAATTTCCATGCTCGATCTGTGCATCTACCAGGAAACTACGTTTTAAATATATGAATCAATATTTTTAGATTTCTAAGAAAGACTCTATTGTTCTCATTCCGTAACAGGATGAATAATTCAGTAGAAAACTGCCGCAAAATAACTATATTTTCCCATAGGCAAACATTCACTTAGTGAATATTTAATACATAATGTAAATGAAAGAAAGGCAGTAAGAGTGCTACGACGGTACCTGTCAATACCAAATTCTCAACAAATCTTTGCAAAACAAAACTTGAATTGTTGTTCAATAATGAAGCTACCTGATATTATTCAAGCTTTCTTTGAGGCTCTCTTTATGTCAGCAAGGGAGCTACGGTACTGAATAAGACAGCTGTTGTCAAAATCTCTTGACTACAAGCATCGATTTGTCGTCAAATATTGTTGCGATTTGTTGTCACTTATATTTTCACTGTATCAGAGAGACAGTTGCGACTATCAGAAAAAGCAAATGTAACAATGTACATCATTATTACAACTATAATTATTTCCTCAAATTAAGGATGAGACATGGACACATATTTTCTCGTCCAGGGGTAAACATAGATAATCCTATCACATGAATTATTTCTTATCATTTTTGTGCCAAAGTTAACTTAAATATTTTAAAATAATTTTTTTCGAAAATTCGCTAAATAGTCACATAATCAGATACGCTATTAGAATTGAAGAAAATAACTATTTTTTTCTTAAACTGATCCTTACATAAATCATGGTATGAGACTGTGAATATAAATATTTCCAAAACTATAGTCCTTAGGAATAGGAAATGTTAGACAAAAGTTGAAACAAAGGCCATGCCCTTCACTTCTGAAACACAAAATACAGGCTGTTACGTTCGGAATAACTGAGTTACGCAGTATGAATTGCTTAAAATTCAGCCACTATTTGATAGCGCTCTGTATATGGCATCTTGGTTTGAATGTGTCATTTTCCTGGGACTTCATTATCTTTTGGTAAAAATGCTGTATCACAATTATTGGTATGTGCCAAAAAACGTTGCAAACAATTGAGGTAACTTGAAAACGATGAACGATATTAATTTTTTCTTACAAACATCCATTATAATTCAATGAAAAATGAAAAAATACAAAAATACAAGGAATGTTGTATTAAAGAAAAAGAAACAACGACTTTTTGGCTTTTAGCGATTGCCAAAATAATTTTGTTAGGTGTAGCTAAAGATACCTTATAATTAACGTATATAATTTATTCTCGCGTCTTGTATAATAACGGAGATATTAAGCTGTCAATATAAACTTGTTTTATAAATATACCGGAGGCCTTCTCGATTATTTTAGATTACTTAGGCAAGCTGGTGTTCCAATGTGAATTTTAGACACCAAATCAAAGAAATGAAGTGAACTTTTGTACAAATTCAAACATTTAAAAGCTCCATGTGCATCCGAGTGACGGTTTTCTTAATTACTCTAAGTAGTTTTGGTGAAATTTTCTATAAAATAAAAGAACCTGTAAAACTAAGAACAGCCAATTAAGAAATTGTTTGCAGGAAATTTCATTCGCAAAAGTGGTATACATTTGGCAGCAAATAGATTAACAATAACGTGTTTAACTAATATTCAACAGTAAGTGCCGATGTGTTATTTCCACATCCGTGATCTTTCCATTCATACGATCAAATTACATGCAGCTTGGTATTAATTTAATAACAGAGTTGAACGATGCATGTTTAAGCTTTGGGCTGTGCGATCTCAGAAAAATCCTGGACGCAGCAAGTGCGTTATGGTACGGAATTTTCATAGAACTGTTTTTAATGTTAAATACTTTTTTTAATAAAGACACCAAATTTAGTATATGGTAATAACCTTTATAGTAGATACAATGCACCGTATTTCATCAAACTAACTTTTGGTTTGGAAAAGTACCTAAATTTTCCGAAGATAAATTTAAAATTATATCAAAAAACTTGTCTGACCTTCCTGGCCAACGCAATTTACACAAAAACTAGACCAGCCAAGATATAGTTATACACAGAAAGCTTTTTGATAGAAATAAAAAATATTTGCATGAAGATTTGCAAACATTTTGTTTCACGAAAATAGGCACGCCATATTTTACTAATCTTGTACAAAATTACATAAGAATCCTTTTGTGAAAATTCCTTAAAAGAATTTACACGAAAATTTGCTATACAAAGTTTTTTTCACTAAAATTCTAAAACATTTTTTCACGTGAATTACCAAAGATTTTTTTACAATAACTTTTTATGGAAAAATTTGTTGAAAAAACACACAAAATTGAAATTACGTATCTAATGTGTAATTAATATTAGAAAAAAAGGAAAATCTGAGTCAATGTAAGTTACGAAAAATATAAGCGGAAAAATGTCAATTCAATATCTGATTGATAGTTTACAGTTGTAAAGTGCCTCTGCAAATAGAAGCGATTATTATTACTATTATTATTATTATTAAATACTCATATTTTCAAGTCATAAGCTATTAAAAATAACAAGGGTATTTAAGTCTGCCACTTTAAAGTTTCATTTGACATTTGTGAAAACAATTTAGGAAAATGTAAATATGTATAGATAATCAAATTAATTATTTCCTACCTTTTTCAGACCAAAGCTAATTTGAAGAAAAATTTCAATATTTTTTCTCAAAAATTGGCTGAATAATTTCATAATCTTATCGATTATTAGAATTAAAGTAAAAACTGAAAAAATGTGTTAAACTGATCGCTACATGAATCATAGTATGCGATTATAAATGTATATATTTCCAAAACTATAGTCCTTATGTATAGGGGATATAATACAAGAGTTGGAATCATGACGCTCACTTCTAAAACATGAACTGTTTCATTTGAAAAAAAATGAGTTACGGTAATTAATTTTTTTTTCAAATTCAGCCACTATTTACGATTTTTTTGACGAATAATAGAAACGAAAACCTTTATCACAATTTTTGATGTTTGTCAAAAATGTGACATAACTCCAAAACGGTGGACAATATAATTTTTGTAAAGACATGCATTGTTATTCAATGGAAAACGCAATAATAAAATTTTTTGCTACTTCTTGGCCTTTTTGTATTATGTCTGTATTATATAATAGATTTTATTATCCACACAATATTTTTGTTTTGTGCATTTCTCTGGTAATCAGTGGAGTATATAAACACAGATCTCCCCGTTAGTGAATATATCGTCCCACGAAAAATTCGCTAAAATGTAAAAATTTATGATTTGAATCAAAATTTGATATAATGTTGTCAAGAGAAACAAAATAAAAGTGATAATATAAACAAGAATATGCGCAATTAAATTAAAATTAATTACTTAAAAAAGCTTATAACTAGAAAAGAAAAGCAAGAAATCAAATTGAATCAGTTATTAGAAGAAAAATGCTCTGATACTGTAAAAGGAAACCCTTTACAAATTCAGAATCCGTATAACAAAAATAGCTGCTATCTCAGAAGAGATAAAAGCCTGGACGCAGCAAGTGCGTTATGGTAGTGAATTTTCATAGAAATGATCTGGCACAAAATATTGTATTATAACTTTTTTTCTTGTAACATAGAAATCTAAATTTTGGTGTATAGTTTACTTTTTATATCATAAACCTACCTACCAAATTTGGTTATCATAGATTTTTTATTTTTTAAGATAAAAATTTTTTTCAAATGAAAACTCAACTTTTTTTTGGAAAACTTCGTCCGATTTTTTCTATTAACGAACTGATCAAAGCCATTTACAAAGGGAAGGTACATGCCAAATTTTATCAAAATCGACCCATTATTCTTTGAGATTAAAATTTTTTTCGAATAGAAACTCAAAATTTTCCCGAAAAACCTCGTCCGATTTTCCTGACTAACAAACTTGTCAAAGCCATTTACAAAGGGAAGGTACATGCCAAATTTTATTAAAATCGGCCCATTATTTTTTAGGATAAGAATTTTTTTCGAATGAAAACTCAAAATTTTCCCGGAAAACCTCGTCCGATTTTCCTGACTAACGAACTTATACAAGCCATTGACAAATTAAAGGTACGTGCCAAATTTTATCAAAATCGGCCCATTTTTTTTTTAATTATCGGTGTGATACATATATAGTTCAATTTTTAAACAAGACCAAACGTTTTGCTGAGCTCAAAAAAGAGCTTATTGACATCCAGAAACCGGTAATAGAAACGTATCAAAGCTTGGTTCAAATCAAACAAAAATTAGGAGAGCTGGGAAAATGTGTAAAGATAGATGAAGTAAAATTAGTCAGTTTTGACCAGCTACAAACACAAGAAGCAGACAAAGGTAAAACCGAAGAAGGCGGTGATGCTTATAAAACTGTCAAGCTCACCATCGAGGCGATCCCAAAAACTCTCAATGACGTTTGCAGGAACCTTCTCAGCAGAAGATCAGCTATTGTAGAGATACTTGAAACTATCAACAAGGCAGAATTCGCGAGTGGAACCTTAGATGAGAGGATAAAGGCCTTGAAGAATGAAGGTCAGGAGTTGGAGAAATCTTTGGATGTTATTATTTCACAGAATGAGACGAAGACAGAAACCCTCTTGAACCAGTGGCAGAAGTTCGCAAGTAAACAGCTAGATGAGGCAGCCAGTGAAAAAGTGGATGATCTGGAAATGAAAGTGCGGACACAGGAGCAGCTTCTGGTCGACACTCAACAAACTATTGCTGACCTGCAAAAGAGACTTGATGATAAGAAAATCACACAGGACAAAATTATTAATGAGCTTGAACACTTAATTAAAAAACACGAGGAGAAAATAAAAAAACTGGAATCGGATTTAGAAACAGAAAAAAAGTCTAACCATGACCACAAAAACAGAAATGCCACTAGTGTTCAGACCATAAAAAGCTTGAAGATTAAAATAACTGACCTGGAAGCCGCCTAAAGGGACAGTGAATTAAAACATGCGGAGCTCATGAAAAAACTTTCTCATGAGAAAGAAAGTATGAAACTGAAGGAGTTAAACTGGAACAGGGAGAAGGAAGATCTGAACAAAAGTATAAGACAACAAGAAAACCTCTTACACAAGTTGCAGCTTGACAGAAACCACTTCGAAACAAGGTGTTTAATTCATACATTCATTAGAGTCCTAAATGAGTTTGTGATGCCTACTGTACATTTAAGTATTATGTCCTATCGTTAGCACTATGTCTGTGTTCAATTTCACAAGAATAAATATGAATATTGTAGATTATATATATATATATATATATATATATATATATATATATATATATATATATATATATATATATATATATATATATATATATATATATATATAAACATATAAAAATTAAAACCGACCTCGGATATGGGTTCTAGGGGTCTTAGTTCGCGCTCATTTGCAAAAATTTTTTTAAAATTCAAAAGTCGGGATCTCCCCATTAGTTATTTTTTTCTACGAAAATTCACTAAAAATGGATAATAAAGTCTGGACGCAGCAAGTGCGTTATGGCAGTGAATTTTCATCAAAATGTTTTGTCTTTTCTTAATGAAAGCAAGCATCAAATTTGATTGCCAGTATAACCTATATGGTAGAAACACTGTATCATATGTCATCAACATAACTTTATTGTTTGAAAAGTACAGAAGATTTTCAAAATTAAACTTAAACTGATCCCGAAATAAATTGTCCGATTTTCCTGGCCAACGAACCTGTTTAAGCTATTTACCCACCCGCCAAGATATAATTATAAAGGCTTTTCGACGAAACTTCCACAAAATTTTTGGAATGAAAATTTTCAAACATTTTTTTTTTACAAGAACCTCGGTGGTTCAGGGGTAAGAACGTGTGCCTCTGAACCGAAGGGTACTATGTTCGATCCCAGGGTACTCCTTTCACTTTTTCAGTACAAACTGTAACATTAACATCAACCGAGGTTCTGGCATTGTATTTGAGCAAGTTGAATGTCTGCACGTTCCGCCCTTCGGAGGGGGCGTAAATCTGTCGGTCCCGTGTCCATGCGATGTTGGGAACGTTAAATATCCCTACCTTCCTTACAGAAAGGAAGGGGTTCGGCAAAATTTCCAGGATAGTGGGGTGAAACTGCTCCCTGGCGTCGGTGATTGGCCATAGTCGCGGAAACAAGCCGTCGTTAAAAAAAAAACACGAAAACCGAAAAAAAAAAATTCTTACGATAACCTATTAAACACTGATTATTCATTACCAGTTCGCTTGTGGCCGTGATACGGTGTATATCTCGGGAAAGTGAGCGATAAAAATTTGTGAATTCTTGGTTAAATTAAAACTAAATTATCCTGTTTTGTTTAACAAAATAAAATCTAACCATTGTATAGAAATTGTGATAGTTGTATTCCAATAATAAACAAATTATAAATTAGGTAAAATAACAAGGTAGGTAATGAGTGAACATTCAGGTGGCTGCGAGCCACCTACAAACAGAAATGATATGGATTATCAGGTAAGCGATACCAATAATTTATTAAATGAAGAAATAAATGTGAACAATAACAGGACCCTAGATTTTAATAATAAATATAATGTATCTAATAAAGCACCTTATTTTGTGTACGTAGAATATAAAGAAAAAGGCTTGTCACGATTGTATCCCGTGAAAGTGGGGCACTATCTATTTAAGGACAATAATTTAAAGAAGGCAATATTAGATATTAAAATCGTAGGATACAATAGAGTGAAGGTTATTTTAAATAACTACCAAGCAGCAAATAGTTTGATAAATCATAATGTTTTACTGGAGAATAACTTAGTGGCATATATACCTAGATTTTATACCCAGAAAAAAGGAATCGTCAGGTTAGTGGACACATATTTTGAAACTGATTATTTAAAACAGGCTATCGAATCAAAAATGGAAGTTACAGAAGTAACAAGAATGATGAAAAGGGTTAAAGATCATAATAACGGGGATTTTAAACTAGTACCAAGACAAATAATAATAGTTTCATTTTTGGGAGATACATTACCGACTGAAATTAGAATAAATGGGGTAAATTTTATTGTAGAGCCTTATATATATATCCTGTAGTTCAGTGCATGAAGTGTTTGAGATACGGGCATGTGGCTAGAATTTGCAAGAAACAAGATATTATTTGTAGAAAATGCGGGGAAAATCACAATTTTAAGGAATGCAATAATGAGCAGTATTGCATATACTGTAAAAATAGCGAACATTCAACAACTTCAAGGGAATGCCCAGTTTATCTTAAGCAAAAAAATATAAAACAAATAATGGCAAATCAAAATTTATCTTTTAAAGAAGCAGAGGTTGTTGAAAAAAAACCAACATATGCAAAAGTAGCAGTTTCTAACAGGTTTCAGGCTTTGACAGATCTAGTAGAATACCCTTCACTTACACCCCAATCTGAACGTACACAACCTAAAACAATTAATACTAGACGTACACAACGCGTAAATACGCAGCCATCACGTAACACACAACCCACACCACTTAACTCCTTTGACAATTCACAGACACAGAAAAAACGTAAAGTGTCAGACTCATCACCAGACAGAGAAACACGTTCCATTTTACCTAATCCATATAGGGATAAATATATGAGTTATAAAGAGGAAATAACAGAAGGCCTAACAAACATTATCTCAGAATTGGTAAGAAAAATAAATCCAGAAATAGCAGCAATAAATATAAATAAATTTAATATTAGGGATTCAGTCTACAAATTGATGGGTAATATTATAATCGAACATAATGATGAGGAATCAGGTCAATAATTGCATTAAAATAATTCAGTGGAATGCATATTCCGTAAAAAATAATAAAAATAGTTTGATAAATTTTTTAGCAGATAACAACATTGATGTTGTACTTGTTAGCGAAACATGGTTAAAACCAAAAGATAGTACTTTTGCAGTAGGAAATTATAGTTTAGTTAGAAAAGATAGAATGCACTGCAGAGGGGGGGGGAGTAGGAATATTTATAGCCAAACATATTAATTTAAAAAAAATTGAAATGAATTATGTACCACATAATGATGTAGATGTGTGCGGTGTTTATTTACCACAGTTAGATATTAATATTGTTAGCATTTATAAACCGCCTAATGTTAGGATAGATACAGTAGCATGGACCCAATTTTTAAGAAACTTTGTTAACAAGAATACTATCATCGGTGACGACCTTAATTGTCACTTTGGCCTATGGGGATCGGTAAGGGATGATAGTAACGGGATAAACTTGGCCGATGCACTTGATAATACTAACTTTGTTGTCATTAATGATGGAACGCCCACAAAGGTTGCAAGGCCTTTTGAAGCGCCATCGATGATAGATATAACGTTAGTCTCACCTAGTATAGCTCAAAAAACTGACTGGAAAGTAATAAATGATAATCTTGGTTCAGACCACTACCCTATTTTAATTACTTTAAATGAAATACTCGTGGGTGCACAGTATATCCCATATACTAGATGGAGAGAAGACACAGCGGACTGGGAAGTATTCAAAACTGAGTTAAACAGAAAACTGACTACGACAGCAGGTACACCTCAAGACATTCTAACCCATTTAGTAAACGCAATTACAGAAGCCGCAAATTATGCCATACAGGAAACACAAATCAGTAAAAACAGAGTTAAACAACCAGCTTGGTGGGACCAATGCTGTACGGATCTGGTCAAACAGCGAAAGGAAGCTCTACAAAAATACAATCTTGTTTCAAACTGGGAAAATTACTTAAATTATAAGCGAATTGAAGCGCATGTAAAGAAAAAGTTAAAAGAAAAAAGCAGAAAGCAGAAAGTCCTGGCAAACATTCGTTAGCAGCTTAAGCAAAAACACACCAGCAACACATATATGGAAATTTATTAAAAAATTCAACAATAGAGGAAGTAATAACGCGCAAATGTATCCTGATCAAGAAACAGCCATAAATATATTAGATGAGCTTGCTACAATTGGAGTGTCAGACGATATTGGAGATTTTATACAACACCCTACTAAAGAATGGTTTGATAAACCATTTACATTATATGACCTAGAAAAAGCTCTCAAAACTACTCAGAATAAAGCCCCTGGAAAGGATAAGATTACTTATAAAATTTTATCAAATTTATGTGAAAAAGCCAAAGATATCCTCCTCTTAATATTTAATAATTGGTGGTGTAGAGGAAAGTATTCAGAGAAAATGAAAGAGATTGTGCTCTGTTTACTGCTGAAGAAGTCTAATGACCCTCAATGTACCAAGTCTTATCGACCCATTTCTCTGATGAGCTGTATCACCAAGACCTTCGAAAGAATGATAAAAGCAAGACTGGAATGGTTTGTTGAACATCACCAAATTTTATCTAATTGTCAATATGGATTTCGCAAAGGAGTAGGAACAATGGAAGCAGTATGTCGTCTAACAACAGATATTCAAAATGCCTTTTCAGAAAACAAATATGTCTTGTGCCTGTTTCTAGATATCACAGGTGCATATGACTGTGTTGATTTAAAAATATTGAAGAACGACTTGTTGAGTTGTAAAATCACACATAATGCAGCACTAAATATAATTAACCTGTTCTATGAAAGAGAAGTTTACGTGAGGGATAAAAATAACCAGATTCATGGACCCAGGATTATGAGAAAAGGTTTACCACAAGGCTCACTTTTGAGTCCGATACTATTTAATATTTATACAAAAAATTTGCATCAAATGCTGGATAGCCATACCCGGTGTATTCAGTATGCAGATGATATATGTGTGTATACAATTGCACCATCCTACGACGAATGTCTCTTGCATTTAAGAAGGTCAATTAACGTTATCGATGAGTGGATAAGCGAACGGCAATTTCAACTTAATCTAGACAAAACAGCAATTATGTGCCTCACAAGACATCGTCTTCAAATGCCACAAGAAATTGAGACACATTCTTATAACATAAAAACAGTTAACGTGTATAAATACCTGGGAATACACATTGACAACAAATTGCTTTGGACGCAACACATAAGGAACACAGTTGCAAAATGTGAGCGAGGTATAAACATTTTAAAAGCAACAGTTCATTACCAGTGGGGTGCAGATTTTAAAGTGGCTATGATGTTTTATAGATCATACATTCGATCCCTACTGGACTACGGTTGTGTGGTTTATGGAAGCTGCTCCAAAACAAATATGAAAAAAATTGAACGAGTTCAACTCAAAGCTCTCAGGGTATCTATTGGAGCCATGAAATCAACACCAACAGAAATAATCTTTGCAGAAACACAGGAACCTCCATTTCATCTAAGAGTTAAGCTCCTGGCGAATAGACAAGCTCTTAAACTGAGAAGCAGAGATCAAGATCAAATTCAAGAGATGCATTCCTTATGTGTAGACACGATCATAAATAAGTATTGGAAAATTAAACAGAATCCTCCGTTAGCAGACGCATATTATGATACTGCAAAATTTGAAAGATATATAACTGCTAACCCGATCTCAACAAAATTTCAATTTGCTTACGAAGTTACAACTCGTGCTCTGGACGTCAACATTCCATCTTACACCGATCAAGATACAGTGAATCAAAATATTTTTAGAAGCATACTGGATGAGTATTACCCAAACTACACACACATATACACAGACGGATCCAAAAGTCAGCATGGAGTGGGAGCAGCATTTTTCGTAGAGCAGCTTAACAATTCCAAAATGTACAGGCTTTCGGAACAGGCTTCAATATGCACAGCAGAAATGATTGCTATAGAAAAAGCAATACATTGGGCTTTAGAAAATCAAAGAAAATACGTACTAATTATTAGTGACTCGCAAACAGCTTTGTCTGCATTAAAGAACAGTCATCATGCCAAAAACTGGAATCACATATTGGGTAGGATAAGACAAAGTTGTTGTAGTAATAAGAATATGTGTATAAAATTCATCTGGGTGAAAGGACACAGTCAAATAAAAGGTAACGAGGCAGCTGACCAGTTGGCCAGAGAAGCAATATTACAACCAATAGAACAAGATCTTGACATCCCGTTTGCAGATTTTATGCAAAATAGCAAACTAAATCTGAAAAATATGTGGAAAACCGAATGGGATAAATACACAAAAAAGTCTAATAACAGATACAAATGGCTGCATCCGCAACTTCCAGAAAAGAACGACTTGGAAACGTTACACAATAACAGTGACAGAAAAGTAATAACCACCATTACAAGATTGAAAACAAACCACGGAAGATACAGATATCACTTAAACCGTATCGGTATAGAACCAACACCATACTGTAATTGCGATGGAACCTCAAGGTGTGATTTGGAGCATATTTTGTTTGCTTGTTGCTTGTATGAAAATCAACGAAACACATTATTCCAGTTATTGAAACAAAATGTTCCTGAAATACAATATCCCTTAAACTTAAGCTACCTTTTAAACTTGAAAACCAAGGAGGTGTATTTTTTGTTGTGGTCATTTTTTAATAAAATAAGCATTATTTTGTAAAGTTATAATATAATATAATATAGATATTTATAATTATGTAAACTTATGGAATGTATATAGTGGAAACAAGTATGTAAGTATGAATGAGGGTGTGAATGTAGTAAAAGTAATAGTTAAGTAGCATTATTGGTATCTGACTATAGACTGTAGTGGCTTATATATGTGTATATATGTGTGTATATATATGTATATGTATGTATATATGTGTGTGTATATATAGGTGAAATATGTTATTAGATTTAGATCTCCTACTGTCGAACCTTGTGTTTACCTATCTTTTCCGTGGCCCAAGTCAGTATGTCCATTAGCCATGACGGGTCCCTTGGCGATAAGTGTCCCAGTCAATTCCCACTTATAATTGAAAAAAAAAAAAAAAAAAAAAAATAATATATGGAAAGAATATATTATGTGATTATGTGTATGTGTATATAGGTGTATGTAGGTATAAGGGTTGTACTAATTTTAGTAACTATAAGATTATTATGCAAGTACATATATGTATATGGTAGGGATATATTTTATCTCCGACAATTTCCGGCTGCAAAAGTACAAAATAAAAGTCTGTGGCTGATGGACGAAGAGTTCAAGGCCATCTCAAAACTCAACTCAACTCATTACCAAAATTTCACAAGAATATTACAAAATGGTATTTTCAGGGAAACACACAAAAATGTTTGCGAAAACTGCTAAATATTTTCTACAGAAAAATTTGCTAAAACAATAAATAATTCAAATTACATACCTAATCTGGAATTAAAATTGAAAAATGTTTTTTAACTTTTCACGAAAATTTGAACCAGTGAAAGTAAAGAAGCGGAAAAACACTCATATTTTTATGTCGCGAGTAGGAGTAGGAAAATTACTAAAGTTTGTTACTTTAAAGTTACATTTGTCATTTGTGGAAACAACTTATGAACTACTTGTATATTATGAAAAATTAAGCATAGATAATATTATCAAATTAGTTATTTCTTTCCATTTTAGTATCACAATTCTTCTAATATCTTAATTTTTTTCTTCGAGTAATCGATAAATAATCACATAATCTGATCGGTTATTAGAATTGAATAAAAAACTGAAAAAAAAATGAATTCAAAATGAACCCTTGGTATGCGATTACAAATGTATATATTTCCAAACCTAAAGTCTGTATGTGTAGGCAGCGTTTTACAAAACTTGAAGCAGAGGGCTTGCCCTTGACTTCTAAAACACAAAATACAAACTGTTTCATTTGATAAAACTGAGTTACGGCAGTTTAAATGTATTCAAATTCAGTCGCTAATTGAGAACGCCCTGTATCGCGATTTTTTTTACTAATAAGATTAACGAAAAGCTCTCTGGTTACGTCATTTTCATTAGACTCCGCTATCTCTTGGTAGAAACGCCATATTATAATTTTTGATATGTGCGAAAAAACTTAAAATTTGCCAAATCATTGAAATAACTCCAAAACGATGAACGATATAATTTTTTTCCTTAGAAGCATGCATTATAATTCGATGAAAACTGGAAAAACTTAACAACGACTAATCGGTTACCCTTGCAGGCCGAATACCTCAGTTCCCGAGGTGAGTAACCTTTAGAATCGGACTAGGAGGTCGCGGCTTCGAGTCCCGTATTCAGACAGTCAGTCTTTTTCACTCGAATGTGGAAAGGCCGGCTTCTGATGAGTTATGGGTAGTGTCGTTTGTCTATATGGGTATGTAAGTTACGCCGCACAAGTTGAGGACTTCTGGGTGCGGAGTTTGTCTACTGTGGTGTTATTATTAGCGTAGATATGCGTCACACTTTATATATATATATATATATATATATATATATATATATATATATATATATATATATATATATATATATATATATATATATATACGGGGGCTATCCTTTACTAAAAGGAAGGGCAATGGCGGGTAAAGCTGAAACTCTAGGTTTTGTAAAACACACGCCTTGCGGCATTTTCTTTACATAACCCGTATTTGTTTCAGGTTCTTTGTCTAAAGGTTACCAATTTTGACGTTTTAAATCGATACTTTGACGTTTTCAAAAGAAAAACATTTTGACATTTTCAAAGATGTTTTTGGTATTCTTTTACCTCTTTGCATCAAAAAGCCTAATCTTTGTCTGTAATATACAATAGATTTTATTATTGACACAAGACATTATGGTTTTGTTCGTTTACCTGCTCATGGGTGGCATCCAATTTGGTTTTTTAAATGTCCATTACTTTTTTCTCTTTTAACTTAGAGATATAAATTTTGGTATGTGGTATTGTTTCTGTAATTTAAACCTGCGTGCTAAAGTTGGTTCCGATAGATTTATTATTTTCGGAGATACAAAAAATATTCAAAAGGAAACCCAATATTTTCCAGGAAAACTGGGCCGATCTTGCTGCCTAACGGACATATCCAAGCCATTGACAAGAGGAAAGTACCTACGAAATTTTGTCAAAACCTGCTCGTTTTTTTTTCGTTATTGGTATGATACATACTTTCTTTTAAGTGGCTTGAAAGAAGTAAGTTAAAAAGAAGTTAAACAAAATTATATTACACAACATAATCTCTTGGATCAATATTAAACAAA
The DNA here is from genome assembly GCA_964006375.1 of Tillus elongatus. Lineage (NCBI taxonomy): Eukaryota > Metazoa > Arthropoda > Insecta > Coleoptera > Cleridae > Tillus > Tillus elongatus. The sequence continues at coordinate 247,849,954 of OZ023262.1, read as the reverse complement.
AGCCTAGGCGGAAGGAGGAGAGTATGCTACATTTGTCAAATGAAGTATTCATAATGACGGCCCTGATTTTCTAAGCAAGTCTCAGCCCGATGAAGCAGTTCACGAGAAGTATCTAAGTACCACGCCATTGATAGCCTGACATTCCACCCTTATTCTGTTTTTGAGGTCCTCAATATTACTTAAAGGTGTTCCATAGACTTTATCCCTAAATATGCCTACAGGTAATAATCAAGCGGCGTAAGGTCAGGAGATCTAGCGGGCCACGTTACAGCACCATTTGCACCTATCTTTGCACCTTCGAAATAAATTTCATCAAGGTATTCTGTCACCACTAAAGCGTTGTGGGCAGGTGCACCGTCTTGCTGGCAAAGCATATTAGGACGCAAATTCCAGGGAATATTTTCCAACAATGCTGAAAGCTCATCGGTGAGTAATTACAAATATATTTCCGTTTCCAGATTCCCTTCAAAAAACTTTTGTCCAACAATCATGAGACATTATCTCTTATCCAGTGAGGATTTTCAGAAGCTCAATAGTAACAATTGTGCCGATTAACTCACCATTATTGTGAAAACGACTCTCTTCTGTCCATATCGTATAACACAAAATTCCTTCTTCTTGCGCAATAGTTAGCCATTAAAGAAATGCAAGTTTTCTGTTGTAATCTCTTATTTGCAAACGTTGATGAAGATGTACTTTAAGCGGTTGATACTTGGCTGTTTTTTAAATTAGCTGAACAGAAGATCAAGACATGTTGCTCTTTTGTCGTATTTCTCTAATAGATATACGAGGATCTGCTACAACTCTTCCCAAAACGGCGACAGTATGTTCTTCGTTGCTGTTCTTGGTTTAAAAATGGTCTGCTTCTTCCTAAACGGCCCACTCGAAACTAAGCTAAAGCCTATACGGGTAAATAACTAAGTGAAGTTCGGAACCTGGGCACTGATAAGTACACTTGGAGAACCCAAATCACAACAACACATTTTTTGAAGACCTGACGATCGTTTCACTAACAAGCCTAGCGTCATCAGAGGATGAAAAATTCGGAGATTTTTCATCCTCTGGAATTCATGTATTGCTTAGCATATTTGGGATGAAAATCATCATGTAGATGGAAAAAAATCTCGAGTTAATAAAAAATATAAGGCAGTCGCGCTAATATATATATATATATATATATATATATATATATATATATATATATATATATATATATATATATATATAGGTATATATATATATATATATATATATATATATATATATATATATATATATATATATATATATATCGTTCACAAATTGAACAACAATGTTTCGATGAATAGAGTAGGCAAAGGCAGATGTCGTTATCGATCGACGTTATCTGTACTGCTATCCTACTTAATTAAATCGTAGATAAAAGTCTAAACAATGGAAGCTGTTTCACGATGTCAGACCGGAGAACATTGTGAGAGATGCATTTTATGGCTTTTTAATGATGGTACCCGTGGCTCGAGAAAGGTAATCTTGCTCCACTGCGTTGAAGGCATCTAATACTCTAGCTATCATATCTTGTTTTGTAGTAAGTGGTTCCTGGTAAACTTTGTTCATAATGCACGCACAGATACCAAAATCTAGTGGAGTCAAGTCTGATGAGCGAGCCGGCCAACGATGAGGACCACCGTTAGCTATCCATCTGTCTTCAAATATTTCCTGGAGTAGGTCGCTTACTATCTGTGAGTTGTGTGGTGGGGCTCCATCTTGTTGATACCAAACATCTGCAGCTTAATGTTCAAGGAGTTCAGCGCTGGTATTATTACTTGCTGCAGAATGCGACAATATTTAGGACCTGTAAATACTGCACGTGTAGAATTCATTCTTATCCTTTTTTTTAATTATACCATTATTACTGATATAAAAGAAAGGGTCATATTTTCAAATTTAGTTTCAGTGAGTCTAATAAATATGTTAATAACATTATGTGCTAATACGCAAATCAAATTCAGTATTGCTTAATATTATTGGTACAAACCTGTTAGGTTCTCATCATAAATGTGAAGGGCAAAAATTCTATTGTATTTTACTGCGCAAAAAACATTGAAATTCCAAAAGTCCTCGAAATTTCGTTCTCTAGTAATGTGAGGAATTTCGGGCGACCAATATTGACTGTTGTGACGATTGAACATGCCCCTCTTGAAAATTTTGACTCATCGCACCATATAATTTTTCTTTAGAAATTTTCATCTTCTTGAGTTTTCAAAAATACGATTCGCAAAGTTCTACACGCCGGGAAAAATCCCCAGGTTCTAAATGGTGTATTAAAATGAACGCAAATGGTATCCATTTGTTAATTTTTAGAATTCCGTGAATAGTTCCTCTTGAAAGATGCAAATTTCTACTGCAGTCTCTCATTGGCGCATGCGGATAAGCAGTAAAAAATGCTAAAACATTTATTTGTGTCTCTTCATTGTCCAATAGCGGTATAGTTTTATTACCTTCTGAACGAAACGTTCCATTATCAGAACAATTTTTCAGTAGTCTTATCATCATGTCAGGAGTTGGTCTATGACTATCTGCAAATCTCTTTGCAAACACACGACATGTTCTGCTAACAATACGATTACACTCCCCGTAAATAATAATTAAATTAAAAAAGTCATCGTCTGAGTCATTGAAATGTGCCATTATTGTGGAAAATACTCTATCTTATTAAAATACAATTGACAAACGTAATTTACAGTACAACCGGTAAGTTGACTGTCGGAAGATTATAATTTTCATCTCCTAGGCAACCTGATAAACTGACTGATAATTATTTCTTATCGCAAATATGCCTCGAAGTGAACGCTGCAAATTTCGAACATTTATTGTGAAGTCATAACACACAAATCTCTTTGTTCCCTAATAGTGCTTTACTCTTATGAAATTTTGGACGAAACACTCCTGTCTTAAAACTTTCTTACTAGTATTCTGATCATGTAACGAGTTGATCTGTGTTTATGTGGAAATCTCTTTGTAACCACACGACATCTTCTGTTAATAATTCGATTATACTCCTCGTAAATAAAAGTTATATTAAACAGTCGTCGCATATTTTACTTATGTCGGAAGATGACGTTTAAAATTTCACCTAGGCAACCTGATAAACTGACTAATAATTATTTCTTGTCGCAAAGGTTTAAATATCTTCAAATTGGTAGGAATTAGGTATAGGGAATGCTGATACCAATCGAAATAACGATAAAAAGTACATGAACTAACGTTATAAAATATAGGATGTTCTATTTAAAATAAGAGAGTTATTAGGTTCTAAAGTTGTCACGATTGACCGCTCTATTTCGGACATCCTGTCTAACTTGTACTGGGTTTGGTAAATTACAAATATTTTGTGGCATTTTAGAATTTCCACTTTAAAATTTCAACTCTTCAGGTTGAAAAATAAGAGAGATGCAGGTGTGTAAATGTGACAATGTTATTTAAAAAATTTTTGAAAAAAGTCAGATATCTCGAAAATTGTTGAGAAAAATGACATAACATGTTGGTAAAACCTACGATAAGATTTGACGGGCAATCTAGGTGCGTAATAACAAACACCATCTTCCATTTGAAATAAAAAAGTTGACGTCTACTTCCAGTATAAGCGAAAGTCCTATACTAACGTCAATATTTTCAGTGAACTGTAAATCTTGAGAAGCCCACGTGCGTGAATTTTAATAATTCAATTGTGAGCCGTACTCCAGAAACGGCTAACGAAAAGTCTACGTGGAACACCTGTATGTAAACCAAAATATTGAGTTTTTTCATATAAATTCGTCACCCTGTATATGTGTGAACAGACAAAAACTGAAACTTACTCCGTATGTGGGTTTTAGGGGTTATAGTTTACGCTCATTTGAAGAAATCCTTTCAAAATTCGTCAAAGTCGCTGTCTTCTCAAAAGCGATTTTTTTCTACGAAAATTTGACAAAATATAGACTATTATACCATAAAATCTATAGCTGAAACTGCTGCCAGAGCATCAGAAAGGCGGTCTATTTGAAATAGATTTTCCGAAAACATTTGAGTAAAATAAAGGTCAATGACAGTTGAAGCTGAAACTTAAGGCTTTGTAAACCACACTTATTACGAGATTTTTTCTACACAATCCGTATTTCTTTCAAATTATTTGTCTGAAAACTGTAAATTTTGACGTTTAAAATCGTGATTTCGACGTTTTAAGAAGAAAAAATATAACGTTTTTGAAATATCTGCTACTTCTTGACCTTTTTGCGCCAATAAAACTTCACCGTTCTATGTAATATTCAATTGGTTTTGTTAACCACACAAAATATATTGTTTTTGTGCTTTCCTCTGATTACCAGTGGCACCTTTTTCTTTAAACCCCTATAACTTTTTTCCTTTTAACGTAGCTATCTGAATATCATCACATACGGTCAGTTTGATAGTATAAACTTATATGCCAAACTTGGTTGTCACAGCTTTATTATTTTCGGAGATACAAAAATTTTCCGAAATAAAACCCAAAATTGTCCCAGAAAAACTAGTCCAATTTTCCTGGCTATCAAACTTCGAATCCACGTACAAAAGGAAGGTACCTACCAAATTTCATTAAAATCGGCCTATTACTTTTTGAGTTATCGGTGTGATAGATATATATATATATATATATATATATATATATATATATATATATATATATATATATATATATATATATATATATATATATATATATATATAGGGTGGCGCATTGAAAACGAAACAGACCGATTTGGGTCCAGAGAAACTTTTTTTTAAGAAACGCAGAAACACGTCAATTGTAATATTGAGGGGGACATGTTTTGACATAAAACTCAACTTTGTCACATCAACCCCTTAAGGGTGGTGATAAGAACCCTTATATTTTAAATAGGGAACATGGGTCGGAGTGTTACATCATTTGAAAGCTCTTTCTTTTATGAATTCAGCACACAATATTTTTTTTAAGTTTTATCAACTCGTTTAAAAATTATTCACAGTTGAAGATGCAAAAACGCATATCACTCATTCCGATAAGAAATGTGCTGATAGTCAATGTTTTGTTGGTTTGTAAACAAAAAATTGACTATCAGAACATTTCTTATCGGAATGAGAGAAATGCGATTTATTATTTCAGTTTATCGGTCGGTTTGATAATTGATAGTACTACCGAAAATTAATTTCACAATGGTGTCTTCTGTAAAAGAAAGAGTTGAAATAATTACTCTTTTTTTCAAAAACGATGACTGTGCCAACCGTACCGCAAATTTGTTTAATGAAGGACATCCTAACAGACATGTTAACAGAAAATACATTTTGGAGTTAGTTGCAAAGTGTCGACAAAGTGGTTGAGTGGCCAACAAAAAACGGGATCCTGAACGTGAATTTCCGGTTAGAAATGAGACTATTGAGATGGATTTTTTAGGACAAATTGCTGCAGATCCAACTTTGAGCACGAGAAAATTGGCCACTGTTTCAAACATAAAAAGAAGAACTATTCAGCGAATATTGAAGCATCATAAATTTCACCCGTATAAAATTCATCTTTTACAACAACTGAATGAAGATGATTTTGATCGGCGGCTGGAGTTTTGTGAAGTTATGACTGCACGAGTAGCTGTTAACGGGAACTTTCTGTTCAATATCTGTTTTCAGACGAGTGTACCGTTTTATTAAACTCTACAGTCAATCGTCATAATTGTCGTTATTGGGCAGATAATAATCCAATAAATTTTCACTTAAACTCCACAGAAATTGGATGTTTGGACTAGCATTTTTGAAGACCGTTTAATCGGACCAATTTTTCTTGATGGCAATTTGTAGTTACTAGAAGATATTGTTTACCCTCTACTAATTGGCATTGTTGAAAATTATGATCGCTATCAAGAAAATCAATTAGTGTTTCAACAAGATGGAGCTCCTCCACATTTTTCACAACGTGTTAGGGAGTTATTGAACAGAGAGTTTCCAGAGCAATGGATTGGGAGTAGAGGTGCTATTGAGTGGCCTTCTAGATCACCGGATTTAATTCCTTTAGACTTCTTTCTATGGGGCAATTTAAAGAGTAGAATATACGCAACAGAACCGGAGTCCCTTGAAGAATAACGACGGCGTATTCTTGAAGAATGCCGTCTAATAACTCCACAAATGCTCCATAATGTCAGAGCTCGTTTTGAACAAAATTTGTACTTTTTTATGGAAGCTGGTGGTCAACAATTTGAACACTTACTTAACTGAATAAACATTTTTGAACGTTTAGTTTTGTTTTTAGTTTTTTTAACGAAAAATTGACTAATTAGTGCATTTCTTGTCACAATGAATGAAATACGTTCTTGCAACTCCAACTGGGCAATAATTTTTAAACGAGTTGATAAAACTGAGTTTTGTGTCAAAACATGTCCCCCCTCAATATTGAAATTGACGTGTTTCAGCGTTTCTTAAAAAAAATTTCTCTGGACGCAAATCGGTCTGTTTCGTTTTCATGAGCCACCCAGTATATATATATATATATATATATATATATATATATATATATATATATATATATATATATATATATATAAACACAGATCTCCTCATTAGTGAATTTTTCGTTTCACGAAAAATTCGCTAAAAATACGAGCCATCTATCCTCAAGTTACCCTACTTTAGGAGACAAACTCACCCCAACCAGTAACCATTCTTGTTTTCATAAGGTCGTGTTATTTCAGATCCTAACCAAGTAATTCCAAATTGTACACGGTCTACATGGGCCTCCAGTGCTCTTTCGGTTTGAAAAAACAAAGGCTCATTAAAGCTGGATGGGAAAATTTTCCATGAAAACGAGAAATAAAAAAACTCCTTGGCTATTCAATTTCTATACGCCCTAAACGACATTATTTCAGCTTGTGGAGCAATTACGCGTGTAGCTTAATATGCACATGTTTTGTTATATGTGCCCTAAATGAAACGGTTCTGGACTGTAAAAGTTAGAATGGTGAAATACAATTTTTAGAATAGAGAAAAACTAGCGAACTGATTGTGTGTTTAAAAATTGCAGTAGGTACTCATATGCATCCACATAAAACTATGTAAATGCATTTTTAGAATTTTAATTAACGAATGAATTCATCTTTATATTTCCTATTTCGTTTTTAGCGAATTGTCGTAGAAAAAATTGCTCTTGCTGAGATCTGTGTTTATATATACAGGGTAAGTAAAAAGTATGGGCAAGCACTTATATTTCTTAAGATCTTCGTTATTCAAAAAGCTTCTGGCATAGCTACAACTGGCGACAATTTGGCAATTAAATATTTTTTCAAATGGCCAGATAATATTTTTTGCATTTTCGAAACGGACGTGCCTTTCTTGATACGGCATCATAAAAATGTTTTTAAGAAAAAATTGAGAACAAGTTATGTTTCTTAAAAATCACCTTCGACTGGACTTTTCTAATCAACTTCTTATCAAGTTACCCATTGAAAAAATTTGAGTATTTGTAGCTGTCCGTTTTGAACATTGTTTGTGGTCAATTACTTTATTTTGTAATAAGTTAGAGAGCTTGACGTCAGAAAATTTTTAACCTATACAAATTAGTAATAATTTGTATTCTGTCAGAATTGAGATAAAAGTGAAAAATTTATATATTAATGATGTTGAGTGACACGAAACGTAGTTATAAAGTAATGTACATGCTTTTTATGAAGTGTATTCTAATCGTCCACAATATAATGAAGGGTATTTTTCCAAATCATTGAAAAAATGTAACGAAACTGGTGGTATCAAAGATAAACCAAGAATAGGAAGACCAAAAACGACTGTAGCTGGTAACAAGTCATAAGATGTATTGTTGTCTTTTCATAGAACAAATGAAATTTTCACAAAAATCTGTGGTAAGTTTATTTGAAAGACCTGAAAGCTACAATAATTGGGAACAAGACAACATATGAAATCCGTACACTACTCCGTACGATTCTCCAAGTGTCAAGTGAAGCCAAAAAACAATACATTCATCGACCGGGACTCGGTCTCTGAACCTTCTACGTAAGGAACAACCACGCTACCACTGAACCAGCTGAGATACGGTATCTAGAGCCTTGTTTACCTGATACTTGACGCCGGCTCCATGATCGGGGATATTTTATATTATATTAAAAGTAAACGTAACAACAGAATTGCAGAATTACAGAATTAATAGAATTGACACTTGAAACACATTCAATGACTGTTTCGATCTTAAATTACGTCTTATACTCAAGTTTAAGTATAAAAGAACAAACTGTTTTAAAAACATTTTATAGAGACGTGACTTAATTTTGTTTACATTGCCACTATATTATGCTACACTTTCAGTCTAAAAGTATAATCGGTGATGTTCATTAAACTACAAATATAGTGTATTTTAAAAATTTATTGAATCCCCCAGTAAAAAACAGTCAGCAAATTATTCGTGTCGTCTGTCAGTTGGAATATTTGTGGCCGAAATTTCACGATTGTTAGTTCGGGCAGTAGGTTTTATGTCTGTTATTTATATTGTTTAGTTACCGTTGAGGTATGGTTTATGCCTGTTGATTGAATCAATCTACGCATGACAATTAACTACTCTATCCGCCATGCATTGGGCTTTAATCACTAAGTCGTTTCAACGCACGTCTTTCAGATTTAATTTTTAATTTGGAAAAAACTCAAAATTTAGAGCACCAAATTAATTAAAATTCACAACATAGGTTTATTTATACCATTTATAGCCACATCTAAAATATCATTCCAGATATTCCAATACTTTCAAAAGTATAGGCAAAAATATAGCGTTTTCAAAAATATTTTTCTATATTTTTTGGGAAAAAAAGTCGATTATAGCTGATTTACGAACTCGTCCGCGGTCTCAATATAGTGCAAATATGTGCCAAGTTTTATGTAAATCAGTTAAATATTTTTTGAGTCATCGCTCGGACACGCCCACACACACAACACACACACACACACACACACACACACACACACACACACACACACACACACACACATATATATATATATATATATATATATATATATATATATATATATATATATATATATATATATATATATATATATATATAACAGGATTTTTTAACACGGCATTTCTGTATACTATACAGAGAGAAAGGTTAAGGGCAAGGCCGCAAGGAGACAACCGCATACACGTGTTTCAAGCTTATTAGCTATCATCAGTACGGTATAGCCAGGTGCTGATGGGAACACTCTGGATGAAGAAGCAAAAATACACGGAGTCACAACAGGCAAGCAGTGCACATTTGCAGCATCATTAGGAAGACCCTCAATTCGAGGGCAACAATCAAAATCGCCACGGAGGCAAAGAAATCACCTGCGTGAGCATTCGGAGCCCAGGAGTCATACTATATATAACAGGATTTTTTAACACGGCATTTCTGTATACTATGCAAGGAGAAAGGTTAAGGGCAAGGTCGCAAGGAGACAACCGCATACAGGTGTTTCAAGCTTATTAGCTATCATCAGTACGGTATAGCCAGGTGATGATGAGAACACTCTGGATGAAGAAGCAAAAATACACGGAGTCACAACAGGCAAGCAGTGCACATTTGCAGCATTATTAGGAAGACCCTTAATTCGAGGGCAACAACCAAAATCGCCACGGAGGCAAAGAAATCACCTGCGTGAGCATCCGGGGCACAGGATTCATACTATATATAACAGGATTTTTTATCACGGAATTTCTGTATACTATACACTGAGAAAGGTCAAGGGCAAGGCCGCAAGGAGACAACCGCATTTACGTGTTTCAAGCTTATTAGCTATCATCAGTACGGTATAGTGATGATGGGAACACTCTGGATAAAGAAGCAAAAATACACAGGTGATTTCTTTGCCTCCGTGGCGATTTTGGTTGTTGCCCTTGAATTGAGGGTCTTCCTAATGATGCTGAAAATGTGTACTGGTTGCCTGTTGCGACTCCATGTATTTTTGCTTCTTCATACAGAGTGTTCCCATCATCACCTCGCTATACCGTACTGATGATAGCTAATAAGCTTGAAACACGTGTATGCGGTTATCTCCTTGCGGCCTTGCGGCCTTGCGGCCTTGCCCTTAAGTTTTCTTCTTGTATAGTATACATAAATGCCGTGTTAAAGAATCCTGTTATATATAGTATGACTCCTGGGCTCCGAATGCTCACCACGTGTATGCAGTTGTCTCCTTGCGGCCTTGCCCTTAACCTTTCTCTCTCTCTCTCTCTCTCTCTATATATATATATATATATATATATATATATATATATATATATATATATATATATATATATATATATTTATATAAATTCAAACGAACCTTCAATATGGGTTCTAGGGGCCCTGGTTCGCGCTCATTTGAAAAAAAAATTCTGAAAGTCCCACCATCATTAACTCGCTATTAGTGAATGTTCTTAATGAAAATTCACTAACAATAAACTATTTACCAAGATTTAGAGCTATACGTTAAAAGAAAAAGCTAGAGGCATTTTAAGAAAAAAAATTAGGTGCCACCGGTGATCAGAAAAACGGACAAAAACAAAATATTTTCTATGGTTAACATCATCTTTTATGTTATTGTGGTGTTGGTGGTGGGGGGTGCAAAAGGTGCTACGGCCTCGACAGAATTGTCATTAGCCACAGATTTTTTTACTTCTCGTTTAAGGTTTATGTTTTTTTTTTCTTTATTATATTTATTACTTTTAATAACGTAAATACAATCTCAACATATACACACATAATTACACATACCTACACACAACTACACGTATATATTTTTAAGGTATTTAAAAATCAACCTTTTTCCTTACATTAACGTATGTTATTGTGAGTTTGTGGTTAAAAACTCTATAGTTTCAGTGAATTTTCGTAGAAAAAATCGTTATTGGTGAGACCCCGAGTTTTGAATTTTGAAAATATTGCTTCAAATGAGAAATAACTACGCCCCCTAGAACCCAAAACCGCGGTCAGTGTCAGTTTTTATGTTTACATATATACAGGGTGACGTATTTCTACGGTAAAACTTAATATATCAGTTATTATACAATATATGAAAAAAAAATTGTATACGTTAATTATAGTGTGTCTCGAGCTGCAGCTTGTAAAATTGTTTGGATAAGATGGCCCATAAGTCGTTGGTGACAGAATTTTTTTTTCTTTTCTTTTAACAGAACACTTCTTATATTAGTGCATTTTGGCATTGAGTGAAGATTAGAATCTGTGTTGAGCACTGATAAGTACAATTTGGAGAACCAATCCAAATTGTACTTATGCATTTTGGCATTTTTCATCGAACTATAATGCATGCTTGTACATACAAAAATTTCACGTCGTTTATCGTTTTTGAGTTATTTCAATTGTCTTCAACTTTTCACGTTTTTGACGCATATCAAAGATCTCATACCACCTTTTTGCCATAGATATGGAAGTCCCATGGAAATGACGCATTCAGAAAGGTTGTTGTTTATAAATTGGTAGAAAAATCGAGATGCCATATACAGGGCGCTCTCATTTAATGGCTCAACACCTAAAGACTCTAGTTTTAAAATATTTCCATTATGATAGCCCTATACCATAATTCATGGAGGCATCGGTTTAATTATTTTTTTTTACTTCTTTATTCAATTCTAATATCCGATCAGAATATGCGATTATTTACCGACTTTTTACGAAAAATACTAAAATATTCAAATTAATTTGGTACAAAAAAAGGTATCAAATAATTCGTTTAATAAGAGTGTCTACTATATATGTTTACATTTTCATATTATATAGGTAAGTATCTGATACATTGTTTTCAGAAATATCAAATAAAACTTCAAAATGACAGACTTGAATAACGTTCTTATTTCTAAAAATTTGTGACTTGAAATATGAGTGTTTTTCCGTTTTCTTAGTGAATTTTCATTAAGAAAATTCACTAGTAGAGAGGTATCGATGGTGAGACTTTTGGAACATTTCTGCAAATGAGCGCGAATCAGGGCCCCTAAAACCCAAATCCAAGGTCAGTTAAAATGTTTAATATATATATATATATATATATATATATATATATATATATATATATATATATATATATATATATATATATTCAGAAAGATTTCCGCGGTCTTTAATGTGAGACATACTTGGTTCTCGGGTTGAACCGCGTCCAGAATTTATGAACACTCGACGTTTCGGCTCCTGTTTTGGAGCCATTTTCAAGAGGTAAAGGAAATATGTAAGGACACTCTAAGGCCTCAATCTGCCTACACCTTAAAGTGGTGAACAAAAGTGGGTAAAGGAAATATGTAAGGACACTCTAAGGCCTCAATCTGCCTACTCCTTACAGTGGTGGACAAAGGTTGGTAAAGGAAATATGTAAGGACACTCTAAGGCCTCAATCTGCCTACTCCTTAGAGTGGTGGACAAAGGTGGGTAAAGGAAATATGTAAGGACACTCTAAGGCCTAAATCTGCCTACTCCTTAGAGTGGTGGACAAAGGTGGGTAAAGGAAATATGTAAGGACACTCTAAGGCCTCAATCTGCCTACTCCTTAGAGCGGTGGACAAAGGTGGGTTGGTGGAGCTACAACAACCCAACCCACCTTTGTCCGCCGAAACGTCGAGTTTTCATAAATTCTGGACGCGGTTCAACCCGAGAACCAAGTATGTCTCATATATATATATATATATATATATATATATATATATATATATATATATATATATATATATATATATATATATATATATATATATATATATATATATATATATATATGTATCGAACCGATAACCCCCTTCATTTTGTTAATAGCTTGGATGAGTTCATTAGCCAGTTTTGACACTCAAACACTTTTAGAAAAAAATGCAAAAAACTGTTTGAAAACGCAATATCTTTTAAATTACTAGACACATTAAACTAAACCTTTACAATCACGTACACATTGTACAGGTGGTCCTACCTACCAAATTTTTAACTCAATTGGGTTAGTAGATCTTGAGTTATAACTAAATAACAAATAAAAAATCTACGATATGACCTGAAATTACCTTTAAATAGATGCCTATAACGTTAGACAAGGTCAGACAGATAAATCAGGGTTTCGCTGCCATTGCAAGCAAAATCTCCAAATTAAGTTTTAAACGAACAGGCTACGGAAATATGTCACAATAAACAACCGGCGGGGTTGCTATTTCTGACAACTTTCAATCTGAATCTGTATATATCAAACAAATGTAAATAAATAAAAATTTTAATGAAAGTGATTCAGTTTGTTTAAAAGCAATCCATAACTACGTTTTATTATGTGTAAATATTAAGCTTCCTATTTTCACGACATCTAAAAGCCATTTCCATCTCTGTCTAGTTTAATCTAACAGCACCACTATTTGTCATTTGTTAAGTGACAGGAAATCGACTCTGCTAATACCTTAGAATCTCAAAATATAAAACAAGTACCTATATTCTAAGGTTAATATAAATAGTAGGTAAGTAATAACCCAACTTTTAATTTAAAACGTAACTTTAATAAAAGCGTTCGGCCATCGACTGTGGCTGTAGTGTGTTATGATTCGAACATCCAATCAAACAAATAAGAAAGTGATTGTGTACATCAGATTCAGGTTATTAATCAATGCATGTAGGTACTGTATTAGCAAAGTGACGCAAAATTTTTTCAAGACGAGATATACCTACTGCAAACTAATATAAGTATAATAGCTAGGATACCTAGGTAATTATAGTTTTCTTTACTCTTAGCTTTTACTCTTTATAAAACATTTGAAGTAAATGAAACTACACAATATCATAAAGCAGTTTAAATTACAGATATAATCAGATGTTCAGTGTAAATTATTGAAAAAATTTCAAAATTTTGTATTGTTTATATTTATTTCATTTTCAAAAAGTATGGATACAGTAATAGTAAATAAGTGTTGAAAAGAGTTTATGTGCAGTAAGTGCGTTATGGTAGCGAATTTTGTAAAAATATTTGAAATAGTGATAACTGGATTTCCCATTAAACTAGAATCTTCAGTTTTGATACAAAGGAAAACCCATATAAAGGCAGCGTGGATACTAGATTTGAAAATAACTACAAATTTATTTTAAAAACCTCTTTTGTTATTTTGTTTGCAAAAACTGGTTCGATTGAGTTGATCAAGGTGGATCATTTATTAAAGTTAATAAGGAAAAATGCATGCCACGTTTGTAGTTTGGCAGGTACATTCCATTTGAAAATAAAAATAAAATTTTCGGTCAATTTGCAGTTTAGCACACGAGGGACCTTTCTGGATGCACATAACACAAGAAAAATTTCTTGTAAACGGCCCCTAAGAAAGTTACGGGACCAGGAGCGACTAGGGGTTCTGGGCGGGGAAGAAGATAAAAAGGAAATGTGAGGGGAAAGTTCGAATGAACAAGCTTAGTTTGACCTCTGTAAGCTACCTTTCACCCATTTTGCAGCTATACTTCCTTAAAAGCCTGTTTACTTCGTCCAGACCCTTATTCGCCGCAGGTCCGCAAATTTCTTGGAGGTTGTTCCGAAGAATATTTCTTGTTCATATTGTTCCTGTTTATGCATTCAGGGTGGTTGTAGGCATGTAGAAGAGAAAGAAAACCCCTGTGAGTAAGCCGCGAACCAAGATTTTCAAAATATGTTTAAGTTGTTACCTCATTTCATTTGTTTAAAATATTTTTACAAAAATGAATTTGAGGTTGCCTTGTTTGTCAGTCTCACAGCTACAATATTTTATCATTTAAAAAAGTATTGATACAGTAACAGTAAATAAGCTATTAAGAGGGTCTGGGTGCAGCAAGTGCGTTGTGGTAAAAGATTTCAAATGCGTTAACCCAATTTCCACTTAAGCTATAATCTTCAATCTTAAGCCATAGTAAAACCTATGTAAAATACCTTTTTAGTCGTTTTGTTTGCAAAAACTAATTTGATTGGGTTGAGTAAAACGAAATCATCCAACCAGTTAATTAGGAAAAATACCTGCCATATTGATAATTTGGCAGGTACATTCCGTTGGTAAATAATTTTTTTTTATGGAAAACATTAGTAACTTTAATGAAATTTGTAACATAAAGTGACTTGCAGTATTTACATATATCTACCAAGCTATAATTTTCTAGCTCCATAGAAAATAGAAACTTACTCAAATAATCGCTAACTGGGACCTCTAAAGGCGGTCTAATAATGTACAATTTTTATGAAAATTTACTACTATAGGGCACTTGCTGCGTCCCGAACTTTTTTATTACTTCCACTGGTTCAAATTTCCGTGGAAGATTAAAGAAAGCTTTTTTACATTTTCAATTTTAATTACATATTAGGTATATAATTAGAAATTGTATGTATTTTATTAGCAAATTTTGGTATAGAAAATATCTAGTCAGCTTTTCCCGAAAATTGTTTTCTGTGTTTTCTGCAAATTTTTGTGAAATGCTATTAATTTTGAATTTAAAAGTTATTGTAAAAATGTATGTGAATTCGCATACAAAAATTGTTTTCGAATCTTCGTGAATAAAATTTTGTTAACAAATTTTTATGTAAAAATGTTTTTAAATTTTATATAATTTTCGTGTAAGATTACTTAGCCAATCTTTGTAAAAAAAAATGGCCAGGTTTTGTGAAATTTAAATGCTTTTTTTTAATTTTGTCAAAAAGCTCTCTGTAAATAATTATATATGGCAAGTGTAGTTTTTGTGTGAATTGGTTGGATAGCTATGGTCAGGAAAGTCAGACCAGTTTTTTTAGGAAAATTGTTGTACTTTCTCAAACAATAAAGTTATTTAAATGGAATCTGGTACATGGTTTCTACTATAAAGATTATACTTTCTATTAAATTTGATATCTTTAATTAAAAATAACATATCTAACATTAAGAACATTTCTATGAAAATTCGCTACCATAACGCACTTTCTGCATCCAGACTACTATTTTGTAAGTAGATGTTTTATTATTGGTTAATTAGCTGCTATTCTGATCAAGGTAACATTCCTAGTCTATTAATTTCTAAAATAATGAAGCACAATAATTTATGCTGAGACTGTGGTATTTTAAGCACTTTATTGGTATTCAGCAAAATAGCCCGATAGCCATTTTAAATGTCAGAGAAGCGATTTGTTTGTTTTCACTTACCGCTCTAACTCCAAAAGAAAACTCTGAAATAATATTTGTCAACAGTAGAAGACAAGTTAAGGGGAAATTCTAAGTGCAGTTATGTTAATGGTCTATTTCAGGCCAGCTGAAATGGGCGGAAAATCTACGACAGGAGATTGCATAAACAGTTTCCAATCGCTGTCCATAACAAAACTTCGCCGCGTAAAGCGTCCAACTTGGACCATTCTAGTTGGTCGAGCGGAGCTAAACTCCATTCCGGGAATCAGATATTGCTGACATAAATTGTACAAAATAAAACTCCGTATCTTTTTTTCACATTCATTACACTCAGATGTATGGTGAAATTCTGAAATGGAGTTAAATTGTCTATTAGCAAATGTAAACAGATGTGATAGATATAATTTAATAAGATTGAAAAATATTAAAACTCAACACCTAGTTGAAAAAACATTTCGTCGTTTTTTTTTTAATTTCGTTGAGGAACACTAGATATGTTATATACAGTGCGTTTGAAAAATAGATGTAATTTCTAAGAGAAATGCTGCAACGGGTGAAATTATACTTTTTAAAAGTAATTTTTTAAGTAAAAATATTCCTACGCACTGTCCTGGTCAGGACTATAAAAAAATTCAATTTCGTTATATTGTGCTCCAAATAAATAACTTGAAAAACCAGGGGATATGTTTAATTAGATTTAAATTTGTTTAAAGCGTTTATCACAAAATTATGTTTGAAATGACGTCTATGTGGTCGCTGAAAATATCTAAGTCAATCGACAAATACTCGTAGCTCATTATTGACTTCTGGAGGTACAGCAGGTATTTCCTGTGCAACTATATGCTTCAGATGTTCTAAATTGTTTGCTGGTTCTTGTAAACTTTGGATTTTGTATATCCCCATAATAACAAATCTATGGGGATGATATCAGCAGACCTAAGTGGGTACTCTATATATCCTCTACCTCCAATTTATCTGACCTGACCTGATCTAAGTAAGCCTGGACTAGAGCTGCATAGTGTGAAGGTGTTACACCCATCTGGCAAAAAACGTGGTGAAGATTAGGTTGTCTTTGGTCGCGGTAGACAGCTCTCAAGTGTGAAATTAGGTTTCCCTGAAAACTAAAATATCTTTTGCCTGTTGTCGTGTGATTAGGAAAGTTAAAACTTATAATTCAGTCATTTACTATTCCTTAACAGACTTTTGTTTTCAAAGAATGATGACTTTACTTTCATCATACACCTAAGATTTTCAGTAGCTCACAATCAGAAGTTTTGTCTACTGACTCTACTGTCACCGTACAAGGGTGCTTCATTCGAAAAAAAATATCTTCATAATAGACTCAGGTGGAATTTCAGGCTTATTCTTTCGTAGTGTGCCTAGAAATGCCAAGCCAACAGATAATAAATATTGGGCCAAAGGATAACTACTGAAAAAGTTATCTGTGGTAACGTTTCGATTCGTCCGCTTCAAAGGTTTAGTCAAGTTCTTAACAATATCGTAAGGTTTATTGGAGGTCGCGTAAGGCCCAGGTGGTTGAACCTCACAATACACCTGCATATTATATGTATAAAACATTTGTGAGTCACAGAGGTCGTTAATTTTCAATCCATACTTGGCCGGCTTTTGAGCCATGTATTGAATAAACTTGCAGCGTCCGCGAAAAGCCACCAGCATTTCATCAACGATTACACTCTCTCCTACATTGTATGCTGCTTGACAATTGCCAATGAATTTTGTAAGAAACTCTCGAATTGGAGCTAGTCTATCAAATTTCACTCGGTCTTCACGAGTTTTAACATCATCAAAGCGAAGAGATCGGAGTAGCAGGCGAAATCGTCTTTCACTAAAAATAGCTCTCAAAATTGTCAATCCTGTCCCATCCGTTGTAAAAAATTCTGAAAAATCAGCACGGCTACCGCATTTTACACCAATTAGGAACCAAGCTTAAAAAACTACCTTTATTTCTGACCTTGAGGTAGGCTTGTAGTCTATCTCGCGTATAGGAGTCTCAGACAATTCCATACGTTCAGCTAGCCTTTTAGCAATACAAATGTTTGTATAGTTGACTATGTCATCAATCATTTCCAGTGAAATTATTTGAAGAAAACATTCAAGTTTTGGTTTGCATCTTCTAGCCTCTCCCTTGGGACCAGAAATGGTTTTTATGATGTTTTTTGACCTTGTTTTTGCGGTAATCGAAAGAGGTTTACTACTCTACAATGTATCATTATCTCTTCCAATAAAAAATGAAATGTTTTCGGTCTCACATTGTTCACTGAGGTCGGCCATTTCCTCGAAAAAAGGAGCGTCGTCTAATTCAATCTCGGAGTCACTGCTGTGTTCATCCACATGAATTTCTTGAGGTTCAAAATCAATATCTTGTGGATCATCGATTTGCTCTTCTGGGATTCCTGTTTGAGGGTCTTAATCTGAACCCTGGTCTAAAAGAGCCAGAATCCTTTTACGTCTACAATCAAGTAAGTGTGAATACCTGAAAGGAGATGAAACCATTCTTACCACAGACACATAGGTAAGTACATACGTAATCAAGGTAAACAACTAATGTGAACAGGACAATAATGTTATATCATTAGAAGGTCCTTACTCAGTTGCTCCAGATAACAAAGTTTGGGTAATAATAATTGCCTATCAGTATATGAAAGGTAATAATAGAAAATGAAACCAAAATTTGAATGATTACTGTTTATAAAATTTGAATAAGTAACTACAAGTAAAAGCGAATAAAATTGTTATTTACATATTGTTTTGACTCCGTTGAAAAAAAAACACGTCTTTGTGCGCTTGACGGTAAACTACCGCAGTACGCACCTCAAGAACTTTGAACGATTACTGAAGTCAAAGATCGCCCCCGCAAAGGTGAAATTTTGATGGCATTGAAAGGAGATGAAACCATTCTTACCACAGACACATAAGTAAGTACATACGTAATCAAGGTAAACAACTAATGTGAACAGGACAATAATGTTATATCATTAGAAGGTCCTTACTCAGTTGCTCCAGATAGCAAAGTTTGGGTAATAATAATTGCCTATCAGTATATGAAAGGTAATAGAAAATGAAACCAAAATTTGAATGATTACTGTTTATAAAATTTGAATAAGTAACTACAAGTAAAAGCGAATAAAATTGTTATTTACATATTGTTTTGACTCCGTTGAAAAAAAATCACGTCTTTGTGCGCTTGACGGTAAACTACCGCAGTACGCACTTTGAACGACTACTGAAGTCAAAGATCGCCCCCGCAAAGGTGAAATTTTGATGGCATCTAGCGTCAAAATGTTGAACTAGAGAATACACCCTGCTCTCGCCTTCCAATAGCCAATCGGAGAGCGATTCTATGCACTTTAATGCCAATGACGGTAATTACCGTGCACGCGCCCGGATGAAGGTTAATCTCCGACCCCAATTATTTAACTGCTCTTTCCCCTTCGCATTTCTTAAACTTAGAACCCTTCGGTCCCTTCGTTGAACATGACTTATCGGATTCGAGGGTGTCTCGCTTGTCACGCTGGCAACGTATATCTCTTTTCGAACAGAAATTTTTGCGACGTTGGTGTCACGAATACCTTAATACCTTGCAGCAGCAGAATGAGTGATATTCAGAAACAAACCCCGTGAGAGTGGGTACTCTTGTTTTAAGTCAAGATGAGTTGTCACCAGCTCTGCGATGGCGCATGGCACGTGTCATCTCAGTCCATCGAGGACCAGACGGTATCATTCGCGTAGTTACCGTGAAAACGGCGTTGGTAGAGTTGAAACGGCCAGTTACTACACTGTGTCCCTTGTAAAACCAGTAGGGTAGAGCAAAATTGTATTTCCAGGGTCCGAAATGTTCAAAAATGTAATAATTATTTTTATTTTTTACCTATTTATGTCTTATTTTTATTTTATTTGTATTTGGTTATTATTATTAATGAAGATTATGACGTTTAGTTTACTTTCGTTCCATGTTGCTCGGCGGGAATTAGTTGGCCGTATATATCTATTATGCATTTTTCGATGGTTTGCTGCACTGCGCATGTGCGCGATCACGTTTCGCGAAGTTTTGTTCTTTTCAAAAAGAAAGTTAAATTTTTTATGTCAACCAGAAAGCACGTCTGCGAGTTACCCGTGCTCGGACGATTAGCTAATAACCCATGTTCGCTTAAGTTAACTCCACACCTGCAGTTTTAGTGGACTTCAATATCAATAGCAAAGCTGAAGAGATTGCCGGCGAATATACGAACAAAAGCAACGTTGCAACACCTATCTACATGAGAGAACGCAAAAAAGTGCTTTGATATTTATATGTGGCTATAATATCCCGTGAATTTCTATTACAGCGCCTGTGGAACGACAGTTGATAATACAATTTTTCAATTGCGTTTAATTACAGTCCCTCTCATTGTTCCTTTGAGCCGGATTTAGGCATGCTGACAGGATAATGACACCGAGCGAATGAAAACAATATCGCTTACCAAAAAGAACATCAGTCTACTGAGGCGAATTATACTCTATCCTAAAAGAAATCTAAATAACAGCACTCATTGGTGATTTGTTCTGACTCTCTCAGCGCAGTGGAAGCAATTAAAGCAATCAAACACATTTACGTGAAGAACTATCTTATTGAACAAATAAAGTGACATTTCACTAATTCAAAAAAAAGTGTCGAAAGTACTTAATAATTTTTATGTATACTTCATCACATGTAGGGAAATAGAGGAAAATGATTAAGCAGACGTATGGCAAAAGAGCCTACTGAATTTCCTGCTACTCAAGAAACTAGCGTTTGCAATTTACTGGATCTTAAAAGATTCATCTGAGCCACCATCAGTGACATGTGGCAAAAATTATGTAGCTTTAAGAACAGCGAACTTAAGTTAGTAATGCCATCTATCCAGCATACTTTACCTATTCCTCTATCACGCTAGTAAACAGACTACCACTTGGTCATACAAGACTCACTCATAGTCATCTATTTAGAAGAGAAACTCCACCCAAGTGCGACATTTATAATGTGGGAGTGACAGTGAAACACATGTTATGTAACTGTCCTACATTTCAGCATCTACGGGAATCACACCAACTATCAAATAATATTGAAAATATACTGGGCCCTACACTGAAGATTCAGCACCTGTTGTATATATATATGTGGTGGCGCATTGAAAACGAAACAGACCGATTTGCGTCCAGAGATTTTTTTTAAAGAAACGCTGAAACACGTCAATTTTAATATCGAGGGGACATGTTTTGACATAAAACTCAACTTTGTCACATCAACCCCTTAAGGGTGGTGATAACAACCCATATATTTGAAATAAGGAACATGGGTCGAGTGTTACATCATCTGAAATCTCTTTCTTTTCTGAATTCAGCACACTAATTTTTTTGGAAGTTTTATCAATTCGTTTAAAAATTATTCACAGTTGAAGATGCAAAAACGCATTTCACTTATTCCGATAAGAAATGTGCTTTTTGTTTACAAACCAACAAAACATTGACTATCAGAACATTTCTTATCGTTAATGAGAGAAATGCCGTTTATTATTCCAGTTTATCGGTCGGTTTGATACTTGATAGTACTTCCGAAAATTAATTTCACAATGGTGTATTCTGTAGAAGAAAGAGTTGAAATAATTACCCTGTTTTTCAAAAACGATGACTGTGCCAACCGTACCGCAAATTTGTTTAATGAACGACATCCGAACAGATATTTTAACAGAAAATACATTTTGGAGTTAGTCGCAAAGTTTCGACATAGTGGTTCAGTAGCCAACAAAAAACGGGATTCTGAACGTGAATCTCCGGTTAGAAATGAGACTACTGAGATTGAAGTTTTAGGACAAATTGCTGCAGACCCAACTTTGAGCACGAGAAAATTGGCCACTGTTTTAAACATCAAAAGAAGAACTATTCAGCGAATATTGAAGCATCATAAATTTCACCCGTATAAAATTGATGTTGTACAACAACTGAATGAAGATGATTTTGATGGGAGGCTGGGTTTTTGTGAAGTTATGACTGCACGAATAGCTGATAACGGGAACTTTCTGTTCAGTATCTGTTTTTCAGACGAGTGTACGTTTTTATTGAACTCTACAGTCAATCGTCATAATTGTCGTTATTGGGCAGATAATAATCCAAAAAATTTTCACGAAGTCCACACTCAAACTCCACAGAAATTGAATGACTAGACTGGCATTTTTGGAGATCGTTTAATCGGAACAATTTTTCTTGATGGCAATTTGAGTGGCGAAACGTATTTGGAGTTACTAGAAGATATCGTTTACCCTCTGCTAATTGACATTGTTGAAAATGATGTTCGCTATCCAGAAAATCAATTCGTGTTTCAACAAGATGGAGCTCCTCCGTAGTTTTCACAACGTGTTAGTGAGTTTTTGAACAGAGAGTTTCTAGAGCAATGGATTGGGCGTAGAGGTGCTATTGAGTGGCCCCCTAGATCACCGGATTTAACTCCTTTACACTTCTTGCTATGGATCCATTTAAATAGTAGAATTTACGCAACAGAACCGGAGTATATGGAAGAATTACGACGACGCATTGTTGAAGAATGCCGTCTAATAACTCCACAAATGCTCCAGAATGTCAGAGCTCGTTTTGAACAAAATTTGTACTTTTGTATGGAAGCTGGTGGTCAGCAATTTGAACACTTACTTAACTGAATAAACATTTTTAAACGTTTGGTTTTGTTTTTTAGTTTTTTTAACGAAAAATTGACTAATTAGTGCATTTCTTATCACAATTAATTAAATACGTTCTTGCAACTCCAACAGTAAATAATTTTTAAACGAGTTAATAAAAATTCAAAAAAAAATTATGTCCTGAATTTAGAAAAGAAAGAGCTTTCAAATGATGTAACACTCGACCCATGTTCGCTATTTAAAATATAAGGGTTGTTATCACCACCCTTAAGGGGTTGATGTGACAAAGTTGAGTTTTATGTCAAAACATGTCCCCCTTAATATTAAAATTGATGTGTTTCAGCGTTTCTTAAAAAAAATATCTCTGGACGTAAATCGGTTATTTCGTTTTCAATGCGCCACCCTGTATGTATTTGTGTAGGAATAAATGAATACCTGAAAAATCAACCTTGTTTTATATAATATTTATACATGTATTATGTGATATGGTCATGATATTAACCAAATTAATATTTTATAAAATTAAAATGTACATGTTAGCCTTCTCATGGTCCTCGAGGCTGATGCAGTTTTTATTTAATAAAAAAAAATCATAATTGGATTGACTTTTTAAATCCGGTTGACCTGTTTTCAGACATAATTTGCCTAAGTGATAAGTTCTTATATACCAGCAAAAAGAAATGTATAATTATGCAGTAAATAGGTTTCTAATATATACACCAGTAACAAATAAAGGTCAAAGAGGTCAGTCAATATAGATCTGACCAGAAAAAAAACGCGAATTGCTGATATAAAAACTTTTTTATTTCTGGCCTTGTTCCAAGCCATGCCGAGATAGAGGCAAACAAGATATGTTTGATTACCTATACATCGAACGATTCGAATATAAAAAAACACTGATACTTTTGTATTCTATTTAGATTCTAAAATCCTGATAAATATGTATGCTTTAACTCTTAATGTAATTCACCTCTCACATCACATTTATTCAGTGTTCAGCGAGACACAAATCGCGAGGCATTCACCGAATCCACTTCTACATATCGAACATTTTAACATTCGAGCAACCCTTGCAGATACCAACTGCCGATATTCTGTGTTATTTTCGAGCACAATGGAAACACTGCTATTATTTGAATAAAAAGCGTTCTCCCGATTTATCTAATGCTCTCACTGTGACCACACTTCGGTTCAATTATCTCTCCCTCTTTCTCTCCTGTAAAAGAGGTAAAGTAAATAACGTGCAAAACACCAGCAGATAAAAAATTCAACCAAAAAAAGACAATGAATTTTTTAATGATTTTTAAATAACGACCCAAATAACCAAAAACAAAAAAACGTCTGGAGTAAGTGCGTTACGGTAGTGAATTTTCATAAAAATGTGGTTAATAGCAAATATCTGCTTTTTATTTTATTAAGAAAGCAGGCATCAAATTTGGTTACATGTATAACCTATATGGTAGAAACAATGTGCAATGTTTCATCAAAATAATTTTATTGTTTGAAAATGTACAAAAATTTTCGAAAGTAAACTAAAAATGTTCCCGAAAAAACTGGTTTCTTGGCCAACGAGCCTTATAGGTTAATAGCAAATTGAGCTATTCAAATTTAAAACGTTTAATTAAAATTCGCTACCACAACGCACTTGCTGCGTCCCGAATTTCTTTTATTACAAACACGCATTATATTTCGAGGGAAAATGCTAAAATTCAATAACATAGGGCGTGTTCGATTAAAAAAAAAATGTATCACCAACGACTTATGGGCCAGCCTGTAATTCAGAAAATGATTTTTTAGGATATAGCTTAAGACACCCTATAATTAATGTAAACAATTTTTTTTCGTACCTTGTATAATAACGGACATATTTTGCTTTATCGATTTTTTACGAAAATTCGACAAAAATTATATACCATTAAACGATAAACTCTATAGCTAAAACTATTGCCAAAGCATCAGAGAAAGGATCTATGTAAAATGAATTTTCGGGCAATATTTTAGTAAAATGAAGGAAAATGACGGTTGAAGCTAAGATTCAGGGTTTGTAAAACATTCTTCTTGCGACATTTTCTTTACATAGCCCGTGTTAGTTTCAGATTCTTTGCCTAAATGTTGCCAATTTTGACGTTCTAAATCGCAACCTTAAGGTTTGGGAAAAACCCCAAATTTTGTTTAAACGCATATAACTTCTTTGTCTTTTTACGTTTTGGAGCGTAATTTACTTTTAATGATGTTAACCCGCGTACCAAATTTTGTTGCCTTCACTTTGTTATTTTTAAAGATATAAAAAGCATGAAGCTACATATTTTTCATTTGAATTGCAATAAACATACTACGTTTCACATAGCCCAGTTTTATAATACCGATATGATACTTAAAATATGATATTTCAATATCCCAAAGTCTGCAAACAAAGTTCAAAATGTTGGGCTTCTTTTACGAAAAGAACTCTAGAGATTTTAATGTATACTATGTCGTATCTGTAGCGACCGATTATAACAATTAGCTGCTGTGTGACATATGTCATAAAGACTAATCAGGCATTATTTTTGTCTATACAATCTACAGATAATAGTAGTTAATTTACGTTTTTGTTGTCGTGCAAAGTGAATACGTATAATTTCAACTTTTGCTTTTTCAAATTAATTATTCCATGGGTGGTAAAATATGTTTATCAATAGCCCAAAGAATTGAAGTTTTAATGATGATTGGTTATGGTGACAGGATCTAAACTCAGGCAGAGGTATGTATTCAGTTCAATACTAAATATTCGGATATGTCTATCAATCAATCAACAGCGAGTGGAATAGATAAGAAATTTAGAGAAATGTCTACAGTGGAAAAGGTACCAAAAACAGGTTGCCGGTCTATAAGTGAATAAGTGAAATTAAACGTCTTATTGGCAGTAGAAGAGAATCCCCAGAGTAGTGTTTGACAAATTGGCTGAGACAATGGAATTTCATTGGAGACGGCACTTAAAGTATTAAAGCTTGAAAAGTTTTATCCCTATAAAATACGGCTTTTGCAGAAGTTATCCGATGACGATTCAGACTAAAGGATGAGGTTTTATGCAACATTAATGGCTAGATGTACCTTTCAAGTACCGAATATTCTGTTTTAGGACGAATCTACATTTACACTATATGGAGTTAATCGTCAAAACCGCAGATATTGGGCAAGGGAAAATCCAAGATGGATGCGACAGAATCACACACAATATCCACAAGAGGTAAATGTTTGGGGGGGGGTCTGTTAGAACTAGGATTATTGGTCTCTACTTTTTTTGATGGAAGTTTAAATGGACCACGATATCCACAATTTTCACAGCAATATCTCATTGGAACGTTATTGAACATATTTCCCGATTAACAAAATGCTGCTATGGTAAATCATAACTTATGGTATCAACAAGATAGTGCCCCGCGCATTATGACGTTAATGTTCGACAGTATCTTGATCAAGAATTTCCCAACAGATGGATTGGCAGGCGTGGTGCAATCGAGTGGCCAGCAAAACCACCTTACTTAACTCCCTTAGATTTTTTTCTGTGGGGTCACTTGAAGAATGTGGTATTCAAAAGTAAACCAGATACTATCGGCGAATTAAAAACAAGAATTAGAGGATTAGACCTGAATGTACCAACATTTTTCCAGAGATTATAAATAGAGTCCAACAAGAATTTGTTGACCTTTTGGGATAATGTCAGGCACAAGAAGGCGGGCATTTCGAACTTTTGATTAGATAAGACTGACCTATGTAAACCTTTATAGGCTTAACTTGTGTTAGCTACTACTAATAATTAAAATGTTATTACTTCCTCACATTATTTTATTCTTACAAAAAAAAAATTGTGTTGCTGAATAGATAATTGGATTAGATAATATGTATCACACTACCCACTATCAAATTTCGAAAGGGTAGCTACCCATTGAAGAGGTATAACTATAGGGGTTGGATTTTTATATCAAAAAGTTGGGTTTTGAAAATAAAAATCGACATGTTAATGAGTTTTCTTTAATAATGGTCACTTTCAATTTTATTGAATTTATGCCTTACTTCATAGACACAGTGTTATGTAATATATATATATATATATATATATATATATATATATATATATATATATATATATATATATATATATATATATATATATATATATATAATATAGGGTGTCCCAATTGTGTGTAATTCCTCTATATATCCCTTACCCTTAGAGCTAGCCGAAAAAAATTTAACAAAACTATCTTCTGATTATCTAAGCTGTATCGAGAGAATATATTCAGCTTTGTGGAACTTCCAGTTGCACCGGAAGTAGCTATCAACTTCGTTATTTTAAATAGAATGCTATACTTTTTATTGCATTTTTAGATAGAGATTAAAACATATGTGTGACTTTGTGTAGCATTCCCTATTGATATTTGTAAAAATATTTTTGTTTTTTTTTAGCTCCGATTTATGTGTTGTTTCAAACGTATGCTGTGTGCTGACATTTGAGTTTTGCTGCCCTAATTTCGAAATATCAATAGACGACATTTAATAAGACTAGATGCATTCTCGCAACAATTAAAACCGTAGACCGGTCTACGGTTCTAAATGTTGCGAGAATGCATCTAGTCTTACATACTTTGTCCCTATATTGGGGTAGAAATGGGCCAGGGCTAACAATTTTTTAAATTGTTAGTTAGTTGTATACTGTCTCTATTTTTAACACTGTGTGTTATTTGGAGCGGGCGTGACAACATAGTACTTGGTTCCGAACTAGGTGGCGACACGTTCACCACTCACTTAGTGTTTTACGACATTTAATACTTTAAAATAGTTAATAATAACTTATCATCATTGTACACGGTGTATTATTTTTGGGTTAGAGCATATATAATTTTAAGGTGGCATAACTCGTGTTTTTCAAATGGAACACCCTAATTTTTATGGATTGGTCAGGTATATAATTAAATTCTGCATCGACGTAGTATTGATTTCCCTCTAGCTATAGCTGGTAGTTTTTGAGTTACAGTGGTTTGTTTTAGTTTCGCTTGTAAAAACTTTATTCTGTCAGATACAGGAAGCTCAGAGAACGAAGCAACTAATGTTTACTGTCAGATGACAGATAAACGTCACCTAACCAAAACTATAACTATCTTCAGTTCTCAGGTATTTGAGCCAAGTCTTATGTTCTAACTTTTGTCTTGTATACTTTAGAATGAATTATAATACTAAAGAATTAGTTGATATGACACTTATTATAGGCGAATGTCAGCGAAATTGTTTTTTCGCATCTCGTGTATACGCACAAACATATCCGAACCGAAGAGATCTTCAGGAAAAAATTTTCGTCAAATTGTTGGACCGTTTTTTGTGAACTGCTAACGCCAATTATGAAATCTCCACACGCCAAGCGAGAGCAAGCGGCAATGAAGAAAACGAATTTTCCATTGTTGTATCGGCATTAGATAATCCGCACACAAGCGTGAGGAAAGTTGCCGAAGAATTAGGAATATCAAAATCTCCAGGGAACACAACATTGAGAAAATACAAGTTTCAACCATATAAAATGAAGCTGCAGCAGGCACTGACGAATGCAGATTTTCGAAGACGCCTCAGTTTTTGTAAGGTGGCAGTAGCTAAGTACAATTAACGTGAGATTTTTTTTAATTAGGTGATGTTCAGTGATGAATCTTAATTTTTAAGTTGTGATAGGGTTAATGGCTACAACTTTCATTATGACGCTTTAGAAAATCCGAAATTTTGCAGATTAGTTGACAATCAGCACCGTTTTACGATAAATGTTTGGGCTGGAATAATTGGGACAAATCTTATTGGGCCATATTTCTTTGATGGGCACCTCAACGGGCAGGGATATCTGCGTATATTGGAGGAATATGTAGAGTTTTTTTTTGGAAGATTTGCCTCAAGATAACAATCGACGTATGTGGTTTATGCTGGATGGGGCACCAGCACATTATGACATAAATGTTCGCCGATTTTTAAATGATCGGTACCCCAACAAATGGATAGGGCGAGGTGGTCCCGTCTCGCGGTATGCAAGGTCTCCTGACGTCACATGTCTATATTTTTCCTATGGGGCCATATCAAGGAAATTGTGTATTAAACACTATCCAACACCCCACAGGAACTAAGAAATAAAATTGCAGGCGCGTGCAGGGCAATAACTTCGTAAATGTTGATCAATGTTCAAGAAGAATTCTTAAGGAGGATAAGATTGTGTATTCAGGCCAATGGGTAAAATTTCAAATAGTTCTAATGTATGGATTTTTTTAGATTTTTGTTGTTGTTTTGTTAATGACTGTGGATTATTATTATTATTATAGGTTTTTGTGTCGACATTTTATCTAGTTACGAGGATAGGATCAAATAATTGGCATCTTGGCCAGCTCATTTTATTTGATAATTCTATTTAAATTATTGTTAAAACAAACATTTATCAGACGGAAGTACGCTCAAACGATGGAAATATAAAAACTGCTGACTTCCTTGCCAAGGAGACGATTAGGTGTCACGTGACATTGTTTACATGCTCTGTGCCTCATACATTGACAATCCGACAGTACCATTATTTTTACAAACGCAACCAAAAGAAACCACGATAACTCAAAAACTATCAACTATAGCTAAAGTGAAACCCATACTACGTCGATGCAGAATTTAATGGTCTACCTGACCAATCCATAACAATTTGGGTGTTCCATTTGAAAAACACAAGTTATGCCACTTTAAAATTAGATATGTTTTAACCCAAACATGATACACCCTGTATAATGGTGAAATTATTCTTTAACTATTTGAAATTTTTGAATGTCGTCTATTATTATTTCGAATTTGAGGCAGCAAAACTCAAAACTCAGCTCACAGCATACATTTGAAATAACGCATATATCGGAGCTAAAAAAAAAAAGAAAGTCGTAATATTTTCACAAATATCAAAGATCGCTATAGAGAATGCTACACAAAGTCACACTTATTTTTTTAATATCTATCCAAAAATGCAAAAAAAAAATATAGCATTTCATTTAAAATAACGAAGTTGATAGCTACTTCCGGTGCAACCGGAAGTTCCACAAAGCTGAATATATTTTCTCGATATATCTTAGATAACTGCAAGATAATTTTGTTGAAAGTTTTTACGGCTAGGTCTAAGGGTAAGGGATATATAGAGGAATTACACACTATTGGGACACCTGTATATATATATATATATATATATATATATATATATATATATATATATATATATATATATATATATATATATATACAGGGCCTTCATTAATTCCCGAACCCCACCTGACCGCTTAAATTAGGCAACCCGGCATACACGGTTGTACAACCTAAATTAATGAAATCCCTATAAGATGCCAGTGTTGTCTCATATTTCCTTTGGGGTTTTATAAAAAATATAAAAATCATAATAAGGTGAAACAGTAAATGTCTTAAATGTAGTATTTTTAACAGCAAGTCTGTTCATGTATGGTTTACTGTTATTGATTGTTAAAAAAATAAATTAAAAACAATAAAATATTACTTTTTTGTATAAATATCAAAATTTTGTAATGTACGTAAACAAATTGAGGTCCGATTATTTAAACTTCTAATTTACGGGTTTGGGAATGCGTGTTGTGTAACATTGAACAAGTATGTACCTATTTGGGCAGATTACCGACGAACAGATTTGGTAGGGCTTCGTTCCATGCGATGTTGAATATCGAAAACAACATAATATTAACATAACTACACTTTTAACTTACGTAAAAACGAAATAAAAATGCTAAGTTTTGATAAAAACTGTTTATTTTTATTGTCCAACAGATAGAAAATTATTTGAAGAAGGTAAACACTGGTCGAACTTGGAAAATGCACAATATACATACACAAAATAACCGTCAAAAGGAATTGAGCGCCAATGGACTGAACTGTCAATTGTCAATTGATTTAGCAACTTTAGGGTCCCTAGTCTAGTGGTTTTTTTGGTTACTTTTTGGACTGACAACTCATAAAATCATATTCCACTAAGAGAGAGACAGAATCCGGTCACGTGGGGTTCCGGAATTAATTAAAGCCCTGTATATATATATATATATATATATATATATATATATATATATATATATATATATATATATATATATATATATAAACATAAAAATTAAAACTGGATAAATGCATATATTTTCTACTGGGACTATTCCGTGATCTCCTCGTTGATATTTTTTTTCTATAAAAATTCACTTAAATGAATCAATATTATCTACGGAGATGAAAAACTTAGTCAAACATACCTAGTAAATTTAAAAAAAGGAGAACAATTTAGCGTAAGTGAAAAGAAAATTTATTAATAAAATAGCAATATTGTTTGTAGCAGACAATGTAAAGTTCTCCAAACAAAGCTTTGAGAATATTGTAACTGCGTGGCAATCCTCCGAGTACTTGTAGAAGGTTGATCCATCACTGCATCCACCACTCTCTCTTCGTCTTCAAGTTGATCTTGTCTTCTACCATTAGCTCTAGCGTCAGAACGTTGTCCAATACCGCACTGCCGAAGTCTTGAAAACGATCGAGAAGAAACCCTTGGTATAGGTTGACGGCGAGTGGGAAACCTACGTTGATATTCCCGACAAGCAGCTAGAACATTTCCATCAGCATATCCGTAGATAAAAATTATATCTGCATACTCTTCTGAGGTGTACTCCATTATAAGAAGTAAAATAGTAGAAAATTGTGCAATTTTATAAAGTTTACCACTTACACCTATTCAAAATAATAACTTGTTAACCTAAACGTCAAGTGACACTTAATGACAACTTTGGCAAACCAGACTACTACTTACTAAAATACAACAAAGATAATCGTCGTACAAAAAATTATCAAGACATTAAACTATCCATATTAAAAAGATGTCGTGCGTGTATTGTTTGTAGCAGACAAAGGAGAACAGTTTCATAGTAATTTGTTCAAATATTACGTAAAAGGAAGATATAATATAATAACACGTACGTGTAATGATAACAACCAAAGTCCTATTCATAGCAGCGACAAATAACGGTAATCAACGTAATTTCTATGGAAATTATACATTCAAAGCGTGTTTAGAAAAGTGGCGGTTGAATGGTAGTGAACGAAGTTTGCCGACAAAGTCTAGAGCGAGTCTACCGCATATCTGAAACATGTACAAAAGAACTAAACAACTCTAGACCATCTGAGGATCTGCCTCTCCAGTTCCAGTATATGAAGTAAACTTAGGTGCTGGGTTTGCTTTCAAACTCCAAATTAGATAAATCCTAATTTGGACAAGTTTGCATCTCTATCAACATGGTTGTCTAGTAAATAGTGACAAACTTTGTAGAACACACGAGAAAGTTTAGTTCCTTGCTTTATTTATGACAGACAGGATGTGAAGAAACTTGTATAATTATTAAGTTGCCGCAACTTAATTTTCTATTAAGGGTTCTTAGATGCTAAATATAGCAGCGAGGGTAACAATCGTAGGTAGCGTACGATAGCTCATTAAAAAGTATAAGCACTTGTGCTACCAAATTTTGAACCCCATATATTATGTAATAATAATATCGTTGCCTTAAAATTATTGTATTAGTGAATTTTCTTTAAAAAAATCACTAACGAGGAGATCGCTACTTTCGATTTTTTTTTTTTTGGCAGTTAGATACATTGATACATAAATTACATCATATATGTAACACACGACAAGTCACAGATAGAGAGCCGTCAGGATATTTTTTTTAAGTAAACAAACACATATTAATCGACACTCACCGCTTTAGTTGACAGCAGAGTAGGACGTGCTTGTAGTTTCTAAACCTGTGCAATTAAAGATAAACCACTGTAAGTGTCCAGCTCAACCTTGTCTAACGTAAATCTCCCATTTAAATCAAGACATGTTCAGTATCCTAAATATCCCTTAAATATGGTACTAAAACAACTGTCTTTATATGTCTATAATTGCAACAACCCATTAATAAAGCATATCATGTCAGTATTAATACAAAAGGGTGCTGCTTTGCCCCCGCCATTACCTTAGGCCTAAGGTAGCGCGGCCTAGGTACAGCAGACCAGAGACGCTGTCCAAACGTACCCGCAACTTTACATACCCAGAGGTTATGGCACCTTACAGACCAATCCAGGTCTTACATTTATGTGCCCCGCCCGGGGGTCCTCCACTTGACCCCGGCCGTCCAGACAAAGCAGATCCGAGACCCGATCACTATAACTACGTGAGACAGTCTAATTAGTAACCATATAACTACAGCACACGTGGCTCTTAACATAATTTCTAAATATCTAGCAATTGTCAGTAAATATTTAATCTCCTTGTATAATAACCAACCATGCTATATTTTCCCAATAATTACTGCTATCTGAATTATATTATTAACTATAATGAACCAAGACACTTAGCGAGTGGGTACTCACCTAAACTGCAAAATTCAGTTATCACATAAACTAATATGCACTGTATTAAATATAATTAATCATTACTATAAAACTCTGGACGTAGCAAGTGCGTTATGGGAGTGAATTTTCATAAAAATATTTTTATTGTAAATATGGGTGTTTTCTTTTTATTTAAGAAAGCAGGCATCAATTTTGGTTACCAGTATAACCTATATAGTAAAAACAATGTGCCATGTTTCATAAAAATAACTTTATTGTGTGAAAATGCACAAAAATTTCCAAAAGTAAAGTTAAAGTGTTCCCGGAAAAACTCGTTTGTTGGTCAACCTTATAGGTTAATAGCAAATTGGGCTATTCAAATATGAAGCATTTGATCAAAATTCGCTACCATAACGCACTTGCTGCATCCAGAAATTCTTTTCTTACAAACCTGCATTATATTTCGATGGAAAATGCAAAAATGCAATAACATAAGGCGTGTTTGATTAAAAAAAAGAAAATTTGTATCACCAACGACTTATGGGCCACCCTGTGATTGTAGAAATATTTTTTAAGATGTAGCTCAAGACACCCTATAATTAATGTATAAAGATTTTTTTCATATCTTGTATAATAACGGATATATTGAGCATGAATTTTCTGGAAACATTTTAGTAAAATGAAGGACAATGTAAGACTTCAGGGTTTGTAAAACATCCTTCTTGAGACATTTCATTTCCATAGCCCGTACTAGATTCAAGTTATTTGCCTAAATTTTGCCGATTTTGACGTTTTAAATCGCAACTTTGACGTTTTGAGGAAAACCCCAATTTATTTTTCTTTAACTGCCTATAACTTTTTTGTCTTTTGACCTACATAGCTAAATTTTGGTAGATAACTTACCTATAAGAATGTAAACCCGCGTACCAAATTTTTTTCGAAAGAAAACACAAAATTTGCCGGGAAAACCTGGGCCTATTTCCCTGGATAACTAACTTATTCAAGCCATTTGCAAAAGGAATTTATTAACCAAATTTAATCAAAATCGGCCTATTATTTTTTGAGTTATCGGTGTCATACATACATATATATATATATATATATATATATATATATATATATATATATATATATATATATATATATATATATATATATATATATATATATATATATGAATATATATATTTAAACATATAAAAATTGAAACTGACCCCGGATATGTGTTCTGGGGAGCCTAATTAGCGCTCATTTGAAGAATTTTTTTCAAAATTCAAAAGTCGGGATCTCCTCATTAGTGATTTTTTTTAAAGAAAATTTACTAAAAAACACTACGAACAAGCCCTTCTTAACTGACTCTTTTTCAACTAGTAAATGGGTGAAACATCTCTAGTTTCAGATGCATTAAACTTTCAGTTTCTTTATGTTATCTATGCATAAAGATTAGGTAGTTGCTGGAACCTCAAAACACTTGAGTTTCCCTTCGCTCACAGTGTTGTTAAGTATCATACAAAATATCAGATGGTAAAGTTTCTACTAAAGATTATGTTTAAAACTTACGTTACATATAAATAATAGGAAGAAAAAGTTATTAGTGGGTATCAACTACCAAAAGGCAGAGTTAGCATCGATGTCCACAGAACCCCATGCTCTCTTCCACTCAACCTTTTACACTTATAACTTAAAAAATATGTACACACATATTTAAGTTCTGTGAAACATGCTTGCATCAAACATACAACATATAAATATGCACACATAGAGCTAGTATAGGGGAAGAATACAGAAAAAATAAAACAACACAAAAAAATAAAGAAGAAAGAAACATTAAAATAAATATCACAATGTAGAGCAACATAATCTTGTTTCTACATTTTACCATCTATTAAAAGCTTTTTAAAGTCTTTTTGAATTTACGGGCCGGCAGATTCTTTAGCTCATCTGGGTTCTAAGTTTTCGCAATCATATATGTACACGTAGACTGATACAACCCTGTCGAAAGCTTTGGTAAATTGATATTTGCAGCTGACCGGGTGTTGAGTCTATGTACGTCAGATCTAAAAGTAATCTTGTAATAGAGATATGTTGGCATTTCCTCTATAATAAATGCGCGACAGAATATACTGAATTGCAAATAATATTGTCTCTTCATTGTCAGCCATCCTAGTTAATTGAGAGAAGGTGTTACGTGATCTCGTTTTCTCAAACCATATATTTATCGAACACAGCTATTTTGAGTAAGGTGTAGTCTTGTTAAGTCAGCTAGGGCTGACTTACCAAGACCACAATCCCAGTTTAGATGAGACAGTACAAGAGCCTCGCATAGAATTGCTCTACTTTCCTCTGCAACAGATCTCTACCACCATATATGAGCTTCAAACTGCAGAAAGCTCTACGTATAAGCTGGTTTACGTGCCTCGTATATCTCATCGTGTTGTCCATAAGAGTCCCCAAGCTGACTGCACTATCCAACACTTTCAACTGATTATTGTTAACTCTCACATCCACGAGTCTGCTTATACGTGGTATCATTCTTTTACTCCCAAACACTAATAACTTTGATTTGGTTTCATTTACACTTAAACAAAATTTATCAATAATGCCCACTAGCCGGACAAGATCGCTGTTTATTTCTGCCATCGCAGACGCCATGTCCTCCGCCAGGAGGGAAAAATGGACATGCGTGTCATCCGCATAGAAGTGACAAGAACAATATTGCAACTGCTTATTAAACTCAAATGTATATAAGTTAAACAATAAAGGTCCCAAAACGGATCCCTGTGGAACACCATTCCGAAGACCAATAAGACTGGATATAGCACTCCCAACGTTTACCACTTGCTTCCTATCCTGCAAATAATTACCAATAAGCTGGATTGTAGACGCAGCAAAGCCCACATTGTGCAAGATTGCAAGAAGGAGCCTATGATCGAACGCTTTACTTAAGTCTAAAAGTATTAAGGCAGTTACTTTTTTATTGTCTATAGAACTCAGTATACAATAAGTTACATTCAGCAAAGCAGTAGTACAACTATGCTTATCTCTAAATCCTGATTCACTAGGTGGGTATAAGTTATGTTCCTGCAGATGAGTCTATCTGAGAGAGAATATTTTTTTCAAAGACTTTGGCCAAGACACAAATAATGCTTATAGGTCGCAAGGAGTTATAATCTACAGGCCTATCAACTTTAGGTACAGGGACTACTAACGCCTGTCAGAATTTGGTTGGTAATGCAACAGTTGAAGATATGGCAGATATAAAAAAATTCTTCAAATAAGCGTGAACTTGGCCCGCTAGAACACATATTTGCGGGAAGTTTCGATTTTAGTGAATTTTCGGAAAAATTTGAATTTTGATTCCCTATACACTGCTTTTTTATTTTTGAAATTCTGTCTATTCGTTTAGAAGATATGGATTTTTGAAATATCACTAGTGCTTTTCCCGAGAAATTCTTAATGTTTGAGTCGGGCCTCACCAGCGTCCATTACAACATAAAAATGTTGTTAAAGGTTTGCGTAGGTAATAAAAAGTTATTAAGGTTAAAACGCTCCAAAAAACGCATTCTTGATAGCAACTCTCTGTGCCCATTCACGATCAAAGAATCAACATTCCGCTGGCGCAGCATTTTTTACCACAAAGAAATCTTGAAAAGAAGTTTACACTTCAACATTATTCATATATCTTTACCGCGGCAGCGAACGCAATAGTACAAGCACTCAAAACTGCCAAAACAGAAAAATATGTAACATAATAATACTTCACAGTCAGTACCAAGATCAATTGAAAACTTTTCTCTTGAACAATATAACAATAAGCTTATTTGCCTTATAATGGAGGAAATGTATGTGGTGGAAAGCAATGGTGGAAAAGTTATTTTAGCTGGGTCAAGTCACACACCGAATTGTGGTAAAATGAAGCTAGCAAGACAAGCATGTCAGGATCCATTGATCAGGAGTTGTGTCGTAATACAGCAGGATCTTACTAACATTCACAAAGCAAACATCAGAAAGTACTGGCAATACGAGTGGAATAATAAATCTGTCAAAGAATCAATCACTACGCACTTATCCACTCAACTATACTATTACATATAACACATTTAGAAATAAAAAATACTTTACGGTTTTTCTCAACCACAATAGTACGGTTAAAACCTAATCAAGGACTATTTCCAACCCACCTATAGCAAATAGAAGCTGCTCCCACAGCTGTTTGCAACAGCAACTTGAACGCCTTGGCAGACCTGAACCATATAA
>OZ023262.1:247170005-247207505 GCA_964006375.1 Tillus elongatus | reverse complement strand
TCTAAAAATTGGTTATTTTATTTTTGAACATCCCTGTATTACCTGTTAATTGACGTTTTATTGACATCAAATTTTTGTGGTCAGTAATAATGGATAGTGTGAGTGATTGCCCTTTATTAACATTTGATTATCTGTGAGTAGCGTAAAAAAAATTCGGGACGCAGCATGTGTGTTATAGTAGCGGTTTTCAATAAGAATTGTAAACTATTATAATACGGCATATTAGTAAAGTTAATACTTTGAACTTACACAGACCTTGAAGAGCGATTTTAGAGGTCCTAGTACGCGCATATTTGAAGGAATCTTTTTAAGGTGTTACCATCGATATCTCTCAATTATCAAAAAAAAAATTTGCGTTCTCACTTCTTTTGAAATGCCCAAAACTCAATTTTCTATGAAGCTAAAGAATTAAATTTTGCTATATCTGTAGATAGTGTAAGTCTCTTTAAAAGAAACTTGTATTACAACTTTCATTAAAGTTTACAAAAGATTTGCAGAAGAGAACTTAATTCATATTTAGAAAAGTCAAGTATCTGACAAATTATAAACGTAGCAGTTATTTTTCCTTATTAATCGCCAGCATGATTTCGTTTTAGTCAACCCAATCAAACCAGTTTTTTAATATCAACAATAACAAGATTATAATTTTATACTTAAAGGTGACAAACTTCAGCCGTTTTAACAAAAATGAGTTTTTGTTCAAAACGTATGAAATCTGTGCACTATTCTTTCTCCAAATGTCAAAATAAAACATAAAAAACACACATTCATTAAGCTGGATTCGATTGTGTAACTTTCTGCATAGGAGGCAACAACGCTGTCCCCGGCGTATACTTCAACCAACGTTTTATTTGCGTAATACGTTAGATCGGCTTCATGCCCGGGATATTATATTCAAAGTATACGTAATTAATTACAGAATTACTAGAATTACCATTGAAACACATCCCACGACTGTTTCGGTCTTATATGACGTCTTAGGTTTAAGTTTAAAGTTAAAAGAAACTATTTTAGAATCATATTTATAGAGACTTGGCTTGATTTTGTTTACATTTCTAGCATATTATACGACAGCATAATATATCTATGCTGCGCTAAAACTGTGTTTGAGGCCGTTCATAAAGCTACAAATATAGTGTATTTTAACAACTGATTAAATCCCCCAGTTGTGTGTGTGTGTGTGTTTTGTTTCTTCGTCGGCCTATTTCCGCGACTATGGCCAATCACCGACGCCAGGGAGCAGTTTCACCTCACTATCCTGGAAATTTTACCGAACCCCTGCCTTTCTGTAAGGAGGGTAGGGATCTTTAACGTGCCCAACATCGCATGTACACGGACCGACGGCTTTACGCCCCCTCCGAAGGGCGGAATGTCCAGACATTCAACTTTATCAAATACAATGCCAGAACCTCGGTTGATGTTATTTTACAGTTTGTACTGAAAAAGTGAAAGGAGTACCCTGGGATCGAACCCCGTACCCTTTGGTTCAGAGACACCGAGGTTCTAAATCCCCCAGTTAAATAACAATAACTTTTATTTTTAATTTTATGTCGTCTGTCATTTGCCATAAGTGCGGCCGAGATTTCACGATTGTTGGTTCGGGTAGTATGTTTTATGCTTGGTATATATTTAGTCTGGTTACCGTTGATGTATGGTTTATACCTGTCGTATGAATCAATCTACGCGTGGCAGTTAACTACTCTGTCTGTCAGGCATTGGACTTTAAGTCGTTTCAACGCATGTCTTTGGGATTTTATTTTTAATTTGGAAAAAACTCGAAACATATAAAAATATTAACGGGCCTTGGTTTTAGGGACCCAAATTCACGCTCATCTGAAGAAAATTTTCGGAAAGCTTTTCATCACGACCTCCCTATTAGCGAATTTTTCCTAATGAAAATTCGCTAAAATTATATATTTAATTTTAATTCGTGCCTGAGGTAATATTCTCTTTGTAATTATTATATTTTAACTAAATATGAAGGTTAATTTTAGTTCCTACGACCTTTATCCTTTTGATTTCCTTCTGAACGGTTATGTGTGTCAGATATAAGTGTGCGTGTGTATGTAAGCTTGTATACTAATCATTACCATATATATTAGGGGGCTTCAAAAATAGATTTTTCAAAAAAAACTTATTAGCACCTTTTTTTATTAGATTATCACTTACGGTTACAGAAAACATGATTTGGGAATGAATTTTTTTTGTCTGTCGGTTTGTATGTCTGTTAGTAGCCACGATAACGTTAAAACGAATTGAGATGTCGTCGTCAAATTTGGTATACAGTTAGCACCTGACAAACGAACGGTTCTAATTGTTTTTTGATAAAATTGCTCCAGGATGTAGGGGATGAGGGGTGATTTGGTGAAAATTTCGATTTTTTTCGTTAAAACTCAAATAATATAACGTTTTAGGTTTCTTATTTAAAAACTTTCAATTTCATCAAACATCTGGTATCCAAACATCTGGTAGAATGTGTGGGGTTGGAATATCGATGACAGAAATTTCGAATTTTTGTTGTTGCTAAAGCGCCGTATAAAGTTTCAAAACTATAGAAAATTTGATTCTGGAACGAAAATTTTTTGCCGGTCGGTCTGTCGGCCTGTACCTCCGTCTGTTAGTAGACGCAGTAACTCTCGAACAAATTGTGATCATCTTCAAAATTGGTATATAGTTAGCACCTGACAAAGGAACGCTTGGAATTGTTTTTGGGTAACATCGCTCCAGGACGAGTGACTATTCAAAGTCATCGGCATGTCAAACGCTAATATATCGTTTCAGAAGTTTATGGGTATAGGAATGCGAATATTTTCTTTGTGGTCAAGTCATGCACCCTAAATTCATTTCCGGAGAATGTTTCTGAGAAGAGTAAATTAGCACAGATATGTGGAAGTTCTGATTCAATTTGCAACACTATTGCTTCCACATCTTCAATACGCGGGGAAGTATGGCATGGGCGACAAAAATATAAAAAACTTTTTTTCTCGCTTAAACGCCGTAAGAAGTGTCAAAACATATAGAAAACATGATTTGCGAACGAAATTTTCTTTGTCTGTTGGTCTGTATGTCTGTTAGTAGCCACGATAACTTTAGAACAAACTGAGATATCGTCTTTAAATTTGGTGTACAGTTAGCACCCGACAAACGAACGGTTTTGATTGTTTTTGAATGGGAGGTGAGTTGGTGAAAATAGACATTTTTTCGTTAAAACTCGAGTAATATAACGTTTTAGGGTTTATTTGTTAGAAAACTTTCAAGAAAGAAAACTCAAAATTTTCCCGGAAAACCCTATTAGGTTTTCCTGGCTAACGAACTCATCCAAGACATTAATAAAAAAGGCACTTGCCGAGTTTCATCGAAATCGGTTAATTATTTTTTTAGTTATCGGATGGATACATACATACATACATACATACATACATACATACATACATACATATATATATATATATATATATATATATATATATATATATATATATATATATATATATATATATATATATATATATATATATATATATATATATATATATATATATATATATATAAACTGACCCCGGATATGTGCTCTAGGGGTCCTAGTTCGCGCTCATTTGAAAAATTTTTGCAAAGTCTCACCATCGATACCTCTATTAATGAATTTTTTTAAAATAAAAATTCACTAAAACTCCGACGGTACGATTTGAACTAAATATCATTATC
Source organism: Tillus elongatus (assembly GCA_964006375.1). NCBI lineage: Eukaryota > Metazoa > Arthropoda > Insecta > Coleoptera > Cleridae > Tillus > Tillus elongatus. The sequence goes on along the minus strand of OZ023262.1, from coordinate 247,203,800 downwards.
TTCTCATCTACCCGGAAGGCAACGGAAAACCACCGCATTGAACCGTTTGCCAAAGCAGCAACCATGACAGACACAGTCATGACTGCGACGACAAGGCAACTTCGCCTTTAAACTGTGAAGGTTCCTTAGAGCTACTTTTAGTGGATATCTTTCTTTAGATCTATGAGAATATTTAACATGTTTTCCTATTTTCTTGTTAATTCACTCAAAGGAAGTTTTCCACACATTTCAAATTTTCCTGGAAGTATCTGCGGAAGCTTTTGATGTGTCATTATTCTGTTCACAAAACTTTATAGACAAGTCATCAGAATCACTTTAAATTAAAGCATTCCTCTTTTCCGCTATCAACAACAATGACTGCTCTGAATTTAATCGACATTGATTACGTTTGTGATTTATGTATTCAGCTATCAAGAAGCGACAATGGGACCATAATTGAGAGGCGGTCGCGAATATGACTAGAACCTGGCTACCCAACTTCGCAAAACATCGCAGGAACTCAGATCACAGATCACAGAATAACAAAATCGGGGTTCGCCTCCGTATTTTCTCCTTTACTTACTTTTTTACTCACGCATACCGTGTTTTCATAACATTGACTTTTTAGAGATGGCCGTGTTGTCATCCTTCGCCTATTTCCTAAATTATGTTAGAACACGTCCAATAACGTTTCAAACTCAAAAAGGTGCGCAATCGAGGGGTCAATATTATGTTGTCGAAAAACCAAGAAACCTACTTTCGAAAAAAAAACACAATATTAAGCTTTCACTTTTATTTCTTTTTTAAGTTATTCGAAAAAATATAAAAAATTTCGGGACGCAGCAAGTGCGTTATAGTAGTGAATTTTCATAAGAATTGTACACTCATATTATAAGGCATATTAGTAAAGTTAATACTTTAAACTTACACAGCCCATGAAGATCGATTTTAGAGGTCCTAGTATGCGCACGTTTGAAAAATTCTTTCAAAAGTGTTACCATCGATATCTCTCTATTATCAAAAAAATCTTGAGAAAAATGCCCAAAACTCCATTTTTTATGAAGCTAAAGAACTAAATTTTGCTATATCTGTAGATAGTGTAAGCCTCTTTAAAAGAAACTTGTATTACAAATTTCATTAAAGTTATACAAAAGATTTCCAGTAGGAAACTTAATTCATATTTAGAAAAGGAAAGTATCTGTCAAATTATAAACGTAGCAGTTATTTTTCTTTATTAATCGCCAGTATGATTTCGTTTAAGTCAACCTAATCAAAACGTTTTTTTTTTCAATATCAACAATAACAAAATTATAATTTCAGACTCAAAGGTGACAAACTTATTCAGGCGTTTTAAATAAAAATGAAATCTTGTTCAAAACGTATCAACTCAGTGCACTATTGTTTCTTCAAGTGTCAAAATAAAACAAAGGTATCTGAAGAATGAAGAGCAAATCCTTGACGGCTTGTCACAAGATGAAATTTCGGGACGCAGCAATGGCGTTATGGTAGGGAATTTTCATTAAATGCTTCAAATTTCTATAAACCTAGAAAGTATTTACGAGCGCAACATACCAACCAAATTTGATAAAAATAACTTGGTTATTTTTTTGAGATACAATTTCTTTTTCGGATTTTTTTTTAATTATTCACAAAAAGTTTTTCGACAAAAAATTTTAAAAAATTACCAAAAAATTTGCAAACAACCGCTTTCACGAAAATTAAACATTTTCTTAGGAAAATCGGCTTAAATGCTCAGAAAATTTATATAAAATTCTTTTTACGAAAATCAGCTCGCTAAAAATATTTTACACAATCGCCAAACAAATTACTTTTCAAGAAAATTCGAAAACAGATTTTCCATGTGAATTTGCAAACACCTTTTAGTGAATTTTCTTAGAAAAAATTCACTAATGAGGAGATCTCGACTTTTGAATTTTGAAAAAATTTCTTCAAATGAGCGCGATCTAGGACCCCTAGAACCCATATCCGGGGTCAGTTTCAATTTTTATATGTTTATATATATATATATATATATATATATATATATATATATATATATATATATATATATATATATATATATATATATATATATATATATATATATATATATATATATGTATGTATGTATGTATGTATGTATCACACCGATAACTCAAAAAATAATGGGCCGATTTTGATAAAATTTGGCATGTACCTTTCTTTTGTAAATAGCTTGGATAAGTTCGTTAGCCAGGAAAATCAAACGAGGTTTTCCGGGAAAATTTTGAGTTTTCATTCGAAAAAAATTCTTATCTCAAAAAGTAATAAGCCGATTTTAACAAAATTTGGCATGTACCTTTCTTTTGTAAATGGCTTTGACAAGTTTGTTATTCAAGAAAATCGGACGAGGTTTTCCGGGAAAATTTTGAGTTTTCATTCGAAAAAATTTTTTATCTCAAAGAATAATAGGCCGATTTTGATAAAATTTGGCATGTACCTTCCTTTTGTAAATGACTTTGACAAGTTCGTTAATCAAAAAAATCGGACGAGGTTTTCCGGGAAAATTTTGAGTTTTAATTTGAAAAAAATTTTTATCTTAAAAAATAAGAAATCTATGATAACCAAATTTGGTAGGTAGGTTTACGATATAAAAAGTAAACTATACACCAAAATTTAGATTTCTATGTTACAAGAAAAAAAAGTTATAATAAAATATTTTGTGCCAGATCATTTCTATAAAAATTCACTACCATAACGCACTTGCTGCGTCCAGGCTTTTTTTACAATAATCTATTATATATTATACATAATACAGTAGTTGATAATCACTAACATTTCACAATAATTCGACAAAAAATGATTTCTGCGAAAAGTGACATATTTTACACGAAAATTATTAATACATAAAGCTAACTTTTTGAGTTATCATATATATATATATATATATATATATATATATATATATATATATATATATATATATATATATATATATATATATATACAGTGTGGAACAGCCAAATGGAATAAATTCGATAACGGATAAATGAGGGCGTGTTGGGAAAAACGCTTGGACACGTCGATTTGTATTTTTAACTGCGCATCTTTTTCAAGAAAAAAAAATTATATAGTGTGTGTCATGTGACAGTGGCCAATACCAACTTTCTTATTTTAAATACAAGCCCCTGTATATTATTAATTTTTTGGATTCTTCAGAAAATTCTAGACATAATTCATGTACAATGTTCTATACCTATCTTCAACTGTTTCGGAAATATTAAGTATTTTCAGATTTATTACAAAAATTAACATTAAAAATAGAAAATTATTTTATTTCACAAATTCGCTACATTGCATTCAATACTTATTTCCCATTCAGCTCTTGATAATGAGAAAGTAAACAAAAACCATTCCTGCGTTTCTTTTTACTGATATGAAATGAAACAAAAACAAAAACAGTTTTCTTTCTGTTCGTATAAAACTCGTAGCCTTAGCAACTTGTTGTCTGCCTGCATGACAGTAGTGATTAGTGTCAGTGCTATTGTCGTTTGAATTTCGTTAACTGTACGTAATAATATCAGAAAAATGGTTCATTTAACAGAAATGCACAAAATAACCATTCTACAAATGATTGGTTATGGAGATAACACACGGACACAGACGGAAGTGTCTCGCTTATTTCACCAAAAATTTCCAAATTTGCCGCCTGTATCCCAAGGAACAATTAGCAAAATAGAAAAGCAGTTTCGCGAGCTTGGTCATGTGAGACAGATAAAAAAAGTAGCTGCCAATGCAGTAAGTGATGATACGAAATTGGATATTACGCTTGAGTTTCAAGAAAACCCACATACTTCTGGTCGACAAGCAGCCCAACTATTCAACGTTAGCCACACAGCAATTTTTCGAACATTAAAGGAAAGTAAAATGCATCCCTATAAAATGATACCAACTCAGGAGCTCATGGAGGACGATTTCGATAGGAGAACGTATTTTTGTGAACAAATGATGGCAATGTTAGATAACAATGTGATCCAATTAGAAGATGTTTTGTTTTCTGATGAGAGCACATTTACACTTCACGGTCATGTTAATCGTCAAAATTGCCGCTATTGGTCTAATGAGAATCCTCATTGGATGAGAGAGGAACATACGCAATATCCTGAAAAAGTTAATGTTTGGGCAGGAATTGTTGGAAATCATATCGTAGGTCCCTTTTTCATTGATGGCAACTTGAATGGGGATAAATATTTAGAACTGCTCCAAAATAATGTCGTGCCAACTTTGACAAACTTATATCCAGATCCAGCAAACCCACAAGTTCCTGCCAATAAAATATGGTTTCAGCAAGATGGAGCACCGCCCCATTACCAAATCAATGTCCGGCAGTACCTGAACCAAATTTTTCCAAATCGGTGGATAGGGAGGCGCGGATCGATAGAATGGCCAGCACGATCTCCTGATCTGTCTGTCTACTTTATGTGGGGATATGTCAAAAGTATTGTATACAAAACTAAGCCCCTCAACTTAGATGACTTAAAAAGACGAATCACGCTTGCGATTAGATCAGTCACGCCTGAGATGTTGAGTAATGTTAGAAGACATTTCTATACCAGATTAGCATGTTGCCAAGATGTTCGTGGCGAGCATTTTGAACATTTACTACATTGACATTAATTTTTTTTTTGTTTTTTTAAATTATTAAGAAATAATCAGTATTTCTTATTAGAATTTGTGAAATAAAATAATTTTCTATTTTTAATGTTAATTTTTGTAATGAATCTGAAAATACTTAATATTTCCGAAACAGTTGAAGATAGGTATAGGACATTGTACATGAATTATGTCTAGAATTTTCTGAAGAATCCAAAAAATTAATAATATACAGGGGCTTGTATTTAAAATAAGAAAGTTGGTATTGGCCACTGTCACATGACGCACCCTAAATAATTTTTTTTTCTTGAAAAAGATGCGCAGTTAAAAATACAAATCGACGTGTCCAAGCGTTTTTCCCAACACGTCCTCATTTATCCGTTATCGAATTTATTCCATTTGGCTGTTCCACACTGTATATATATATATATATATATATATATATATATATATATATATATATATATATATATATATATATATATATATATATATATATATATATATATATATATATATATATATATATATATATATATATATATATATATATATATCGTACCGATAACTGAAAAAATAATGGACCGATTTTAATGAAATTTGGTACGTACCTTCCTTTTGTAAGTGGCTTGGACAAGTTGGTTAGCTAGAAAATTTTCGTATCTCCGAAAATAAGAGAGCTATGACAACCAAATTTGGCATATACGTTTCTACTGTCCAACTTACATACGTGCCAAAATTCAGATATATATGATAACTCAAAAAGTTATTAGCCGATTTTGATAAAACTCGGCAGGAGTCTTTATTGCATTAATAGCCTTTTTCAAATCGGGCCGCTCCTATGTTATTTATAATTTAATTACAGATTATATATATATATATATATATATATATATATATATATATATATATATATATATATATATATATATATATATATATAATTTCTGGGCTTATACATGCGGTCGGATTCCCGTTGGTCCTTCTATCTACGGCAAGTATGTCTTGCATTGTCTCTGTAAAAGGAAGACTCAAAATCATCAGCACTTACAACGCAGCTTTAATAGCTTACTATGCCAATTTCCACAGCAAAGCAACCTACGGAATTAATGTGTGGGGAAGTGGTCAGTATATATGACATTTTAGTGATGCAAAAAAGGGATGTACGAATCCTGGGTTTAGTTGACAATCTAACTAACTGCCGGCCACTTTTTAAAAAGACCAAGATACGTCGTTTCCATATATATTTGAGTTTGTAGTGTATGCCTACCAGCATGTGATGAGTTCGTGAAGAATGGACAACTTCACAGATATGAAACGCGTGATATTAGCATACCTTATCATCGTGTTAACCCGGCGTCCGACATGTGGGGTGTGACAAACCCAGAGAGAACTAAAATGTCCGACGATTTCAAAAATACCGCGCTCACATGCATATCCCTCTCGTTAGCTTTCGGAAATTGTCGAGTCTGTTAGCGTGCGGAGCCATTTTGACAACAGTTTGCTAGAGTTTGTGTTAATGAACGGTTTAGTTTACCTAGGGTTTGTCAAACCCCACGTGTCGGATTGTGTTACAAAATTCGAACATTTCTCAAATAAATTTCTATCGCAGTTTACGCGCCTTTGCTACAAATTTTGAGGTATGTTTCCTTATTAAATGTCGATATTATTCACAAGCCCTTGCAATCATTAACTATGGTTAACTATGGGAAACTACGAAAAGGAAATGCGTCGCCTCCAGGATCTGTGGAAGGAGGTGCAAAGTGAAGATGAAGAAGTAATTGAATCAGACGATGAGAGTGAGATACACAATGTAAGCATGAACAGTGACTATCCAGATGTTGAGCAGGAAGCAAATAATGAAGATGGACAAGGTAACCTTATGGAAGCTGCCGGTGTTACCACTAACGCACACGAAAATGATGTAACCGAAAATGAATCTGAAATAGTGCAAGATCGGGAAAAATACTATTTAGGGAAAAACGGAACTAAATGGAGAAAAACATATTATAACAGGAATGTGAGAACCCGAGGCGAGAACCTGATAACTCAATTGCCTGGTGTCAAAAGATCCGCTAGAGATAAAAAAAGTCTTCTTGAATGTTTTCTTATTTTCATCGATGAAGAAATGATAGACGATATTACGTGGTGGACAAATCAACGAATTGAGGAAAAAACACGTGAATGGGAGAAATCTTCTTATTATCAACCTACAAATAATATAGAACTAAAAGCTTTATTCGGACTGCTATATTTAGCAGGAGTTTTTCGAAACAACCACCGTTTACTGAAGTATTTATTGAAAACTGACGGAACCGGTTTTGAAATATTTCGAGTAACTATGGCCCAAAGACGGTTTGAATTTTTGCTTACATGTTTACGATTTGATAATAAAGAAAATCGCTCGCAACGACGCGAAATAGATAAGCTGGCACCTATTAGAGCCATAACAGAAAAATTTACTGATAATTGCAAAAATGCCTATTCGCCTGGTAGATATTTAACCATTGATGAGAAATTGGAAGCTTTTAGAGGCAGATGTCCATTTCGCCAGTACATACCGAATAAACCGGCTAAGTACGGCATTAAGGTTCAAGCTTTGGTAGATGCCCGAACGCATTATTTAGTAAACATGGAGGTCTATGTGGGTAAGCAACCCGATGGGCCCTTTGCTCTTAGTAATACTCCAACTGCAATAGTGGAACGGCTCGTCAGTCCATATGATGGTAGTCACAGAAATATTACGTGTGACAATTGGTACACAAGTTACGATCTATTTGAAAAGCTCCGTACAAATCATCATCTGACTGGAGTCAATACAATTCGAAAAAATAAAAGGGAAATCCCTCCGACATTTTTGAATGTTCGAAATCGACCAATAAAGTCAAGTGTTTTTGGTTTTCAAGAAAATTTTACAATAGTATCGTATGTTCCAAGAAAGGGCAAGGTGGTTCTGCTGATGTCAACCCTTCATCATGACGATTCCGTAGATGAATCCGAAGATAAGCTACCTGAAATAATTTCATTCTACAATCTAACGAAAGGAGGGGTAGATACAGTACATGAATTGTCTGCAAACTATAATGTATCTCCCAATAGCCGACGATGGCCTCTAACACTATTTTTTTTATCTCTAATGAACACTGTCGGTATCAATTCCCAGATAATTCATCGTGAAAATAATAATGGATTAATTCTGAAAAGAAAAGATTTTCTCACAATGTTGGGGTTTGAATTGATAAATCATTATCAAAAAGCAAGGATGACCAACTTTATAATACCTCCGAAATAAGGACGGCTCTGTCCAAAATCAGAGGAGAACCCGAAGAACCTCCTACAAAGAAACAAAAAGACTTAACACACCGCGCAGATGTGATTTTTGTCCTCGTAATCGTAATCGAAAAACTAAATATGTATGTGAGGCTTGCGAAAAAATGTTATGTTTAGAACACGCGCTTATGTACTGCGAAAATTGTAGTCATTTTGCAAATGCATAACTTTTTTGGTATTACATATTTTGATATATTTTTTTATATAGTACACTGCAATGTATTATTTACTTATATTCTATTGTTTCTGTTTATTTGATGGTATAGAACCATTGTAAATAAAAGTTTTTTATTATAAACGTTTTTTTTTTACTGCCTAAAACAGGATGATGTGAGCTTTTCTTTTTTAATTTTCTTCTTCTAAAGAAGTTTTTGTGTTGCTAATGAAGAAATGTGATATTTGCATTTAGTGTTATAAAAAATATATATCAAAAATTCAGTTAAAGGAAATAAAAATAAAAATTGTGGGGTATGTGATACCCCACAAGTCGGAAGATGTTAAAGATTTTCACATGTCAGACGCCGGGTTAATACAGCGCAGTGTGGGTATACGTATTGGTGCATCAAGTTTTTTACAGGATACCAGATAATGTTAGAAACAAACAAGAACAAGATTTCAAAGACCGTATGAAACAGACTTTGCTACAGTACAGTTTTTATTTTGTCACAGTGCCTCATTCGCAATATAGAGTGAATTGCGTATTGATAATTTTGTTTCCTTCTACATCTTTGACAGGCAATATATCTCATTTTGTTTGTGTTTTTATATTTTCGATATTCTAATTTTATTTTTAATTCGTTATATCATCTGTTTTTTTTTATTTAACTTAGTTTTTGTTTTGTTGGTAGTCTTACTACAAATCTATTGACCAGGCTTTGTAGTTTTTTTGCCTAATAAAGATTATCTACATATCTATATATCTTTTTTTTTATTTCCACAACACACCACGAGGGCTTACAGCCTAAATACTATCGTACTGTGGGTATCGACAAGGAGGAAAGAGGCAACTTGTTAATTCTGGACTTGACGGTTTAAAGGTTCGGGGGAGAAGGAAAAACATGTGCCGGCAAGGAATTACACAACTTGGAAGTCCTCGGGAAAAAAGAGCGGGCATAACAAGATGTTCTATGTCTGGTGACCTGGACAGTAAAAGGGTGCATTCGCTCTGTTCCCCTTGTAGATCTGTTGGGGGCAGCAGGTGGAGGAATTATGGAAGAAAACTCCGCTGGGCAGTGCTCGTGCAGATATCTATAAAAGAGAGAGAGAGGTCACCAACGGCACGTCGGTGGGCAAGGGATGGCAGCCTTTGGGTAGGGTCACATATGAGACGTATAGCTCTCTTCTGAATGGAGTCCAGAATAGCGAGTGTAGAAGCGGCAGCAGCACCCCAGATGTGGGAGCAGTATTCGAGGTTTGGTCTTATTTGTGAAGTATATAAGGTATAGAGATTAGCTGGTGAAAAGTATTTGCGAGCCCGGAAGAGGAAACCTAATTTCTTAGTAGCCGCTTCTGCAATTGATGTGACATGTTGGTGCCAATTGAGATTTCGATTCACAGAAATGCCAACAAGTGAAAAGGACTCATTACTTTGAATAACTTGGTTGTCCATTGTGATGGGTCTAGGGCTGGTGTATCTCTTATGAGAAAGAAAGCAAGACTGTGATTTGGTGGGGTTGAATTGTACAAGATTTCTACTGCCCCAGTCTAATATTTTTTGGAGATCCACGGAGACAGAACCCTCCATGAGTCTGCGATCCTCATGTAATTGGGCCAAAGAGACAGGCTTAGAATATTGTATATTTGAGTGGAGGGTGCTGTCGTCCGCGTAACTGTGAACTGGGTTGGATGTGATAGAGAGGATGTCATTGATGTGGAGAAGAAACAATGTTGGGGCTAAAGCTGAACCTTGAGGAACTCCCGCATTAATTGGATATAGTTTAGAGGAATGGCCATCCACGACAACAGAAATGCTCCGGTTGGAGAGGAAATTTGCTGTCCAGGTACAGAGTTTTGGTGGTAAGCCATAGGCCGAAAGTTTATTAAGCAGCGCTGCGTGCCAGACCTGGTCGAATGCTTTGGATATGTCTAGAGCGACAATCTGGGATTCGCCGTGTAATTCCATAGACTTGTTCCAAGAATGGGTGACAAAGGAAAGGAGGTCAGCAGTTAATCAGCGCTGACGGAATCCATACTGCCTGTCGTGGATTAGACTGTGTTTTTCAAGAAATTTTAGTAATTCGGTATTTATATACTTTTCCATCACTTTAGAGACGACTGAAAGGAGACAAATAGGCCTGTAGTTGCTAAGAGGCGCTTTCGATCCTTTCTTGGGGACGGGTTGTACTCGAGCAGTTTTCCAGTTATCTATAATTATTAACGGTAACATTTTTTTTGTATTTTAGTATGGAACAATTTTACAGGGTAAAGCTAACCATGATAAAGTTTGTATGTCTTTTGTTTCCTTACCGTCGGTCTACTACTACGGCTATGGTCAATCACCGACACCAGGGTGCAGTTTCGCATGAATATCCTGAAAATTTTGGCACTTTCGTTTCTGCAACGGTACTGATCTTTAACGCGCTCAATATCGCATGGTACACGCAACCGACGGGTCTATGCGCAGGCATTCAACTGCCCAAACACAATGCCACAATACCGATAATATTAAGTTTACAGCATGTACTGAAAAATAACATGGCGCCACTACTCGGTATCGAACCCATGATCTTTGACTTCACAGACAGACGTTCCTATCAGTGGACCACCGAGGCTACTTGAAGCGTCTATTGTTCGTATTATACCATTACCGTTTAGACAATAGCACGGCAAGATTGTGAGACAGACCGATCGAAGCTGGCCTTGCTTGGGGTGTATGTGCTGCTGTCTGTGCTCTCATACCACTTGATTTGGAGTGAGCGTGACGATTATGTTTTTAATCACATTAAACTAGTTGTTCCTGTGAATGGTGTAGCACCCCTGGATTAATTGCACATTCAATTAGGATTATTAAAGCTGTTTAACCGGAGAGCGTATAATTCCTGAATGGAGTGTATTTAGTATTGAATTGCTTTTCCGATGCAGCGGCAGCGAATTTATGGATTAGTGCGTGATGCATGACGGTGTGCTATATCATTTTAGGGTGTTTCTGAAGGGTCGTCTATTAATTTGCTGCTTTATTATGTTTTAAATCCCATGATTGCTGTTAATCGTTCATTTTATTGCTCTTTCATTTGTACTTTACGAGGTAGAGAAAACTGTTTTGATGGTTAACGACTTTTAAGACAAGATTAAATTCTTGTGGGTTAATAATTAATTAATTAATCTGCGTTAGTGTTTGGTCTACAAGGTGACTAATTTGAAGCTGTGCTTGTAGAATCGCAACCTCAGGTATGCAGCTGCAAATTTAATCATAACTTCCACTTTTTTTTTCTGTGGATTTGTTCATCAGACATTACATATTTTTTATAAAATATAAAATAAATAGGTCTTATCAAAGTGCAATGTGCATACCTTGCAAAATAAGACTTGTATTACAAAACGTCCCATTCATGAAAATAAAGTTTCCCGTTTCGGTCCGTTCATTCGACTTGAAATAACTCATAAACTAATCGTTTTATAAAAAATTAACCAACTAAAGTTACGACATTGATTGATCTAATAACAGCCATTTGTTTTGAAACCATTGGCGTGCGCACACAAAAGTTTAGAGGACTATTAGTAATACCATCCCTCTTATACCCCTTAGGGTTTGATTTTTATTATTCACGCAGATCTCGTTTAGTCGTGGAATAAAACTACGTGCAAAATTTCATGGAGATAACCAGTGGCGATTTCTCCTAGTGAGCTAGGTGTGCGCCGCACACCCTAAAATATAATTAAAATGTGCACAGTTAAATATGTTTTATTTCTTTTCCCTTAGTCTTACTACACTACATATTTTATGACAATCGATTTAATTTACTTATTTGATTTCATAAATAGTCGGTTAAAAGTGACTTGGAATGAAGTAGGTACCACGTCTTCATTCGGAGAGTAGGAGTAGGTCAATAGCAACGGGGAATGAATTCGGGTTAGGTGTCCGTTGTTATTTCCGAACAACTTAGTCGATAGAGCTGTATTGGTATACAATACAATCCCCCACCCATGTGTTTAAAATAGTTGGGAAATACCATTGCTTTTAACACTGCAGTGAGCGGCAAAAATACCGCTCAAGACAAATGAATGGAACGCCGGTCTAACAAACGTTGTGATAGCATTATTTACAAACATTACGACTGCGCTTGCAGAGACCACAGTATTCTAGAATCAAAGACTATAATACATTTTAGTAAATTTTCGTAGAAAAAATTCACTAATGGGGAGATATCGACTTTTGAATTTTGAAAAATTGTTGCAAATGAGCGCGACCTAGGACCCCTAGAACCCATATCCGGGGTCAGTTTCAATTTATATATATATATATATATATATATATATATATATATATATATATATATATATATATATATATATATATATATATATATATATATATATATATATATATATAATGTTTCTGGTGAAAAATATGTAGAATTTAATTTGAGTCAAGTTTTAAAATATAGAAATTTTTGATTAAAATGAAGAAACTGATTTCAAGTACCATCCATATTTCTAGAAATTGTAATGGTACATAATGAGGTGAGGTAATTTTGGAGATTAGCAATCAGATGACACAACTTTAGAACAATTGACATTTAGATTAAAATTTAGTCAAAATTGCATCATTTGCAGCCACAAGTTTAGACTTATTTGTAAGATGCTTTGTACTATATATATATATAACAATAAACTGTAAACTATAAACTATAAACTATAAACTATATATATATATATATATATATATATATATATATATATATATATATATATATATATATATATATATATATATATATATATATATAATCGGCCGATTTTGATAAAATTTGGCATCTACCTTCCTTCTGTAAATGGCTTGGATAAGTTCGTTATTCAGGAAAATCAGACGAGGTTTTCCGAGAAAATTTGAGTTTTCATTTGAAAAAAATTTGTATCTCAAAAAAAAAAGATAACCAAATTTGGTAGGTAGGTTTGCGATATAAAAGTTAAACTACACACCAAAATTTAGATTTCTATGTTACAAGAAAAAAAGTTATAATAAAATATTGTGTGCCAGATCATTTCTATGAAAATTCACTACCATAACGCACTTGCTGCGTCCAGGATTTTTACACATTTTATTATTTAGTAACATATTAACATTGAACTACTTTTAATGTTTTCAGTTTTCACCCCGTTCCGGAGAGTGCTAACGCTAACACAAATTTGTGTGAAGAAAAGAGCTTGGTAATAATTCCATGTTCTTTTCGTGTTATAAAGTTTTAAGTGACTTTTTAATTTGTTAGTGTTGCAGTGGGAAATTAATTTATTTATCTACGTATTATTCCCATATAGGTACAATATATATATATATATATATATATATATATATATATATATATATATATATATATATATATATATATATATATATATATATATACATTTAGTGTTAATCATTTTTCACCACTAACAGCAACTCGTTACCGCACACCCGAACATTTTGGTCAGGAGACGCCACTGGAGATAACTTCAAAAATATAAAAATTAGAAATGAAAAAAGGTTTCGTAGGTTCTTTCTCACCTGTTTCGGTCCGACCATACAACTTACAATAACTCATAAACTAGTCGTTTTACCAAAACTCAACTAGAAAAACAAAAGTTATAAAATTATTTTGTCTAACAAAAGCCATTTGTTTTGAAACCATTGGCGTACGTACAAAAAAGTTTAGTACTTGTTCCACCCCCCACCCCCCTTGGGATTTGATTTTTCTCTCCTCATCTACACATATAGCGTCTAGTTCTAAAATAAGACTACGTGCAAAATTTCATGGAGATAACTTCAAAAACAAAAAAATTAGAAATGAAAAATTATTTTTTAAATTCAATTTCAACACTCTGTATTTCTAAAACGGGGCCCCCAGAAGAAAAATGTTATGACTACGTGCAAAATTTCATGGAGGTAACTTCAAAAAGAAAAAAATTAGAAATGAAAAATAATTTTTAAGTTCAATTTCAACACTCTGTATTTCGAAAACGGGGCCCCCAGAGAAAAAATGTTATTAGAAAAGTCATAAAATTTTCGTCTCGGGAATCCGTGGTTAGCGGGTTGGCCCACTATTTTGTAACACCCTGTATAATATATATATATATATATATATATATATATATATATATATATATATATATATATATATATATATATATATATATATATATATATATATATATATATATAAACTAAAAAATAAAAGGGGACACCACAGCAAAGCAATTGCTACAATACCCGTTTGACGTACTCGAAATGTTGTATATATGCACTGTATTGAATTTATTTTATGGTAAATAAAGGCACTAAACAAAGTTAACAGTAAAGTTAAATGTATACAGGTTTACTTCGGAAACTCTCCACGTGAAACTTTTTAACCCACTTAGATTTTGTGGTAAGTAGCTTCGGTCTTTCTAACGAATTTATATCAACTTCAGTATTGACTATATTATGCAGGCGGTTAGCTGAAACTACTTCAGATATTGTGTTTGATATGACTAACGAAAATAAACAATGCAGAAAGTTCCATCATCATTGTTATTATTATAATGGTTTATACTGAAGTTTGGTCTATTGTGCCACAATAAACAACTTTGTAACCGCCAGAAATATAATAACCATATGCCCGATTGGAGCACTAGGACCAAGGTGTTTTCCAAATTCGAAGACCTCTTCATTAAATCGAATATTCAGTGAGGCGTTTAATTATAAAACAAATTCATTAAAAGTGAGCCAATCTTTCGAATAAAAGACATCGATTTAAAAGTCTGGACGCAGAAAGTGCGTTATGAAAGTGAATTTTCATAAAAATGTTTTTAATAGCAAATATGTCAGTCTAATGCAAGCAGACATCAATCTGGTTACCGGTATAGCCTATATAGTAGAAACAATGTACCATATTTTATCAAAATAACTTATTGTTTGAAAGTGTACAACAATTTTCTGAAAATAAACTTAAAATGTGTCCGAGAAAACTGGTTTCCTCGCCAACAAGCCTTAAATTAATAGCAAATTGAGTTATTGAAATTTGAAGCATTTAATGAAAAATGGCCACCAAAACGCACTTACGGCGTCCCGCTTTTTTTCCTTACAAACATGCATTATATTTCGATAAAAAATGCAAAAATGCAAAAATGCAATAAGGGTGTTCAAAAAAAAATTGTAGGTATCACCATGGGCCATATATATATATATATATATATATATATATATATATATATATATATATATATATATATATATATATATATATATATATATATATATATATATATATATATATATATATATATATATATATATATATATATATATATATATATAGTCGTTGATTGCACTGCAAATAATTATTCGTTGACCACCCGCCCAATTCTCCAGATTTAGTACCATTAGACTATGATTTATTCCCAAAGCTCAAAATAAACAACGAAGTCATATGCGCCGTTGGAGGGTGGTTGTTTTATGAATGCGCCGAATAGACGGCGCGTGTGTTGCCAATATACGCGCCGACAGCTTTTTTCGTTTATACACTGTGATAACACCAGTCAGGGGTGCTACACGACGGGTCTACCATCAAGATTTGTTACTCCTCAAACTAGGCAGTCCAGTATTGAATGTACATTTATCTCTGAACAGATTCACTACACTACTGACTTGCTAGCAATATGCCGATTTTTTTCAGTTCTTTTGAGACCACCTCAACTTGTACGACTTTACGAACACACTGCTTGATCATAGGCTCATGGAACCCCCTTTGCGAGTCCCCACAAGTAACCCTGGCTATACGGGGCGTAGAATGCCGGTTAATGAGCCAGGCTCACCATAGGCTTTTTAGAGGCGATTATGTTGATTAAATAACATTTTGTTTTAAAAAATGATTGCGTTTTCTGGTATAAGTAAGTACTTTTTAATACCTCCTCGTACAGCAGGTTTTTAATCACAGAAGATTACAAGCACGATCAAGAGTGTTTATTAATTGCATCTAGTCTCGTTCCCTGCGGACGCTGAGTACAAAATAACTAATCTCACTGTTTTCATTGTTTTGGACCAGTGCAACTTAACGCAATTCTTCGTCCGGAGCGACATATCACACCAAACGGTAGGGCCAACGTACGCAGAAAACATGTCTCGTGGGGAATTTCACGTCGTCTATTTTTATCGTGGCTTACGACCTCTCAGTGCGATGTGGCTGTTTTCCCTCAGAACGCTTTCATACATTTGACGCCAATTCAGTTTTATGGACAAACGTCCACGGTCCTCTTATATTCACTCAGTCTTAAAATGTAATTTCATTGGACGTGTGTATGGCGTAGTTACTTTTATTTATACAATTCTCCAACAATATTACCCCTTCTATTGGATGACATCGATCACGTAGCTCCGATTGAGGCAGCAGAGAACGATAGCATCTAAATGAAAAGTTGAACTTCTGGTTCGTTGAATCAGAGTTCGAAGTTCCATGTGATGAACTGGTCGATTGGAAGTTTGCATGCAAGTATGAGTTTCACTGAATAGCTATCAACAGATCACAACACTATATACTGATTAAACATGAACATGGAGTCTGGCCTGCTTTCTATTAAGGAAAATTGTTTAGTCAGATAACTGGTTCTAATATACAATAATATCAAGGACATGTTTTAATAGATGTATAATTGAAATTTAATAGATTAATAGTAATGCTACTAATCGGTTTAATAGCATACAAGTGGTTGGAAGCATTGTGCTATTGTTGTTATCAGTACTCTGTTGTATACAGCGACTTTTTGGCCTTTTTAGATTGACTTGTTTTATCAAATAATTAAACAGTCAACGAACTTACCGCTGAGGACCGGTGGTTCAGGGGTAAGAACGTGTGCCTCTGAACCGAAGGGTACTGGGTTCGATCCCGGGGTACCCCTTTCACTTTTTCAGTACAAACTGTAAAATTAACATCAACCGAGGTTCTGACATTGTATTTGAGCAAGTTGAATGTCTGCACGTTCCTCCCTTCGGAGGGGGCGTAAAGCCGTCGGTCCCGTGTCCATGCGATGTTGGGCACGTTAAAGATTCTTACCCTCCTTACAGAAAGACAGGGGTTCGGCAAAATTTCCAGGATAGTGAGGTGAAACTGCTCCCTGGCGTCGGTGATTGGCCATAGTCGCGGAAATAGGCTGACGTTAAAGAAACAAAGCACAAACTTACCGCTGCTTACCGCTGGGTAACTTTTGCAGGAAAGTGGGCTATCTCTGCGACAACGCCACATGACAGCATTCTTTCATTCCTTTGGTACTCTACCTACTTTTATGCATACGTTAAAACAGTTGGCCATACAACCAACTTCGAGCATCCATACTGTACCACTTCACCATGTAATGTATCAACACCTGCTGCCTATTAGTGAATTTTCGTATAAAAAATCACTAATGAAAAGATCGCGACTTTTGTATATTTAAAAAGTCTGGACGCAGCAAGTGCCTTATAGTAGTGAATTTTCATAAAAAATGTTTTAAGTAGCAAATATGTCTTTTTTTAAATGAAAGCAGACATCAAATTTGGTTACCAATACAACCTATATATTAGACACAATGTACCATATTTCCTCAAAATACTTTTATTGTTTGAAGAAGTACAAAATGTTCCGAAAATAAACTTAACCTGGTCCGATTTTCCTGGCCAACGAACCTTTTCAAGCTATTTATCCACCTTGCAAGATATAATTATTTACAAGAAGCTTTCCGAGGAAGCAAAAAAAAATTGCATGAAAATTTGCAAACAATTTTTTCACGAAAATCCGAAAACATATTAACTTATGAATTCATTGATTGTTTTTGCACTTACTTGGTGAAACTGGTCCATACTACATGCAGACTTGGAGACTACTTCTCTGGCTCAACTGTTGGTTTTCGTTTCTGTAAATGAAGGACGTAGGCAGCGCGTAAGTTAACCGGAGCAAGTAGCCCTTCTCATTTCTAGATATTTTAAATGTTCTAGGATGTTCTTCAACGTTTCTGTAACCTGTTTCACTGCTTGACAGCATCCTGCCTGAGGATCCTAGGAAAACTAAAGTCTGGGGATATAGGGAGTTGTTCAATTTGAAACGAATGAGTTACGACAGTTTAATTTTTCTCAAATTTAGTCACTATTTAAGAGAACGCTCCGAATTCGACATCTCGATTTTTCTATCTCACTATTGGTATAAACGCCGTATCATAGCTTTTGTTATGTGCCAAAAATGTGAATAGTTGCAAAACAATTAAAATAACTCAAAAAGGATGAACGCTATTACTTTTTTCGCTACAAACAGCATTATAATTGGATAAAAAACGCAAAAATGAAATAATATAAGGTGTGTTCCATTGCAAGAAGATACTGTGTATCAACAATGGCTTAAAGTCCACCCTGTGATCGTCAAAATAATTTTATAAGAAGCCGCTCAAGACACCCTATAAATAACGTATAGAATTTTTTCTCGTATCTTAATAACGGATATATTAAGCTTTACCGTGGAAATGCGTCACTCTGTATATATGAGAACAGATAAAAACTGTAACTAACCCCGTGTGTGGGTTCTAGGGAGCCTAATTCCCGCTCACTTAAAGAAATCTTTTCGAAATTCAAAAGTCGCAGTCTCGAATTTTTTCCACGAAAATTCGGTAAAAATTATAGAGGATATATATATATATATATATATATATATATATATATATATATATATATATATATATATATATATATATATATATAATTATTGCCAAAGCGTCAGAGAAAGATTCTATTTAAAATAAATTTTCTGGAAACATTTTAGTAAAATGAAGGACAATGACGGTTGAAGCTGAAACTTAAGGGGTTCTAAAACACTCTTCCTGCGACAGTTTCTTTACATAACCCGTATTGGTTTCAAGGTTTTTGCCTAAATGTTGCCAATTTTGACGTTTCCAACCCGTACTTCGACGTTCTAGGAGGAAAACCCCAAATTTCTTTTTCGTTAAATGCCTATAACTTTTTTGTCTTTTAAGAGTGAACTTATCAGTGTTCATCACAGGTTCCAATGTGAATTTGCACTTTTTGATCATTGAAGGTTTTTATTTGATAAATATATGAAGAAAATAACCTACAATGTGACACAATCATTGTAGCTTTCTCCTTCCAACCAGCTCCTTTTGCACTTTCCGTGATACCAACGGGCAGTAGGAAATAAACTATTTATTATTATTCGCAGCAGCAACACGCTTCTACTGGCGCTGTGCGTAGCTATACATAAAACTTAATTGAAAATTAGATTACATTGCTACATGAAAAAATAAAGTATCAAAAGATAAGACTGGTCCAGGCAACTTCCGTGTTCCAAACTCAAGAGCAAAGTTTAGAAAGCAGAGAGGGCATCATCCATGCAGTAACGTATGTCAATCTGAACGCTATTTGTGGAAACGATCCCACTGGAACCTTATATTTCGGGTTACTTCATGTTACAGGTCGTTCACATGATCGTACAGTATGTATGTCTCAAGAGACCTCATCTATGTTTATTTCAGGGCAGACCGTAACGATAATGCTACCTGAACTATTAATTATATATACACAACAGACTCTTGTGTTCTATATTCAATGTAAATGCTGATTTATTCTAAATGAAAGCTCTTGCGCAGCAACAGGTGCGTTTCAGCCCACACTAATTGTATAATAATAAGAATAAATTAAATAAATGAACTATGGATATGAGTGAAACAATTATGCGCATTTACTACAACGAAACACAACTCGAACGCACGATCTGATATAGGCACCAACTTCACACCAAATTTCACAGAATGTATCCACACATGCAGGTGACTCAACAGAGCGTAGCGGATCAGTATCGTGTCATACTTAGGAACAAACTTATTCCACTAAAGAACCTGAAAACCGTCAAACAGGAAGTTGAACGTGAAATTACTAACATTGCGGTTACGGAAAATATCGAGCTGTTTGATGGTAGTAGTAACCTGTACATACTGAGCAAGAAGAACACATCGAGGATACGCAAGAAAATAAGGAACTCATCGACAAATTGTCCACAGAAATGAGTCGTGCAGTCGCGGAGTATGAAGGAACAAATCCTCTTAGAAGACCACGATTACCTAGGCTAAGATCAACTAGAAAGCTGGCAATTATATTGGAAGTTTTCAGCAGAATAATCTTACCATCGCACCTTCTAGAGGCCAAAGCACTGGAGCACCTGCATACGCTGATTTACTGTGCATTAGATTTCTGATCGAAGGGCCAATCACAGAAACTCACGCCAGGGAGTGTTCCCGCGGAAAAAATTGTTGATAAGCCCAGTGGAAAGACTCCGAAAAGAAATTGGACAACTGACGCAATACATCTGGGGAGAACAGACAAGAAAATTGCAAAAACGTGTAGAGGAAATAATAGGGCGAGTTCGACAACACTCAGTAGAAGATTTACTCAATCACACTGCACAAGAATGTTTGGACGCCTTAAAACAGAAGCTTTCTGTGTGATATGCAGAATGTCTGAGGAGATATAAAATCAGCAGCACTAGGAAATACCACAATACTATGTTTCAGCGCTCTGAAAGGACTTTCTACCGCCAGCATAATCCAGCTATAAATGCAGCCACCGATACTTTTCCAAATAAGGAACAAATTGAAGAGTTCTGGAAATGACCACTAGCCACGACAGCTGAGTTAAAAAAGAACACAGAGCTTGTCATAGTTATAAACAGATCCACCATGAGTCGTTTACAACAGATGAAGTTTCCGATGTTATTAAAGTGCTTCACAGTAGGAAGGCACGCTGGCCTGATGCCGTCCAAAACTTTTCTGAAGAAATTTGGGTGTGCACATCATCGATTGACAATGTTAATAAATGATGTTATACTTGACCCAAAGAAGATATAATTATTTTACACACAAGGAGATACGTATCTTCTGTCAAAGACCCTGGCAGATACCGGTCAATAACTTGTCTTCTGACTCTATATAAGGTAATTGCATCCTGCCTTGAAAAACGCATGCATACGCACTGCGAACGAAACAACATAATTGCGACACGGCAAAAGCGGTGGATCTATGAGGTTCCTAACACAAATAATGTCTACCCGGAGAACAAAAATTCAGTTACGGGCACAAATGGGTGATAACATCGTAACCAGCATGATGCCAATTAGAAGAGATATGTTTCAAGGATCGCTAATTCCGTTGTGGTTCTGCCTTGCAATGAATCAACTATCAAACCCCCTGAACTCTTATCAGATATAGCTTCGGTAAAAAAAACAATGGCAGGGAGCAAACGAGGCAAAATCATGTGATGTATATGGATGATCTTAAGCTGGTGGCCTCCCCAAAGAACCACCTGAGACAACTCCTTAAAATCGTGGAAGGGTTTTCTAGAAATATTGACATGCAGTTTGGGACTTGACAAATGTCGCACCTTATGTGTAGTCAGAGGGATACAGCCAGGTGTATATGAAATGCAGAATGTCCAACAAATTTCCTCAATGTATTTAGAAGAGTGTTATAAACCTGGGAATAGACCAAGCGAGGAAAATAAACCACTGAGTAATTAAGACGATCTGACAAATAAGTTTACGATACGAGTAAAGCAGCTGGTGTAAGCGCATCTCAACAGTAAGAACCTGACTAAAGCTCTTAGTAGATATACGTGTTTTGCACTGATCTATTCATTTGGAATTGTAAACTGGAGTAAAACTAACAAAGAAGATCCACAACGGAAGGTTCCAACACTTCTAAGAAAAAACACCGCCCCCGTAGTGCCATTGAACAAGTTACCCTACCTAAACACCAAGGTGGAAGAGGATTACTGGTTATTGGTAAACTCTTGGACCCAGAGATATAGAATATGCGTATATATTCCCATCGACAGGCGCTTACTTCCGAATTACACGTACCATGTGCGAGGCTGATGTTTCAACACTGTTATAATTAAGGGAAAGTGAAATGCAAAGTCACCATCGACCTGATCACCACCCAGTGCAATCCTGGATGCAGAAGCCTTTACATGAGCGACATCTGAATGAGACCTCACAGCCACATGTAGACAAATCGGCGTCGAAATACTAGTTGGTGTCCGGACAGGTGTTTCCAGAGACAGGGGACTTTTTCTGGTTATAGAAGATCAGATCGGTCCAAGACGACAAATGCAAATTTGGATGTCAGTCGTTAGAGACTATCCAGTACGTCATTGGACGTTCTGAAACAGAGTACAAAGAGAGGCACGACGCACGGGCAAAAATGCTTTATGTGAGCCTTTTCTATAAAACTCCGGACACAAGGTGTCCTACTATCAAACCGGACCCTCAAGTTGCCCACAACAAGCCAGATATAATAATAATAGTGGATAAGTTATGCAAACAAGTGACGCTGATTGATGCGGCCCTTCCAAATACCAATAATTTGGAGACAATGTACAACGAGAAAATTATCAAGTACAAAGATCTCGAGATGCAGGTGGACGGCAGATAGTGCCTGAGTGATCCCGGTAGTAATGTCAACAGGTGTAGTTCCCAAGAATCTTCTAGACGACATTAAGATACTGGGCCTTGAAGAGTACTTTTACAAGGCTATGCAAACAGCTGTAATTCTCACAGCTGCTCACATTGTTCGGAGATTTCTGGAAAACGAGGAAGTGACGTGGTGTCGTTCAGGGCCCGACAACTTGGAAAGAGCCCCAGCCGAGCACAGTCCCTTTGGTACCTGTGATTTCTGAATGTCGCCCTTTAAGGAGTGTGAAAGCCCTTCAGGCTGGTCATAATAATGCTAATAATATTGAAAACGACAGATGCCGCAAATGCCACCTAGCTCAGGCAATCATTAATCATATCACCGCAGGCTGCACCTGCTCACATGAAACGATTACACCGAGAGGCACAACGCCGCAAAAATAGTTTATACGGAATTGATTAACAGGTACAAGCCCACAGAGGAACCTCCATCACCATATGTTAAATACACACAAAAAAATGTAATGAACAATGAAGATGTGTGAATGTGACCGCACTATCCACACTGACCATACGGTAACAGACCTGACATAATACTGATCCACTAACCTACAGAACAGACTTTCCTTATTTTTGCAATCCCAAACGACAGCAACATCGGTCAGAAGTACGCGCAAAAAAGGACTTAATACTATACCTTTGTGATTGGGATGAGGGAGATCTGGAAACAGGGAAAGTTAGCGTGCTACCACTGATCCTGTCTTTGACAGGAGTGACACCTCATTCAATTATCAAACACCTCCAAACCCTTGAGATATCAACCAGCATGGACACACACATCCAGAATCTCGTAATACTGAGCACATGAAATACAGTCCTAAAATTCATGCACCGATAAAAAATAAAGTGACTTGACCTCGGTCCGTCACCAACCAAAATCTTGGGGAAAATCCAAAAGCCACTGCAATAATAATAATAATAATAATAATAATAATAATAATAATAATAATAATAATAATAATAATAATAATAATAATAATAATAATAATAATAATAATAATAATAATAATAATAATAATAATAATAATAATTTCGGTAAAATCGTCACTAGTAATCTTTCGTCTGTGCATGTTTTCTTCAGTGCGTAAAGCTAACCAGTAGTAACCAGCGCTTATCTACGATGGAACCTTGCTTAAATATGTCCAAAGATGTACGACCAGGTTACCTTCAGGTATCAATCGACCACCATATAAAGAAAGACTACATCTTGAAAACTTAACATCTTGGGCGGAAAGGAGGTCTGATATTTGCCTACAAATGCTTTCATAATTATTAGATGCAGGTCTATTAAATCTTTTTGTACGGAATCACTTGTCCGTACGTGTTCGAGGTCATACATTTAAATCGAATGAACATTTTAGAACGTCAGTGCGTCAGAACTTTCTGGACCATAGGGTTTATAATGATTTTATACTGAACGTTTTTAAAAACAAGCCCACAATATCCATAAGCATTTAGCTTTAACTACATATTTATAAATAATCTTTTAATACATTACCATGTGAAACTACATAATATGTGTATCAGTTTATAGAGGATAAATCGCTTACCTGAAACAAAAAGAAAAAAATTTTTTTGAATATTTTAGAACGTCAAGAAAATTGCTAAAACTTAAGAGTGAAACGTGTATGGAAGAGGTAGTTAATAAATATTGTTTAATATCAAGACGACAAACCGCACTTTACATAGCTTCACAGGAACGAGATGTGCTGTTTTGCAGTTTCAGTAATCTTAAATATATTTATTTATCAACACAGAGATATTAAATGTATTCATTTATCAATACACATAAAATTAGGAATAGTATGTTGCTTTAAAAGATACCGGCAATAAAAACGACAGCAAACAAAAGTGAAATAGGGCCCCTGTTCACCAAGAAATGTTTGTGCGTTGTGTCAACCGGATCGTATAAATAAATAATAGTAGTTTTAAAAGTTTTTAACAAATCACAAAGTTGTGAGAAGGTGGCGGTTCCAACACAATTTAATATGATGCTCAAACGTCCATCTTTTCGAACAATTTCTAGATTGTGATCAATATTTTTTCCATTATTTAAGCCAAAGAGTGGCATGAATCTTCGTCACCTCTTACAACTTCGCTACCTTCGAAAAACCGCTTTTGCAACCTAAAAACTCGTTGCTCTAACTAACAGATTCAGCAAGGAGTGCTATCACCTCTGCGCTGGTCGTTCTTTGTTGACAACGTGATGACTACACTGAGCGGAACAGGATTAAACCAAGTATACGCAGATGATTTTGTCGAAACAGTAAAGGGCAAACATGATGCTGTAACATCCCGCTTAATACAAACAGCCTTAAACATAGTAAGGAACTGGTGTGAGAGAGGGGGGGGTTAATGTCAATGCTCATAACACAGTTCTTGTCCTATTCACAAACAGAAGGAAACTAAATTTAAAATCCCCCATTCTGAATGGAACACAGATACAATTTCCCAGTGATGTTAAATATTTAGGGATTTTCTTAGACCAAAAACTGAACTGGAACACACACTTGGAAAAAAACTCTTTCGGCAGTATGGTGGCCAAAAACGGAACGAGCCTCAACACAAAGCAAATTGCAAAAATTGCAGAGGCTGATCCGTCTTAGAATAACGGGAGCTATGGCATCATGCCATATGGTGAATATTACTCCACTGCAGATACACGTGAAGAGGGAAGGAGCACTAAGTGCCTCAAGACTATTTCAAGCAGACAAATTCAAACCAGGAAACTTGGTTGGCCACTTGAAGATCCTGGAAATTGTTTTATTGGAGTCCCGCGCAAAACCAGCAGGTCAGGTGTCAGCTAAACTGGACTCTATAGTTCAATTTGACGTGGTCATAAATGACCGCCAAGCATGGGACAGAAGCAGTAAAAGGCTGACAAACAACTCATCTGTATGCACAGGAGTGGATACAAAGAATACTCAGAACTAAAGAGATGTACATCATCTGTTACGCTCGACTTTTTATGTCGGCTTACATTTTTTGGGACACAGGCATATGCATTAACAACTGTTGGCATCTCTTTTCAAATTCTGCTGGTCTTTGTTGCTTTAAATTTGAAAGGTGCAAAATAGTGTGGTTTAAATACGAGTATACGCAGTATTTATGAAATTTCGCTGCAGGGTAAACATCGCCCTGACTCTTCGCTAAAGGTGTTTACAAAATTAAATTGCTTCAATAATATCTAGCAGCATAAAATACGTTGTCGAACTATCTCCTACATAATAATTTGTGCCTGAGGCATATACGCATTTAAACAGAGATGATTTATAAACAGGATTTAGACATTAAAGTACTAACAAAGAAAATTCGTTGCATAAAATTCATAAACAACTTTTTCTTGCTTCTGATTAAGTAACAGCGATTGAAGCTTAAGAACACGACTAGCTAAATGTGCGATCTTTTCAATACGCAAGGCGCTTTGAGTTTTAGGGAGACAAAAAGGCACGCTAGAGAACACAGTCGTCCGGCTGGATGCGAGAGGACAGAAAGCTGGCGGCAAACCAGTCAGTCGGCTGCAGGGCTGCCAGACCTAGGGAAATTTCCCTATACCTAGGTAATTCAGAGCCCGCTTAGGGAAATAGGGAGTTTTATTCAATTCTATATTAACTCTAGGGAAATCTTAATATCTGTAAGAAATTTTTAAATAACAAAAGGAAAAAAAACGAAAACAAACAATTTCATAAATTTTACAATCAATTGCATCAACAATCCGCTCGGAAAAGCATAAAAATCGGGGAATCACTAAAAAATGTTCATGTGGTTCCCCATGAGTGACGTGGACTCTGAAAGCATAAAAATCGGGGAATCACTAAACATATTCATGGGATTCCCCGTCCATGACGTGGGCTCAGAAAGCATCAAAATCGGGGAATCACTCAATAATGTTCGTGTGATTCCCCCTCAGTGACGTGGAATCATATGAGGTGATTTTTTACGGTAGGAACGTTGAAAATGTTTTAAGAACACTTTTGGATTGTTACTTAAAAAAGGAATATTTGGATACAACTTTGATTGAAAATGAATACAAAAATTCTCATTATTTTGTACAAATAGAAAGTATTTATTTAGACATCTATGTAACAGGTGCTATAAGTAATAATGAACATAGATTAAGTGAAGTTCAATTATTTGATTTCAGAAAGAGGTGTTTAGATTTTTTGATAGAAGGTTGTTCACAAATCTACAAAAGATTCGATAATAGAAATACAACTGTCGCTACGTTAAAACAAATGTCACTAATATCACCAGATGAAGTAATCTCGAACAAACATATTTCTTTAGGGCATTTAGTCTTCCATTTTCCTAACTTGACAGCTAATATATTAAATGACATTGATAGAGAATGGCGTGGCTTGAGAAATCTGGATTTAAATGAATTCAAACATTTAACTGATGTACAGGAGTTTTGGGTAAAAATTGGAAAACTTAAAACTGGTGATGATTCGCCTATGTTTCCGACCCTGTCTAATTTTGTCTTTTGTTTATTTAGTCTGCCACTTTCAAGTGTAGACGTATAAATACCTATGTATTTTAATTCACAAAAATAAATGTTATGTACGTTATTCTATATATTTATTTATTGTGTTGAATAAATACATTATATTAAGAAAACTATTCGCATTTGTTAATACTCCTACCGAAATATTCCAAAAATGTAAATGTTATCTAATATTGAAAATTAGCTACATTTAATGGTAAAACGATCACATTTTCATTGAAACAATTTAATGTTTACTCCAATGTTTCGATTCATTCAATCTTTCACACCATCCTCAAGGAGTGACTGTATGTTTTAAAGTAACAGTTTAAAAACAGTGTTACAAACATACAGTCGCACTCCCCGAGGATGGTTTAAAAAATTGAATAAACCGAAACGTTGAAGTAAATAGTAAATTGTAAATGTGATCGTTTTACCATTAAATATAGCTAGTTACTTCAAGATACGATCAGTAAAGATAACCCCAAAGATTGAAAATATGTATGTATGTATGTACCTAAGGAATTCTAGGGGAAATATGGTTGCCAGGTTGTTAGGGAAATATAGGGAAATTTCGGCAAAAAGTCTAGGGAATAAAAAAAAATTCATCTGGCAACCCTGGTCGGCTGTGCACTTCGCTAGAGCAAGCAACCATCAGTTGGCCGGTGACTCTGCTGGAGAGAACAACGTGATTCAGTCAGCTGTGGCCAACAAAAGCGATAATGTGCTTATAAATTAAAGCTCCGCTGTTTCAGATCGCATAATATTTGACGTAATTATTTTGCTTGATTAGTGTCGCAGACGAAAGTAACTAAATTTGTGCCTGTGATTTTTTGGTGTAAAACAAACCTAGTCGAAAACGTGCATTCTTTGTTTATTTCAAATTTTACAGTGTTTTGTTTTACTTGTATGTAATCTAAAGGTCAGAAATAAATTGATTTACTGTAACTGGAATATTTTGCATATTAACAATCTGACTTTTCCATTCCATGTTATATTTTAACCACTTGATAAAAGCTATTGTTGTGTTTTGCTCCTGATTATTATTTCAATAAACCTCCTTGTCAGTGCTTTCCTAAGTCCATTAACAGTGTAAGTAAGCTAAAAACTTGTTGTGAATACCTAGATCTATCCAACTAATACCGTCATCTAGATAAAGTGTCAGAATTTTGTAGTAAGGGTCTAATAAATATGATCTTTTAGTCAAAATCAACCCAGAAAAGGTAAGTCTCCTCTTTAAACAAACTTTTAGATATTTCCAATTGGTAAACATTACTGTTTAAATAAATTAAGAAAGAAAAACAAAATGAAATAACAACAGGATTTTTCTTTGAAAAATTTATCTTGATACTGCTTTAGACGGGGGGGTTCGGGCCTCTCAGGCAGTCAGGTGCAGGAATCTGAGATCTTTCAAAACAGAGTCTAAACTGACCTGGGACTGCAAAAAGTCCTTGAAGCAACTGGCTACGGACAACAAAGTACTTGATGTGGGTGCCAGGGCATCAAGGCATTGAAGGAAATGAAACAGATAGCCTTTCAAAAAGAGCGTCAACAGCACCATTCTCTGGTCTAAAGCCATATTGTGGACTAACAAAAAGCCATGTGAGAAATGAACTTGATATTTGGGAGAAGAACCAAATGCTGTCATACTGGAGGAAAACGACAGGCTTAAGCCAGACAAAACAGGTCATCACCATATCAACAGAGAAGTCTCAACTGTATGAATCGAACAAAAAGGAGTTGAGAATAACCACGGGACTTTTCAGAGGACACTCCCTAGTAAGGTATCATCTTATAGGTAAGGCGGGCAGTGAAAACCACAGATACGGCACTGGAGCAGCAGAAACAACAGAACAATTACCATACGACTGCATGAATCAGTTCTGCAAAAGGCTCAAATACATTGGAGGGGTGACTCTAACATCCCAAGAAATAGGTAAAATAGTCCCCAAAAAGGTAGTAAATTACATGAAAAGTCTGAACATTTTGCGCAACTATTAGAAAAAGAGAATTTGCGTCGAAGCGCTGAGAGTCCAAATGCCTATACGACCCATTAAACAATCCACAATCTACAACAGGTTCAGCATATTTCCGGCAAATAAACATACGATAGTTAACTTTAAATAACGCCCAATAAAAACTAAGCAGGTCTTGTATCTAATATTCGACATGACAAAAGTAACAAAGCTTCAGAACCTACTATTTATTGTTCCCCGTATTCCTAGATTGTATCTGGTACCTATAAAAAACCGTTAGAAATAGCGAGAAGATAGTAGGAGTATGTAACTGAACAAATTTTAAAAATCAGACAGGTTGGAGTTTTTAACCAAGTTCAAGTTCTATTTATCCTTGTAAACAAAAACTTTTTGTACAAAAACAAAACACAAACTTCCAGTCTCCTCTGGGAGTTTGGCAATTCCAAACAGCTGTAACGTTTATTGACAACACGTTCCTCATCCTCCAGAGAACATACACACAACGGTTACAACGCATACATAATTGTGTTAAATTAACACTAGTTCCGTTTGGATCAATAGCGATGGCCCTGCATCATCGAAAACCATGTACATAGACTGTGAAAAGCCCCGACAGCAGACACATCGGGATGCGTATAACTTCGTAAAACCCTTTGTGTTCTATAGAGCAATATTTCGTACAAGACAGTGTCCCATTACACACGACAACAAAAATTATGATCTCTCTGACAAAACACAAACTGAATAAAAATAAACCTTTTCTCGATGAAGATGAGACGTTTCATTGCAATCATGATTGAATATCAAATGTCCAATATAATCTCCATTTTCTTGGTGTATAAGATTATTCACCATTTAATTCACATTGTACTCGGCATTATGTAACATGTTTGAATTACACCGACTTGCTGACTACACTTTCTTATGGTACTTTTAAATTTTAAATACCTCAGAACTTTTAAATATCAAATTAGTGCAAACTAGGGCCCCTGGAACCCAAATCCGAGGTCAGTTTCAGACTTTATATTATTTTGTAATATATATATATATATATATATATATATATATATATATATATATATATATATATATATATATATATATATATATATATATATATATATATATATATATATATATATATATATATATATCGGTGTGTCACACCGATAACCCAAAAAATAATAAGGCCATTTTGCAGTGGCCATTTCTCCTAGTGAGCTAGATGTGCGCCGCACACCCTAAAATATAATCAAAATGTGCACAGTTAAATATGTTTTATTTCTTTTTCCCTTAGTCTTAATACACTACATATTTTATGACAATCCATTTAATTTACTTATTTGATTTCATAAATAATCGGTTAATAGTGACTTGGAATGAAGTAGGTACCACCTCTTCTAACATATTGAGAAAATATGAGTAGGTCAATAGCAACGGGGAATGAATTCGGGTTAGGTGTGCGTTAACACTTCCGAACAACTTCAGCCGATGGAGATGTATTGATATACAATGCAGTCCCCCACTCACGTGTTTAAAATAGTGAGGGAAAGACCATTGATTTTAACACTGCAGTGAGCTGTAAAAATATAGCTCAAGACAAATGAAATGAACGCCGGTCTAACCAACGTTGTGATATTATTTAATCTCAAAAAATAAAAAATATATGATAACCAAATTTGGTAGGTAGGTTTACGATATAAAAAGTAAACTATACACCAAAATTTAGATTTCTATGTTACAATAAAAAAATGTTATAATAAAATATTTTGTGCCAGATCATTTCTATGAAAATTCACTACCATAACGCACTTGCTGCATCCAGGCTTTTTACACATTTTATTATTTAGTACCATATTAACATTGAACTACTTTTAATGTTTTCAGTTTTCACCCCGTTCCGGACAGTGCTAACGATAACACAAATTTGTGTGAAGAGAAGAGGTTGTATAATAAGTCCATGTTCTTTTCGTGTTTTAAAATTTTAAGTGACTTTTTTAATTTGTTAGTGTTGCGGTGGGAGATTAATTTATTTATCTACGTATTATTACCATATAGGTACAATATATATATATATATATATATATATATATATATATATATATATATATATATATATATATACATATATATATATATATTATATGTACATTTATATTATATTTAGTTAATAATTTTTAAAACCACCACTAATCGCAACTTGTTACCGCACACCCGAACTTTTTGGTCAGGAGACGCCACTGGAATTTTGATACAATTTGATGAGTACCTTCCTTTCGCAAGTCGCTTGGATAAGTTCGCTAGCCAGGAAAACCGGAGTAGTTTTTCCCCGATTTTTTTTTCTTTCAGAAAATTTTTATATCTCCGGAAATAACAAAGCTGTGGCAACCAACTTTGGTACGCGGGGTTATATCATAAAAAGCAAACCATATACCAAAATTTGGATCTCTACGTTAAAAGAAGAAACAGATATAGGCGTTATAGTTTTTCTTCTTAAAACGTCTAAGTCGCGATTATAAACGTCAAAATTGATAAGTTCTAGATAAAGAACATGAAACCAACACGGGTTATGAAGAAGAAATGTCATAAAAGGTATGTTCTATAAAGCCTTAAGCTTCAGCTTCAGAGGTCATTCTGGTTCATTTTACGTAAATATTTGCAGAAAATGAATTTCAAATAGACCATTTTTTTTATGCTTTGACAGTAGTTCATACGTTCATACTGAATATTAAACTTCAATTTTTCACCTCCTAAAAAGTAACTACAAATTTAATGAAGTAATTGAACGTTGCGTTTATGAAGGATTTTAGTGAATTTTCGTAGAAAAAATTCACTAATGTAAGGAGATCGCGACTTTTGCATTTGAAAAAATGTCTTTAAGTGAGCGCGAACTGGGCCCCTTAGAAAACACACACACACACACACACACACACACACACACACACACACACACACACACACACACACACACACACACACACACACACACACACACACACACACACACACACACACACACACACACACACACACACACACACACACACACACACACACACACACACACACACACACACACACACACACACACACACACACACACACACACACACACACACACACACACACACACACACACACACACACACACACACACACACACACACACACACACACACACACACACACACACACACACACACACACACACACACACACACACACACACACACACACACACACACACACACACACACACACACACACACACACACACACACACACACACACACACACACACACACACACACACACACACACACACACACACACACACACACACACACACACACACACACACACACACACACACACACACACACACACACACACACACACACACACACACACACACACACACACACACACACACACACACACACACACACACACACACACACACACACACACACACACACACACACACACACACACACACACACACACACACACACACACACACACACACACACACACACACACACACACACACACACACACACACACACACACACACACACACACACACACACACACACACACACACACACACACACACACACACACACACACACACACACACACACACACACACACACACACACACACACACACACACACACACACACACACACACACACACACACACACACACACACACACACACACACACACACACACACACACACACACACACACACACACACACACACACACACACACACACACACACACACACACACACACACACACACACACACACACACACACACACACACACACACACACACACACACACACACACACACACACACACACACACACACACACACACACACACACACACACACACACACACACACACACACACACACACACACACACACACACACACACACACACACACACACACACACACACACACACACACACACACACACACACACACACACACACACACACACACACACACACACACACACACACACACACACACACACACACACACACACACACACACACACACACACACACACACACACACACACACACACACACACACACACACACACACACACACACACACACACACACACACACACACACACACACACACACACACACACACACACACACACACACACACACACACACACACACACACACACACACACACACACACACACACACACACACACACACACACACACACACACACACACACACACACACACACACACACACACACACACACACACACACACACACACACACACACACACACACACACACACACACACACACACACACACACACGAGTTCTTGAACGCGTCAGACGTGTTAAAAGTGGTCGAGTGTATTTTTCAAGTTTTCATTAGTAAGAAACAACATTTAAAATTAAAAAACTTAATACTACACCCTATAAGTGTATGGTGAACGGGTATAATATATTGTTACAACAGTTTCTAAACTATTTCGTGATTTTTATTATATTTCGCGAGTATTAATAGGGTATAAGTTTTCGTATTATTGTATTTCTCAATTTAATTGGGAATTATAAACAAATAAATCGCGTTCGCGATAACAAAATGATAATGGTTTTCATTTTCAATACTTGATATTTAGAGACTTTAAAATGAGTGTATCATTATCGATTGCTCCT
>OZ023262.1:246951305-247169805 GCA_964006375.1 Tillus elongatus | reverse complement strand
AAGCATGAAAAAATCAGCACTGTTTGCACTTATTATACAGAGTGTTTACGATTTTGTGAGCTTAGTGAATTTTAGTAGAAAAGACTTGACTAATGAGGTGATCGCAACTTTTGAATTTTGAAAATAATTCTACAAATGAGCGCGAATAGCACTCCTAGAACTCATATCCAGGGTCAGTTTCAGTTTTTATAAATATATGTACAGGGTATTCAATTTAAAACTCCATACGCCATTTTCTTAAAAACTAAATAGTATTTTCAAAAATTGTTCAAGATATTACAACATTAGTGACGCGAAAGGCTTGAAGCTTGCGGAAAGAAATATTCATATTATCACACATGTAGATGGCGCTGCTGTGCAAAGAAGCTTTTCGATCCTCAGATGCTTGATTTAGATTGCATTTGATAGATAATTGAATTTCGAATATATTTGTTTCTATTCACAACTGTCATAAAATCAACCGTTTTTTTAAATATATTTGAGGTTAAGTGTGGCATTGCAGGTTACTGTAAAACTTCGGGTTTTGTGCGAAATTACTAATTTTTTATTCAAATAGGAGAGACTGTATTTTGTTTTACAGTCAGAAAGATCATACAGTTTTAGACAATTTTTTAAACACAACCATATGTCTAAAATTCAAATTGTATCGAGATAATATAAGAAAACTGTATCATGATGGAAGGTAACTTCAAATTAGGAACCTGTTAGAAGGCTCTGAGAAATTACGTTTATATTATATTCATTCCTCTAAATATAGATTCAGTAGATAATAGATTTCAAAAATTCGTACATTTTTGTCTATAAAAAATAAAAAATTTAAACAAATAATGAAATTTTTTTGTAAGTTTAGGCGCAAACTTAAAGAACTAGGGCAATTTTAAGTAACAGAAAGTTTGAGGAAAAACTGTAACATCTGTTCAATGCCAAAGGATTTTAAAGAGAAATAAGTATTTTCATTATAAAGTTTATCTTATCCATCATCTAAGATCTGGCGAATAGCAGCGCAAGCTTGATTTCGTAGTTCAGTTATCAGTGATTTAGGAGGAGAATAATAACTGATTCAGTAATATTTTATGGAGTGACGAAAGTATATTCCACAACAATTGCTGGTCCGATAATAATTACAGATGGATGCAACAAATTAAAAATCAGGCCATGTTTGGAGTCAAGGTTTAATATGATATTTTCATATGATCGTATAATGGGTCCATATATTTATGAAGGTACCTTAAGTGCTTAACGTTATTTTAATTTTCTAAGAAATGGCCTTGCAGTTTTGATTAACCATTTATTAGAATATAGGAAATATGGATTTAACAGGATGGGGCACCTCCACATAATACAATCGCAGTATAAAACTATCTACGAAAGTGATCTCCTGGAAAGTCGTTCGGTTCTAATGAAATTATCAGGTAGCTCCGTGTCTCGACTTAACTTCAATGGAATTTTCTCTGGGTAACCTAAAAGACGTTTCATACGAAAATTCCGTAAAAGATAGGTCCTCTACTATAAAATATATGCAGAGGCGATAATAATTAACCAAAATGTTTTATTGAGATTTTGCAATCATGAGCTATCGAATTGAATCGCATTGTGTATCAACGCAGATGGGCAGAATTTTGAATATTTAATTTAACCAATCCTTTTTGCTGCCTAAACGTTTAGCGAATCCGTTTTTCTTGCTCTGCATTATTTGTTTGATTTTTTTATTTAAGTAGTTGCGTTAAAAAATATAAATGCATAAAATTACATCTATAAAAACCTCTGGACGCAGCAAGTGCGTTATGGCAGTGAATTTTCATAAAAATGTTTTTAAATAGCAAATATGTGTGTTTTTTTTTACGAAAGCAGGCATCAAATTTAGTTACCAGTATAACCTATATAGTAAAAACAATGTGCCATGTTTCATCAAAACAACTTTATTGTTTGAAAATGTACAAAAATCTCCCAAAGAAAACAACAATGAAAAGCGCTGTCCGATGTGCCCTTGTTTCCTTGCATTGGTGGCAGTGAAACGACGACAACGGCAGACAACACAGGGAGGGGACGCTACGTGTCGTTCGCTGTTATTGTCTCTTTTTTTGCGGGTAATTGTCGAGTTCACCCCACACTGCCGCACTGTTTTGTCTGGTCTGGGATCTCTCGTAATTATCTGAAAAGTTTGATTACTATACCCAAAACGGCGTTAACTATAATTAGTTTTAAAGTATCGTAATGAAGTTTAGTTAAATGTCATTGAATCTGTGTGTTAGGAAACCAAGGGTTTCAAGCAATCTCTCAACAACTTGATAAAGCATGAAAAAATCAGCACTGTTTGCACTTATTATACAGAGTGTTTACGATTTTGTGAGCTTAGTGAATTTTAGTAGAAAAGACTTGACTAATGAGGTGATCGCAACTTTTGAATTTTGAAAATAATTCTACAAATGAGCGCGAATAGCACTCCTAGAACTCATATCCAGGGTCAGTTTCAGTTTTTATAAATATATGTACAGGGTATTCAATTTAAAACTCCATACGCCATTTTCTTAAAAACTAAATAGTATTTTCAAAAATTGTTCAAGATATTACAACATTAGTGACGCGAAAGGCTTGAAGCTTGCGGAAAGAAATATTCATATTATCACACATGTAGATGGCGCTGCTGTGCAAAGAAGCTTTTCGATCCTCAGATGCTTGATTTAGATTGCATTTGATAGATAATTGAATTTCGAATATATTTGTTTCTATTCACAACTGTCATAAAATCAACCGTTTTTTTAAATATATTTGAGGTTAAGTGTGGCATTGCAGGTTACTGTAAAACTTCGGGTTTTGTGCGAAATTACTAATTTTTTATTCAAATAGGAGAGACTGTATTTTGTTTTACAGTCAGAAAGATCATACAGTTTTAGACAATTTTTTAAACACAACCATATGTCTAAAATTCAAATTGTATCGAGATAATATAAGAAAACTGTATCATGATGGAAGGTAACTTCAAATTAGGAACCTGTTAGAAGGCTCTGAGAAATTACGTTTATATTATATTCATTCCTCTAAATATAGATTCAGTAGATAATAGATTTCAAAAATTCGTACATTTTTGTCTATAAAAAATAAAAAATTTAAACAAATAATGAAATTTTTTTGTAAGTTTAGGCGCAAACTTAAAGAACTAGGGCAATTTTAAGTAACAGAAAGTTTGAGGAAAAACTGTAACATCTGTTCAATGCCAAAGGATTTTAAAGAGAAATAAGTATTTTCATTATAAAGTTTATCTTATCCATCATCTAAGATCTGGCGAATAGCAGCGCAAGCTTGATTTCGTAGTTCAGTTATCAGTGATTTAGGAGGAGAATAATAACTGATTCAGTAATATTTTATGGAGTGACGAAAGTATATTCCACAACAATTGCTGGTCCGATAATAATTACAGATGGATGCAACAAATTAAAAATCAGGCCATGTTTGGAGTCAAGGTTTAATATGATATTTTCATATGATCGTATAATGGGTCCATATATTTATGAAGGTACCTTAAGTGCTTAACGTTATTTTAATTTTCTAAGAAATGGCCTTGCAGTTTTGATTAACCATTTATTAGAATATAGGAAATATGGATTTAACAGGATGGGGCACCTCCACATAATACAATCGCAGTATAAAACTATCTACGAAAGTGATCTCCTGGAAAGTCGTTCGGTTCTAATGAAATTATCAGGTAGCTCCGTGTCTCGACTTAACTTCAATGGAATTTTCTCTGGGTAACCTAAAAGACGTTTCATACGAAAATTCCGTAAAAGATAGGTCCTCTACTATAAAATATATGCAGAGGCGATAATAATTAACCAAAATGTTTTATTGAGATTTTGCAATCATGAGCTATCGAATTGAATCGCATTGTGTATCAACGCAGATGGGCAGAATTTTGAATATTTAATTTAACCAATCCTTTTTGCTGCCTAAACGTTTAGCGAATCCGTTTTTCTTGCTCTGCATTATTTGTTTGATTTTTTTATTTAAGTAGTTGCGTTAAAAAATATAAATGCATAAAATTACATCTATAAAAACCTCTGGACGCAGCAAGTGCGTTATGGCAGTGAATTTTCATAAAAATGTTTTTAAATAGCAAATATGTGTGTTTTTTTTTACGAAAGCAGGCATCAAATTTAGTTACCAGTATAACCTATATAGTAAAAACAATGTGCCATGTTTCATCAAAACAACTTTATTGTTTGAAAATGTACAAAAATCTCCCAAAGAAAACTTAAATTGTTCCCGAAAAAACTGGTTTCCTGGTCAACCTTATAGGTTAATAGCAAATTGAGCTATTAAAATTTGAAGCATTTAATGAAAATTCGCTACCATAACGCACTTGCTGCGTCCCGAATTTCTTTCCTTACAAAGATGTATTGTATTTCGATGGAAAATGCAAAAATACAATAACATAGGGCGTGTTCGATTAAATAAAAATAATGAAAATTCGCTACCATAACGCACTTGCTGCGTCCCGAATTTCTTTTCTTACAAAGATGTATTATATTTCGATGGAAAATGCAAAAATGCAATAACATAGAGCGTGTTCGATTAAATAAAAAAAGAAAATTTAAATCACCAACTACTTATGGGCCACTCCTGTAATTGTGGAAATATTTTTTAAGATGTAGCTCAAGACACCCTATAATTGATGTATAAACTTTTTTTCGTAATTTGCATAATAACGGATATATTGAGCTTTCAAGATTTTTTTTTTACAAAAAGTCAACAAAAATGATATACCATTAAACGATAAACTCTATAGCCAACACTACTGCCAGAGAATCAGAGAAAGGGTCTATTTGAAATGAATTTTCTGTGAACATTTTAGTAAAATGAAGGACAATGACGATTGAAACTAAGAGTTCAGGCTTTGTAAAACATTCTTCTTGAGACATTTTCTTTCCATAGCTCATATTAGTTTCAGGTTCACTGCCTAAATATTACCGATTTTGACGTTTAAAATCGCGACTTTGACGTTTTGAGGAAAACCCAAATTTATTTTTCTTTAAATGACTGTAACTTTTTTGTCCTTTAACCTACAGAGCTAAATTTTGGTACGTAACTTACCTATAATGATATAAACTCGCGTATGAAATTTGGTTGCCCTTACTTTGTTAATACCGGAGATATAATTTTTTTTAATGCACTCAAAATTTTCCCGGAAAACCTCTACCGATTTTTCTGACTAACGAACTTATCCAAGTCATTTACAAAA
The DNA here is from genome assembly GCA_964006375.1 of Tillus elongatus. Taxonomy (NCBI): domain Eukaryota; kingdom Metazoa; phylum Arthropoda; class Insecta; order Coleoptera; family Cleridae; genus Tillus; species Tillus elongatus. The sequence continues at coordinate 247,164,569 of OZ023262.1, read as the reverse complement.
GGAAGGTATAATAATTGTACACTATTATTATACGGCATATTAGTAAAGTTAATACTTTAAACTTACACAGACCTTGAAGATCGATTTTAGAGGTCTTAGTACGCGCACATTTGAAAAATTCTTTCGAAAAAATTTGAAAAATATTGCGTTTTAAAAAATATTTTAAATTTTTTGTTAAGAAAAATTGGACGTAACTATCTAATGAACGAACTCATCCAAGCCATTAGCAAAATAAGGGTAATTCCCAAATTTTGTCTAAAATTAGTGACGTATTTTTTGAGTTATCGGTTGCACACACGCGCGAGCGCGCGCCCACCCGCGCCCGCGCACGCGTGCACTAAAATTCACTAAAAATGAACAAATAATTCTAGAATTTACTTATAACTGTAAAAATATACGTTGAGGTATTATTTCTCGGGATATCGCTGGCTATACCGCAGAGTTAACAAATTGCTTACTATCAACAACTAAACTGAGCTTACAATTATGCAACATATATATAAGTAGCATGTTTTTACCCTGAAATAATTAAAATATGGTAGTGATGGGAAAAACGGTTATTTTCTATTAACAGTTGAAGCCGTTAACATTATTTAATAATAACCGTTGAAAATAACAGCTTCAGTTATTTATCTGTTATTTTTAACTGGATAGTCGATCGATAGTATCCTACATTCCCAAAGCTGTGAGCGAGAGCGAGCACACTAGTATAAATGCATTGTATTTTTACCCCGTTATTTCACGTAGTGTATAAATCTCAAATTTTGTCGATATGAAAATGAAACAAAGGGTTAAGAAATTATAATAAGCGTGTCGTAACTCTTTTGCCTCTCTGAAGTGAAACTTTTAGAAATCAGAAAGGAGTCTTCTATAAGTATTTACTTAGATGTTTTAGGAATTATAAACTAGTCATTTCTAACAAATTTATTTTATGTCAATTCCACAGCAAGAATCAATAAATATCATTATTTATCACGTCTTGGGACGTTAGACGTTAGAACTTTTATTGCAAGGCAGCACTAGCTTCAACAAATAGATGCTTTATACACTACTACACTACAGAGGCAGAGTGATTCTAAGAACTGCATAACATAATGCAGCTCATAAAATTTCGGTAAAGAAATTTGCCTTTATTCTGTACATATGGTATGTTATTACATTATGATTTTATTCTTTCTTAGAAAGATCTCTAGTTACATTTTCGGTTCACTGGTCATATTTATCCGTCCACTTTTAAAAACTGTGCAAACAACAGCCAACAGTATAAAAAATTGAGTTTGAGTTTGTGTTAAATAAAAAAAGGATGATATATAGTATTAATTGTTTATTACCACGTACTTGATTTTTCAACAAATAACAGCCACTCTGTAAATTCATGTGACATCGATCTGAGTAATATTTTATTTTTTTGTGATGAAACTAACAATTTTATGAGAAAATCTCAAGACATCAAAAAGTTGCTAAATGAATCCTTCTTTTTAAATCATTTTTTTTTTAATAGAAAACGGTACACACAATAAAAAGTAGTGATAAACAATAATGTAAGGGTAGGTTTTTTCACCCTCTTGTGATAATATTATAGGGTTATAAAATCCTTTTAAAACTGCCATTTTATTAGCCTTATGCATCTGCAAAATTTTGTTTTTTTTTTAACGAAAATGACGTGTTAACTGTTTTCTTAGATAATGTATATAAATTTAAATAAATAAGTACTTTAATTTCACGTGAAATAACCCTATTTTGCGTTGTCTATAGTGAAAGTAATAACACGTTTTTACAGAAATTCATCTTTTCACCCAACATTTTTTATTATTAAATATTTGGCTTTACATACTAGTGGAAAGCTCAACTGTTTCAAAAATAACAGCTTCTCAGTTTAACAGAATAACTCTGTGTAGTAGTGTCCGTATGCCGTATCCCCATCAACAACCGGTTAAAGTTAAAATTAAAATTAAACCGTTTTATTGTACCGAAGATCCTACGTTCCTAAAGCTGTGAGCGAGAGCGAAGCCATACATATTTAACATTCCCAGTCTCAAGGCTATTCATCCCGTTAAATGGTTAAATAACAGTTTCCGATGAAAACCGATGTTTATTCATCGAACCTAGTTGCAGTGGAACTGAAACAGTAACGACTCCGAATTCTAGTTTAGTGTAAAAAGCGATATTTTTTAAGCTGTTATTTTTATAAGTCCATAATTGGTGGTTACTGTTGCGGCTCGGCAACCGTTTAAAAATAACCGACAGTTAAATAACGACCCATCACTAAAATATGGCCCTATACGTTATAACTTGGTCCACGGGAGGTGCTCCATATATTTCTAGTTAATGTTGAGGTTCAGCGACCTTCCTAGATTGTTCGATTGGTTGGACCTTAATTCTCATGCTGTAAAAATACAAATGGCAAGCATGGAGTGTACCTATACAACAGTGCAGTACACTTCTCATTTTAACTAAAAGAAATGACTCCCAGATTAGTCGCTAAGATGATTTCTCCCGATATTAAGAAGTATACTAGGCAAACATATTTTCCTCAATGTATCACACCATCTTAAATAACCCGCTTAAAACCCCAGACTTAATGTTGCCCATAATAAACGTTACAGAAATAACAAGATTTAAAGTAACTAATTGGCTAAGGGAAATATATTCGCTTACCTATCTTTTTGCAGAAGCGTTTTTAACGTGATTTACGCAGATAAAGATAAGATATAACACCAGATTTTAGAAAACCAACCTGTTCTTCCTTAGCCGTTTCAGTATGACTTTCGGAAGACCAGAGAAGAAGAAGATCGTCAACTGTAAACTACTAACGCTCTAAGGTACGCTGACATTCATGAGGCGAATGGAAGATAACAATTAAATAAGCGACACTTGTACTGAATAGCACCTCACCTATTATTCATCGAGATAGGTCGCTAAGATGTTCGTTCAAGAATCTATTCGCATTAAACGTGTATTGGTATTGAAAATAGTGGTACAAACAACCTGATGGCCTAGTATACAACCTTTAGAAAATTCGGCAAATTGACGATAAACGGCACGTCCTCTTACAGGAGGCGTTGTCTAATGATGTTCTGAACAGTATTATGGTAACAAAACTAAATAGCTTTGGGTGACGTCTCAAAAATAAAATTGATATATTAATTCTTTTGAAAATTTAAAAAAGCTGTAAAGTAATGGGGATGAAAATGTTATCGTTTACTACGCTTGGCAGGATGAATCAATTAATGAAATAATTATAAACATATCCAGGAATATACAAAATGTTGCTATTTCTCATACATTATAAATCCGAATATAACTTAATGACAAAGAAGAAAATCCACTGTACCCTATTTACTAGCATCAAGAAAGTTTATCAGCCAACTTTATTTTAACAACAGTTAAACAGCAAGATCCTTTCGGGCCATGTATCTGTATGTTACATAATGACAATGGGACTCAGACTTGGGATTATGAAAGGATTAATGTGAGATTTAATTAGCTTAAACAGAGTTAACGTCACAAGACGTCTAGCTTTCAGCAGTACTTTACTAATTTTTAGCATTAAATAATAAACTGTTTAAAAGATAATAAATAACCCTTACAAGACAATTCATATGTCTTAAACCAACAAAATTAATTAGGCCATGTCATAGCGGCAAACTTATATAAAAACCTTTTATCTTAGTTAATGAAATTCAGCTAGTTGCAAATTGGCCCCACAACATTTGTTGACAAGAACCTCGATGGTTCAGGGGTAAGAACGTGTGCCTCTGAACCGAAGGGTACTGGGTTCGATCCCGGGGTACTCCTTTCACTTTTTCAGTACAAACTGTAAAATTAACATCAACCGGGGTTCTGTCATTGTATTTGAGCAAGTCAATGTCTGCACGTTCCGCCCTGGCGTCGGTGATTGGCCAGTCGCGGAAATAGGCCGACGTTTAAAAAAATAATAATTGTTGAAACATAGCCATAGATTTAAGTTAATTATAATTCCCCCCTTTTACAACCTTAAACATTCATCGAAAAGGTGCTAAAAAGATGAAAATTATATTGAGGCTTTTAAATAAACGATAAATATTCTTAAGTTGGCGCCATATAATAGAAACATGTTGACAACGTGCACTACAAAACCATTAGTAAAATAGTTTGCTTGGACTAAGAACACCTGAATAACTGTACGCCAAATACCTGAATAACTATATATTACATATGTATTTGGATTCTGGTTTGTATACAAAAGTAATAATAATTGCTACTCGATTGAAATTTTGATACTTATTACTTTATATTTACGGAAAGAAATAGCGCTGATAGGAGAAACGGTAAAGGCGTTAGGAGAGCCATAGATGTTTTATCTATGGTCACGGGGCGCGTTCTTTTGATGTGGTATCCAGTGAAAAGAAGGGGTGTTAATAAATTAGGGAATCTAAAATTTCTAAATAAAATATATTCACTGTTAATCAATCCATATCCTAATCTTAATCTCTAAATCTATTTTTAGAATTTATAATTTGACTCAGGAAATTTTTTATTGCACATGCTCTATTGCATCTAACATAATAATCGTACAAACTGTCAAACACTAACCTAATATCTAATATTACAGATTGAAAACTGTCTCTACTTAGAATGGCTTGTTATTGACTATTGACGGGAACTTTAAAATAAACATGATGCTTACCAAAAGTGCACGCGTAGTCTGTTTACACCATGATTCAAACAAATGCTAATATTGTCTGCGGTTATGAACAGTTATATAGACGTTAAGGTAAACCACCTGTAAACATTAGAAACTATATAAGTTTAACGTTTACTTTACTTAATTAACTTATCTGTCTTGTAACAGGATCCTTGTTCGCTGGCCAGCTTTGAAAACACCAATTAGATAACTAGAGAATATGGGTCCGCCACCAACAAATTCCATCAAACAGAATTCCAGATTTCAGAGCCCCAGCGAAATATCTATGAACAGCTTATATTATATGGTGTGTTACGAAGAACTAAACTAAAACATAATATGAAGACAATCAAAGAAATGAAGATGAGTACGGATAGGACTACGAAAATGTATATAAAAATAAACTCCAACAACTTACACAAGTATAGATGTTCATGTATCTTGGGAGTATTATTGCGGATGATAGTAAATGCAGCGAAGAACTGAAGAGGATCGAAAGCAATAGACTTTCAGTAATAAACATTTTATCTTGGACCTGAAGAAGAGATTCATCAAGTCATACGTGTGTAATGTTATAATATACACAGAGGAATGCTGGCCTTGAAAATACAGAGCATGAACAGAATAAAAGCTTTTAAAAAGTAGATATGCAAAAAACACGACAAAGAAAGTACACAGAAAGAGGACTAAAAGTGTGTCAGAAAAGGTGAGAAAAGAAAGAAATGAGAAAAGAAAAAAAATAAGAAGAGACGTCGTCGCTCGTGGTTAGATTCCTTACGTAAAAAAGACCTGCTTCGTTTCGTAGCTACGTGGTGTTAAAGAGTTTTTTATTTTTTTGATTTACTCCAAATATCTCCAAAACGACTGTAGCAATCCGAGTGAATTTTTTAGGGTAAAAGTTATTTAAACTAGTACATATTTTACTGCTAAAAAGGGTGGACACCTTCAGCAGGGCCATGCGTATGTGCCATCACAGCAATAATTTTCGAAAAAAATTTTTTTGGCCACTCACTTTTGTTAGCAGAGTTTTGTAGGTAGTTTTGAGCCTGCTAAAAGTCATCTCTTGATATGTGTTGGATTTCTATCTCTTTTATGTGGTAAATGCAATAGACAATTTACATGGATTTTCCATTACATTAATTTGACATTTACTTAATAGTTTTTCATACATAGAACATTATAACATGCATGAAAATACCCAAAAACATATGTAGTGGGCAGAAAAAGACTTTTAAAATCAAACAATTTCGAATTATCATGTGACCGCGAACGTTCTGCTATTGGTCGTGACGTAGTTGGATAGTAAATAAATATCGTGTTTATATTTGCCTTATGGTATAAGTAGCTTGTTTCTTAACATAGTAGTGAATTTTATTCGTTTATTGTTTTTATTCTAGTTGAATAGTGTAAAAAGTGCGTAATAAAATAAAAGACAATGGTTTTCAACAGGCGTAATCAGATAATTTATCAATAACAAAACTCATTTATGAAGACATCATTCTCCTTGATAGAACAATGTTGTCTGAATTAATTACAGATAATTAATGGAAGCACACTCGATAATTTCGTTAATTAATAACCATGATTTTTGCCGGTTGTTAATACTAATGCTAATATGTAAAGTTACTACTTAATACGTACAGATAAACATACCTTGACCACATGGAAATAACAACCTAACTTAATAACGTATGATAAGAATTTTAACCTTATATCACTAATATTCATTGTGAAAATGGGGAGGTACTTAGGTTAAAATGGTCTTCACAACAATATAAGGCCGTTTTCTCAGATAACTGTGGATTTTTCCTTTCATCCCGCTTTATAACTTTGCACCATTGCTTTCTAATTGGAACAATAAAAAATAGTTTATCTGGAGTTTTTATAGTCGTATTTGTACACATTGGTAATATACAGTATTTATATAAGCTTTATTTTCCACATTATCAAATAAAATCACGTGCAGAAGCCAATATTTAATTAATAACTTGCAACACAGGATGTAAACTCAGAGAAGCAAGTTCAATGATGAGTTTTGTACTGTCCCGTGACGTCACAGATCATAGCGGCAAAATAGTGGCGTTTGAAATGAATTATGAAATTCGCATACTCAAATATTTTTTGTATGGTTATTTTTGTAGTATGTGTAATGAAAAAAATATTAAAAGTCATCTGTGTGGGATGTCTATTAGATGTGATAAGGAAAAAAACATGCAAATTGTCTATTATGTTATGTTGTGTAGTGTATTGAATTATTTTTTAACATTTTTATGGGATCCTTAATTTAAATTATTTACTAGTTAAAAGTACCTGCACGGAATTGCAGCAAGTATTGAAAATTGCCACCTGCAGCCTCATTACAAACCGTCAATCGTCGGCACAATTTTGACGAACTCTGACAAATGCTAGTTCTATGCGTTCTTCAAATGTTTGTACTGGTGTCTTGTAAACAAGCTCCTTTATGTGCCCCCATAGATAAAAATGTGAAGGATTCAAATTAGGGAATCTGTATCGATGACCGTATGTTTCCGAGAGGTACTTCCTAAGATCAACTGCAAAATGCACAGGTGCACCATCGTGTTGGAACCACATTATATTTCTCACTAACAAATGTAATAGCTCCAGCAGGAACATCATCAAAACCATCAAAAAAATGTAAATATGACACATGATTCCGTCTATGTGGCAGAATAATTGGCCCAATAATACAAGGCAAATATTTACAGAAAACTGATACTGCACGATTGTTACTGTTAGTAAATAGGGATTTTCCTCAGATCAGTTATACAACTTATGGAAATTTATAATTCCCTTTGATGTTTGTAAAAAGAACACGACAAGAGAAATTTCCAACTTATTTAAAAGCCACTGACAAAATTCTTGTCTAGGCCCATAATATCTTGGTAAAGGCTCTTGAACACGTGTGTTGTGGTATGGTTTTAATTGTTGCTTCTGCCGGATTCTGTGTACAGACGATGGAAACATAATTCTTATCTCGTTAGAAACGATTCTGGTACTTGTAGCAGGGTTACGTTCCACTGCATTTAGAACTGACTCTTCAACTTGGTATCTTCTGCGTCCAGAATTAGATTTTAAAGGTTTTAAGGCACCGGTTTCCCTTGAGCGCCCCGCAGATATGTTCCGAAGTATTTTTACTGGGTTAAGACGATTCTAAACCTCGCTTTATATTTCTAACAGCTTGTTAACTTCAGGGGTGAGAAACATAGTTAATATATGGGCATAATACTCACTTGTGAACACTCTGTAGCTTACAGTTTGCATGTTTTGGTAAATAAACAGTTTGTTTGCAATGCACACTTGTAAAACCTTGGAAAGGCGCCAATTACACTTTCACTTTTGTTGTAGTTTAAGGTTTAATACAAATAAACAACCCTCTTTAATTAAGTAACTTCTAGTTAAATCAAGACACAGACAGAAACAGTGAAATTTAATATCTGGAGTCACAACCTTTACAAAACAGTTAAAGTGATATTGTCACAACAATAACTTGTGATATTTTAAGGTAACACCTAATGATGGTAAAAAAAAGAATGACTTACGGTGTTAGAGATGGACTTAAGGACTATACATATAATGTAACAAATATACTACTAGATCCCCTTTCACAGTCGACTGCCCAGGTGTGCAAAGCTAAACAGTGTATTGCAACATATATATGCTTAATAAGTAGGTATAACTAAAACTCTTTATATGTGTGCATTAATTATCAGATTTTATTATAAATAAAAGTTACTATTGAATACTGTTAATTAGAAATTCTGTATTATGATTGTAGTTATGGATATACTAAACAGAATAACAAAAGAACCACTTCGTCTGCAGCCGCTAACATGGTAGTGTGGACCCAAAAGAGCTTGACATGTACAACTTCGGACGATTACACACAACAAGCACAAAACTCCAGAAGATGTCAGACCCAGACAAGAAACCCCAATAGATGAGGTTTCTTTTCTCACAAAAATATAAATAATTTCTACTGAACTTTAATTATCCCAAATAATTGTAAAGTTGTAACAAAATCCAGCTTCTAGCTGCAGTCAACTTTTTTAAGACCTTTCTGATCGCAACCTTATTGTTCAGTCACAGGAATATTAGTAGTAAAAATATAATTTCATATGAATATTAATCTATAAGCAAACAACAAAAATGTTAATATTTTCTTTAAAAATGAATTTTATTAATTTCAGAAATTATATCTGGTGGAGAGAGAATGAAAAAGATGACAATATACACTGAAGAGTGAGATAGAAAAACATGGATTGTCATATGAGAGAGGGAGACAGTACATACCTAAGGGCAATTGCTACTATTAAAAATGTAAACAAAACCTCAAATAGAAACTTGTTTACTGTTTTGGACTTAGGTTAATTCTGCAAAAGTGAAATTAGATAAAGAGGGTTGTTCATTTGTATCAAACCTTAAACTATAACAAAAGTGAAAGTGTAATTGGCGCCTTTCCAAGGTTTTACAAGTGTGCATTACAAAAAAACTGTTAATTTACCAAAACATGCAAACTATAAGCTACAGAGTGTTCACAAGTAAGTATTATGTCCATATATTAACTATGTTTTTCACCCCTGAAGTTAACAAGCTGTTAAAAATATAAAGAGAGGTTTAAAACCGTCTCAGGGTGCTATTTGTCAGGGAAACCTGTCCTGATAAATTATTGCTGTTTCTCTTCCATTTTGTCTCGCTTCACCATACTACAACTAATAACATGTCGATTAATTTAGCCAAGGTATAATTGAGAAAGGGTATTTTAGAGCAATAAACAGCATCTATCACTTTGACATGTAAATGATAGTAAGTCGTTTGGGAGATATTTGGAATAACCCAAAAAAAAACTTTATCACCCTGTAGTAGCTACGAAATGCAGCAAAATCAAACCTCTGTTGATATGAAAAAGTCGTATTTTAACGTGAGAAATCTAACCACAAGCCATGGCACATGTTTTTGAAATAACTTGTATATGCCTATTAATGTGCCGATACAGCGACTGAGGTTAATAACGGGGTGGATGATTGAACAGCATGTGATGGTACGATATTGTCAACTTGTTATCAGTCATAAAATATTGTATTGTTTTTTATTCATAATTTACACTGCTACTTGATTATAAATAAAATACCAGTTAGTTGTCAATACTGATGTAAACACCAACGCGACAACGCAAGCCTCTGATTTATTGTATAAGGTATACTGTAATTTTTGGCGACTTTTATTTAAAATATTGCTAATAGAGAGGTATCGATGGTGAGATTTGTGTGTATGTATGTATCAGAGCGATAACTCAAAAAATACTAAAGTGATTTGAACAAAACTTTAGATATAACTTCATTTTGTTCTGACGAGTTCATTAACCAGCCGGGCGGACCAGTTTTCCTAAAAAAAAAATAACAGTTATTTTGATGATATTTGGTAGGTATGTTGTCCTGGTAAAAACTGTACTATATACCAAAAGTCAAATTTCTAGGCTTATAGTAAATTTAATTATATCATTTTGAAGTATTTAATGAAAATTCGCTACCATAACGCACTTACTGCGTCCCGAATTCTTGTTTAATAATAAACGTATTAGTTCATAATAAGTCTCTAAAAATACAACAGTTCGGAATAATTAAATTTAAAGTATCTCCTCGACACGTTCGTTTAAAAATGTAGTCTACATAACACGCTAAATTGGGAAAGCTGTTAAAAACAAATCACGTATACCTTGAAAAAACTTGTCGAAGGACCCTAATTAATTTTTCATCCAATTTAAGGGAACAGAAACCCTTATCATGTATCGTGTCTCATTTTACATAAACCTTTAAATATTATTGATGTGCCAAAATCGATTTGCAAAAAACCAACTGGCCACCCAACTAAGCATTTTTAAAGCTGTACGTGTTCCATGAGAAATATATACCTGGCTTACTAAGAATCGACGTGTTTTTTTTTCAAATATTAAGCAGACATGAACTTTAGTCGATTAACAATGGCACCGTATACTATTTTTTATTGCACAGTTTGATAGTACTAGTAAAAAAAGTAAACCCGTACTTTTTATTTTCAAAAATATTCAGCAGCCTATTTAGAAAAGTTATATCGCGCAGAGTAAAACTTTGAAAGAGCCTTTAAAGAACTTAGACAACAAAAAACTCCCAATGTAGAAGAATTAACAGCGAAACCTTACAAAAGTTTGTTTAAAAGAAAAACTTTTTGAACTAAGTGCGAAATTGTGTAAATAGGGCGAACTGCCCAGTGAGTTTATGAAGAGTAAAGTATTAATGTTCCTAAAACGGTAAACGCATTTTAGTCAACCTAATCGAACCGGTTTTTCCAACAACAAAAAACTTTTTTATAAGCAAATTATCGATTAGTGAATTTTCTTAATGAAAATTCACTGATATCAACAATAAAAAATGTGCTGAAATTTTTAATTTCATACTCAAAGGTAACAAAGTTAGGCAAGCGTTTTAAAAAACAGTTGAAATCTGGACACTATTGTCACAGCATATATATATATATATATATATATATATATATATATATATATATATATATATATATATATATATATATATATATATATATATATATATATATATATATATCTATATATATAAAAGAAAGTCGTGTTAGTTACTTCACTTATAACTCAAGAACGGCTGAACCGATTTAGCTGAAAATTGGCAGGGAGGTAGTTTAGAGCCAGGAGAAGGACATAGGATACTTTTTATCCCGTTCGACATCATTCCCGTGTGACTTGACATGTAACGTCAGTCACTATAAAACGTGGTATAACAAAAAAGAATCAGACTTGGAATAACAAAATTGACGTATAATGACAGCTATGTAATGACGTATGGATGACAATTTGATATTTGTAAGAAATCAATAATAAAACTATTTCTATTAAATAAATAATTAATATTATTGCCCAATTGCCCATTCGTATAAACAGTGAAGTGAACTATAAAACTCGGTATGGTTGAAAATTTAAGTTTTTAGGTGAAGTGAAGTTTAATTAATAATGCCGCGACCAAGACGATCGAATCTTTCCCGACAAAGCCGTGATGCAAGAAGAATACGAAATACTGCAAATGAAAGGACTGAAGAAGAACAAGAAATTGCACGTGAACAGCGCCGCGATAGTATGGCTCGACTTCGTGCTTCTCAATCACGAGAGCAAAGTGAAGCAGCCCGTGAAACAGCTCGGTTGGCAATGCAGAATCGTCGAGCGAACAACAGAGGTCAACAAATAGATAATTTGCGACGCAGAACAAGATATTTATCAAGTGCTGATTTGAATCGAGCAGCGTTTCAATACGATTGCAGCAATGATTACAGCTTGCATCCTAGCGTTTGCATTGGGCAAATGGACGTAGTTTGCGAGTATTGTGGTGCATTAAAGTTTTCCGGAGAAACGCCTGGATTATGCTGCCTTAATGGTAAAGTGAAATTGCCTCAAATCGTCAAATCTATGGCGCCATGTGAAGAAACTGCAACTGACAACAAAAATGCGAGTTACATTGCTTAATGATACATCTGCTGAAGATTTCTCGGAGCAATTGCTGACTATCGGTAATGGTCAAGTACCTGTCGATGAATCGAGCGGATTAATATCATTTCCAAATAATTTCTGTAATTTTGTCTCATCAAAAGACGAACTTATCAACAATGTATTTCCAGAAATTATTTCTAACTACAAAAATTATGAATGGATGAGTGAGCGAGCAATTTTAGCGGCTAAGAATAAAGATGTAGATGACCTAAACTACATAATTCAAAATAAGATCATTGGAACAATGCATTCATTCAAATCTATTGACTGCGTCACAAATGAAGATGAAGCCACCAACTATCCAATTGAATTTTTAAACTCTTTGGACGTGCCTGGCTTACCACCGCACAATTTACGCCTAAAGGTTGGCTCCGTAGTAATCATGCTTAGAAACATAAACCAACCAAAACTGTGCAACGGTACGCGTTTGGTGGTTAGAAAATTGATGAACAATGTAATTTACGCTACGATAATGATAGGAAAATTCAAAGATGAGGAAGTTCTCATTCCGAGGATACCGATGATCCCAACCGATATGCCGTTTGAATTTAAAAGACTTCAATTTCCGATACGTCTTGCATTTGCCATGACCATTAACAAATAACAAGGCCAATCCTTAAAAGTTTGTGGTTTAAATCTAGAACATTCATGTTTTTCCCATGGTCAATTATACGTGGCATGTTCACGGGTCGGAAGACCATCTGCGTTGTTTGTTTTTGCGCCTGATAATAAAACAAAAAATGTCGTGTATCACAAGGTACTTAAATGAAGAGCAACCTATGTACTAAAATACAGAAATAATTATGAATGATTGATGTAGAAATTTAATTTTTTTTGTATTTTTTCCAATAAAAAAAAAATCTGTTTATTTATTGACATTAAGGCGGAACAAAGTTCGCCGGGTCAGCTAGTATATATATATATATATATATATATATATATATATATATATATATATATATATATATATATATATATATATATATATATATATTGTTTCTACCAAATATTACTGTTAGTGAAACAAAACAACATGTTACATGCATCGGGCGGGAATCGAAGCCGGGCCGCCCGCGTGTCCCTCGAGCATTCTACCACTGCACCACGGATGCTAGCTAACAAATTGTGGTAGTTATAGAGACAGCAACTTGCTGTCACAGGAAATTTTATATGTCCTAAAAGTAAATGTAAGTAAGCAGCTACCCAGGTAGTTGATTGAATTGTGACTTGATAGTTCGCTGGTCGCTGAAACACATTCGACTGTTTCCGATTTAGACGACTTAGTTTTAAGTAAAGATGAAAAAACCGCTTTCAAATCATTGAGCCGATATGAGCCGATTTCTTAATTCTTTCGTATGTTCCAATACACTTACGAATGAAACACATGTCATTGCATTTGCAAAAATAGAATTTTTAGTACGTGATCTCTTGGAAAACAGCTAATTTCCAAGTAATTGTAACAGTACCTAGTGTCAGCAGACATTTTGACGAAATAATTAGGGAATGTCATATATTCCGTTTCAGTTTGAACTACGTTTTTATTTCAAATCCAAAAGACCTGAAATTAAAGAAACGTATTCTAGGCAACGAGTGTTTAACTAAATTCTGCGACAAAAAATTATCAAATCATGGTTTGGCAAACTGTCATATTCCTTTATAAGCGATAATTCCTTTAAAATGTCTTAAGTGCCTCTCTTAAACCCTGATCTTTAGACTATAGACTATATTTTCAGTCTAAAACTTGAATTGGGGCCGTTCATCAAGAAAATATACTGTATATTTTATTGAATACCCCACTTAAAAAACAATCACTTCACATACTTTTCATTTCGTGTTATCTGTCATTCTAACGTCGTAACTGTTGACAATGATTTAACTGGTGTTCGGGATCTTAGTGGCCGAGATTTCTCGATCGATAGTTCAGGTAGTATGTTTTAGGCATCTATTTTGATTATCGTCGAATTATGATTTATGCCTGTAGTACAATATATCAATCTACTCATGGAAGCTGACTACTCTGTCTTTGTCTTACATTGGACTTTTAACCACTTAAGTCATGTCAATTCGTGTCTTTCTGATTTTATTTTTAATTTGGAAAAAACTCCGAATTTTGTGAACCAAATCACTTAAAATTCACAACTGAGGTTTATTTACACCATTTTTAGCTACATGTAAAGACATTCCAGTTAGTCTATACTTCGAAAAATATAGCTTATTCAAAAATATTTTTGTACATTTTTTGGGGAGAAAAATATCCGTTGTTTACGAACCCGTCCAAGATATTAACAAACTAAAGATATGTGTCAAGTTTCGTACAAATCGGTTGAGTATTTTTTGAGTTATCGCTCGGATTAATACATGCATACATACAACCAGCAATAATATCTCGTAAAACCCGGGTCTCGTTATATCAGAACTAAGAAGTAACTACACAAAAATGTAGGTACGTACATACGTATATGCAAGTGTACAAACCGGACTACTCCAACAACACCGAGATTTCGGTGTTAACGACTACTCCCCTGTAACCCGTCCATCAATATTCAAAGTCAACTGTAACTGCCCAGTTTGAATGAGCAATTTTATTCGCATAAAAAAACACATCACTGTATAACTGTACATTAGTACTTAATCTCACTTTATACACATCATAAAAAGTAGTTTGTGATTTTCATTTATACTGTCGGTTTTTCTTTTTCTTTCCTTTCCAAAAAGTTTTCCATAGAAGTTAACAAACTTAGCTCATTCTTTGAGTTTGGGGCCCTCCCTAAACTGATTCTAAGCTTCTTGGCGGAATCTATGGCATTATGCAGTGAAACACTGGTGCATTTATGGCTTTTAGATTCTTTGTCCGAATCAGAATCTTCTATCACTTCTTGGGTAGTGTTCCAATTTGCATTGAAACACCTGAAGTTCCCACAGAATTATCTATGTTCCGGTGATCCATCGCATCCGACACTTGTGCCAATTTCGTAACCCTAGCACATTCGCTACGAGGAATGTCATCGTCTTCGTCGACGATATCTTCGTCAGCAATAACTTCTTCCGAAACGCTTAAATCAACGTTTTTATTTCTACGCTCAAAATTAAAACCAGCATGCTTGAAACGATTTTGCACTGTTTTTTGTGCAACATCACCTGAGCTTCTGATGTTCTTCAAACTCGTCAATTGTGGATGTGCCACACAATTATCCACCACAAGCAAAATTTTTCTATTTTTTATTTCCAGCTTATCCCATTCTTCTCCTTCAGTTTTAAAAATATCGCCAGTCCCCCATCCTTTTTTATTAGCAACATATCTGACCGACAAACTATTTACATTTTTAAAGCATCTTAGTTTTTGTGTTTTGCCAGTAACCAATAGTCTTTAAAACTCAGAACCATCCTAATTTACACAAACTAGTACAGTCAGTCGCTCTTTGGATAACTTCGCACCAACACATTTTTCGTTTTTGAATTTTAGAGTTTTGTCCGGCAAGATTTTGTAAAAAAGTCATTTCTAATCTGCATTGAAGACATTACATGCCTGATATTCCTCGGATATTTCTCGGATGTGATTTTGAAAGCAATCATCTGTTACTTCCTTGTTTACAGATTTCTCTTCCAGAGAAACTTTTCCTGAATTAATTGAATGTCTGTTTAAAACGAGAAATCAAACTTGTAGGACAATGGAAATTCTCCCCATATCCCATTTCTCTACCAAGAGAAACAGCTTTCTCCTGGAAAATAGGCCGCTTATAGCAATGTTTGCCTGCTCCTGATATTTGAATCAATCAAACAACGCTTTGCCCAAGTTCTCCATGTCGGTTGTTTTTAGACTTTTTCTCTTGTTGTCAATAGTGTTGGATCCACTAGCCTGGACAATAGCATTCTCGCACTTTAAAATTGTTGATAAGGTAGACAACGCAATACCGTAATGCCTAGAAACATCGCTTTTTTTCGTTCCCCTTTTCACTACTTTTAGTATCGACATTTTACATTCAATGGTAAGGCGTTTTCTTTTAATACCGGACGCCGACATTGTGTAAACAAGACTCTATTCTCCTACCTCAAACGCGCGGTGATCAAAAACTGATCGAAACGAAGCGCAAGTTTCAAGGTGTAAACAGAAAAACAAAAAGCCACACAAATGGACAGTTGAAACGAACTAACTAACGTTGATTTCAAGTGGTAAGAGGGACTCTTATCATTGTCTGAGTGGAAGAACCCATACATATTTTATCTTGTGTTGTGTACAGTAAAATTTATTACCCATTAGTATCATGTCTCAATTAAGAAACATGTGCATCTAGTCCTAGTGTGTCTGAATGGTCATTTTTTTAGGTGGAGACGCAACGAAATTCGCTGAAAGATAGTAAAGAAAGTAGCCCTCTTGTTTATTTTCGCACATCTGTGTATCCCAATAAAAATGTGAACAGGTCAGCGCAATAACTACATCCATCGCTAAAACCGAAATCGCCTAAAAAGCGGTCTCGTTAAATGAGAAACATTTTAGCATTGTCTCTTACACAAGTCCATTCAAATCACCAAAATTTGCTCGTTAAATGAGAGGCCCGTTAAATTTGCTACTGGTAAAACCCGGGCCCTACTATATATTTATAATTATAAAACAACGTTATATATATATATATATATATATATATATATATATATATATATATATATATATATATATATATATATATATATATATATCATAAAAAATTCAAACGGAACTTTGATGTGGGCCGTAATTCATTCGAAAAATCCCAGCATCGTTACCTTTTCTTAACGAAAATTAAAAATACTCGTTTCCTTAATGAAAATTCACTAAACCAAAAATCTATAAAGAACAAGTTTATCGGTAAAATTAACTTTTGTATCCAACAAAGAAAGTATACTTATTTCCGCGATGCACCAGGGTAGAAACTTTTAGAAGCGGAAAGCACAAAGGATGTTTAAATATGTATTGATTTTTCCATTCCCTCCTCATTCGAGACATGTAATTATAATGTAGGATCTATAGAACGCTCGTACTAGAAGTACCAATAATTGTCGAGTCTGAGGCACAAGTTTGTTGTCGGCGTCTTTGCGGCGTCTGCTTTCTGCTATCCTCGAACGTGCTCATATGCTGTAAGTTGTGGTGGTTTTGTTTGGTAGGATTCCTATGTGCCTCATAAATTCACGTTGCCACTTTATCTCCCAATTTGCTGCTTTTCCCAAATAATCTTGTCGAAGCCACGTGCGCTCCAGCACCAGATTTAAGACGTTCCACGGCGATCTATCTATGGGGATCATTAGCCGGCGCACCGCTGGGAGACGCTGGAAAACTGCATACCTACCGTTTTTCTGTAACACCTTCCCCAACGATCGCCTCATGCCGACTAAATGTAGTTAATATGGCTTCTGAGAATTCTCACTAAAGATTAATTGTGATATACGAGGTGCCAACAACGCCAATTCATATTGAATTACGGATATTTAAAAAGCCTGGACGCAGCAAGTGCGTTATGGTAATGAATTTTCATAGAAATGATCTGGCACAAAATATTTTATTATAACTTTTTTTTATTGTAACATAGAAATCTAAATTTTCGTGTATAGTTTACTTTGTATATCGTAAACCTACCTACCAAATTTGGTTATCAAAGCTTTTTTATTTTGAGAGAATTTTTTTTTTCGAATGAAAACCCAAAATTTTCCCGAAAAACCTCGTCCGATTTTTATGGCTAACGAACTTAGCCATTTACAAAAGCAATTTTATCAAAATCGGCCCTTATTTTTGAGTTATCGGTGTGATACACACATACACGCAGACACGCAGACACGCATACACGCAGACGCGCAGACGCGCGCACGCGCACGCGCGCACGCGCACACACACGCACACACGCACACACGCACACACGCGCACACACACACACACACACACACACACAACACACACACACACACACACACACACACACACACACACAACACACACACACACGCACACACACGCACACACACGCACGCACACCCACGCACACCCACACACACACACACACACACACACACACACACACACACACACACACACACACACACACACACACACACACACACACACACACACACACACACACACACACACACACACACACACACAACACACACACACACACACACACACACACACACACACACACACACACACACACACACACACACACACACACACACACACACACACACACACACACACACACACACACACACACACACACACACACACACACACACACACACACACACACACACACACACACACACACACACACACACACACACACACACACACACACACACACACACACACACACACAACACACACACACACACACACACACACACACACACACACACACACACACACACACACACACACACACACACACACACACACACACACACACACACACACACACACACACACACACACACACACACACACACACACACAACACACACACACACACACACACACACACACACACACACACACACACACACACACACACACACACACACACACACACACACACACACACACACACACACACACACACACACACACACACACACACACACACACACACACACACACACACACACACACACACACACACACACACACCACACACACACACACACACACACACACACACACACACACACACACACACACACACACACACACACACACACACACACACATATATATATATATATATATATATATATATATATATATATATATATATATATATATATGGGTGAATATCAGGAAATTACCATTTTTCAGAGTTGAAACAGATTTTTTTAAATGCTTTTAATTACTGCTGCAAATATAACCCCACTGGTTTTACCTAGAAAAATCTGAATAGAATTAATATGAGATGAAGCTATTTTTTCGTTTTTTAAGATTTTATGGCAATGGAAAAAAGCTAGTGCCAGAGGAATGACACCCGCTATCAAATTAACTGTTTATTTCTTTTTCTGTCAGAAAATATAAAAAGTAACTATTACACTCTTATAAGCAACATAAATATAAGGGGCACGTAACTATGTTAAGCTTGTTCAAAAACTATAACTGCTGTCTTAAAAGTATAATATATATATATATATATATATATATATATATATATATATATATATATATATATCTATATATATATATATATATATATATATATATATATATATATATATATATATATATATATATATATATATATATATATATATATATATATATATATATATATATATATATATACCGGGTGGTCCTCCGGGAGGTCCCACGATCGATTGCGGGAAAACTATCAATATAAAAAACCTGAAAATATAATATATATATATATATATATATATATATATATATATATATATCTATATATATATATATATATATATATATATATATATATATATATATATATATATATATATATATATATATATATATATATATATATATATATATATATATATATATATATATATATATATATATATATACCGGGTGGTCCTCCGGGAGGTCCCACGATCGATTGCGGGAAAACTATCAATATAAAAAACCTGAAAATTGGATATTACACTAAGTCGTTGGGGGCCACAGGTTAATTTTTTTTTTCAAGATGGCGTCACTTACGGTTATACCTAAATCAAACGGTTTTCATTTTATTTTGAAAAAACTCATTTGAAAGCCTGATATTTTGATAAATTTCCTACCATAAGCGTTAGCCATGGAAAATAAATTGCCGTGTGTGTTTCTATGGAAACTTTGACAGTTTGTTGATTAACTAGCTAATTATGGCACGGTTAAATTACACACACGAAGATTATTTAAATTTATTTACTATTTATGGAGAATGTAATAAAGTAATTTCGCGAACGTGTGATACATTTGCTGATAGATATCCAGATAAACAGAAACCGTCACGTAAAACCCTCAAACGAATAGTAGACAATTTCAAAAACTGCGGATCTGTCAAGAAAAAGGTGCATAGGGCTAAACCCGTTGTTGACAACAAACAAATCGAGACAGCAATTTTGGGATATTTTGCCGCATACCCTACAAAGTCAACGAGGCAAGTAGCACTGGAGTCAGGATTGTCCAAAACCCCCGTTCTGCGAATTTTACGAAAACATAAGTTCCATCCTTATGCTTGTTCAGTTGTGCAACATTTAAAGGAAACTGATTTTTCCAGAAAGGTGGAGTTCTGTGAATTTATTTTAATGCGATTCCAAGAAAACGAGCTGTTTTTAGATAACATCATATGGACGGATGAAGCAAAATTTTAAAAAAATGGACTTTTCAATCGTCGTAATTTACTGTTGGAGTGACAAGAATGTTCTTCCTTCTAGGGAAGGACATTTTCAGGAAAGTTGGCAGTTTAATGTTGATTGTGCTATAAGGAATGACGGCGTAGTTGCCCTAGAAATATACGACGATAATTTGAATTGTGAGAATTAATCCGAAATTCATAAAACACTTTGTTTATTTTTATTTATTTAGCGTTATTTGGAAATTTTGCAAAATTTGGAAGTAACTTATTTAGACAACCTTCCATTGAATGAATATAGGCAAATATTTTACCAACATGATGGGGTCCCTCCTCATAATGGTCACCTGGTTAACAATCTTTTACAATCTCTATTTGCTGACCAATGGATTGCCAACAATGGGCTACACCTTTGGCCGCCTCGATCGCCTGACTTATCTGTTCTCGATTTTTTTATAGGGGTACTATAAAAAATAAAATCTACAACACTGCAGTTTCTACTAAAGAGGATTGCATGCAGCGGGTTCGAGAATCATTTCGTGAATTGGATCCGGATTCAATAAGAAGGGTCACACATAAGGGATTGACACGTAGGTGTGAAAAATGTCTTGACGCCAGAGGTCGTCAATTTGAACACTTAGGACGTGAATTTTTGTTTCATTTTATTCAGTCCATGTTGTGTGTGAATTGTTTTTTTTTAATATTCTATTATCTGTTTGATGATTTTATATAAGGTTATATGGCAAAATACCTAAAAATTGCTGTCTCGATTTGTTTGTTGTCAACAACGGGTTTAGCCCTATGCACCTTTTTCTTGACAGATCCGCAGTTTTTAAAATTGTCTACTATTTGTTTGACGGTTTCATGTGACGGCTTCTGTTTATCAGGATATCTATCAGCAAATGTATCACTCGTTCGCGAAATTACTTTATTACATTGTCCATAAATAGTAAATAAAATTTAAATAATCTTCGTGTGTGTAATTAAACCATGCCTATTAGCTGGTTAATCAACAAACTGTCAATGTTTCCATAGAAACACACTCGGCAATTTATTTTACATGGCTAACGCTTATGGTAGGAAATTTATCAAAATATCAGGCTTTGAAATGAGTTTTTTCAAAATAAAATGAAAACCGTTTGATTTAGGTATAAGTAATTACATACAAAGTGTCAGTGATTTTTTTAGCTTAACACGATAGTGTTAAAAAAAAAGGGGGAGGGGTTCCAATTTGAAAATCGAGAGATTTTTGCAATATCTCATTGCAAAATTCAAGAATTTTTTTGGTACACTCTGTATACTCTATCATTCGTCTCGATGTGGAAATAGATGAAGTTAAATATCCTTCAAGATAATTATAAAAATCGTAACGAAATAAGTTCTTATTATAAAAATATCGGTATCTTTATGACTGGCCGTAAATGTCAAATTTTATCTTAAAGTCTAAATATCTTCTGGACGGTTGATGATAGGTATAGAACATTATTTACAAACAGTGTTGAGAATTTATTGTAGAAACCGAAACTGCAATAAAATATAGGGTGTTCCATTTAAAATAAGCGAATCGACATCTGCTTCCAGTATAACCGGAAGTGGCGCCATCTTGAAAATATTTTTAACCTGTGGCCCCCAACGACTTTAGTGTAATATCCAATTTTCAGGTTTTTCCTATTGATAGTTTTCCCGCAATCGATCGTGGGACCTCCCGGGGGACGACCCTATATATATATATATATATATATATATATATATATATATATATATATATATATATATATATATATATATATATATATATATATATATATATATATATATATATATATATATATATGTGAACAATCTTCAGGAGATGCAAAATTTCTATTATGTCCTCGTATTTAATATATGAAATATCTTTGTCGTCTGCCTAAGACGCCTGTTGACAGGTTGCAAACGTGGAGGAAAATCACTATTAGTTTACCATCTTCTTCCAAATCTGTCTGCGCAACAGCAGCATAAATGTATCTGGTTTGCTTTGTTTTTAGTACCACCAAGTGTTACATTTGATATTTTGTGGATTCAGTTCATACTGGTCACCTTTACTTCTCTTACCGACTTATTCATCAGCCTACATATCAGAAACACGTAATATTTTACGAGAAGTATCACTTTCAGGTACCAAACTCATCAGTGGCATATCATCATCAGGTTGAATATTCTGCAATAAAATATAGGGTGTTCCATTTAAAATAAGCGAATCGACATCTGCTTCCAGTATAACCGGAAGTGGCGCCATCTTGAAAATATTTTTAACCTGTGGCTCCCAACGACTTTTGTGTAATATCCAATTTTCAGGTTTTTCCTATTGATAGTTTTCCCGCAATCGATCGTGGGACCTCCCGGGGGACGACCCTGTATATATATATATATATATATATATATATATATATATATATATATATATATATATATATATATATATATATATATATATATGTGAACAATCTTCAGGAGATGCAAAATTTCTATTATGTCCTCGTATTTAATATATGAAATATCTTTGTCGTCTGCCTAAGACGCCTGTTGACAGGTTGCAAACGTGGAGGAAAATCACTATTAGTTTACCATCTTCTTCCAAATCTGTCTGCGCAACAGCAGCATAAATGTATCTGGTTTGCTTTGTTTTTAGTACCACCAAGTGTTACATTTGATATTTTGTGGATTCAGTTCATACTGGTCACCTTTACTTCTCTGACCGACTTATTCATCAGCCTACATATCAGAAACACGTAATATTTTACGAGAAGTATCACTTTCAGGTACCAAACTCATCAGTGGCATATCATCATCAGGTTGAATATTCTTCTGAAGTTGAAGAGACTTCTAAATAATAAGTTAGTGGACCCAAATACTACTCAAATGTGCCAGTTTTCAAAAGAGCTTACGGCGTGAAACTGCAGCTTAACGGAACCTTTTTCAGATGAGTCTTTTGTAATGTGTAATATTTGTCTAAAATTACTTTGATCGTAATCACTTCTCACTTATTGCTAGTTCACTCTTACTATGTGTCATAGCTTTAGCAAACAAAACCTTTCTGATAATTTCAGAATTTGGCTTTTCTTCTGGAATAATTTGCTTCACTCTAGTTCTAGGATACCTGTAACATACTTTTTTTGGATTTGCGTTTCATCTATTTCTTAAGTATTTGATATTTAACTCTATAATTATTAAGACTAAAAGTTTTCATTTTCAGTACACACTGTACAATTAACATCAACAGAGGTTGTGGCATTGTATTTGAGCAAGCTGACTGGCTGCACGTTCCGCCCTTCGGAGGGGGCGTAAAGCGGTAAGTCCCGTGTCCATGCGATGTTGGGCACGTTAAAGATCCATAACCTCCTTACAGAAAGGTAGGGGTTCGCAAACTTTCCAGGATAGTGTGTTGAAACTGCTCGCTGGCGTCGGTGATTGGCCATAGTTGTGGAAATAGACCAACGGTAAAGAAAAAAACCTCTTATCATGTGTTCTTCTTACAGCTGGTCACTACCTTTTGTTTTTAACATGTAGTGTGTTGTTCTTGCAACTGTTCATATTTTCCAATGTCCCAGTGTCTACAGTACCCTTAATCATACACTCTCCCGTGTATTATACAGGGCTTTCATTAATTCCTGAACCCCACGTGACCGGATTCTTTCTCTCTCTATCTTAGTGGAATATGATTTTCTGAGTTGGCAGTCGAAAAGTAACCAAAAAAAAAACACTAGACTATGGACTCTAAAGTTACTAAATCAATTGACAATTGACAGTACAGTCCATTGGCGCTCAATTCCCTTTTGACGATTATTTTGTATGTATATTGTGCATTTTCCAAGTTCGACCAGTGTTTACATTCTTTAAATAATTTTCTATCTGTTGGACAATAAAAATAAACAGTTTTTATCAAAACTTAGCATTTTCATTACGTTTTTACGTAAGTTAAAAGTATAGGTATGTTAAGGTTATGTTGTTGACGATATTCGACATCGCATGGAACGAAGCCCTACCAAATCTGTTCGTCGGTAATCTGCCCAAACAGGTACATATTTGTTACATGTTACACAATACACATTCCTAAAACCGTAAATTAGAAGTTTAAATAATCGGACCTCAATTTGTTTACGTAAATTACAAAATTTTGATATCTATACAAAATAAAAGTAATATTTTATTATGTTTTTAATTAATTTTTTTCAACAATCAATAACAGTAAACCAGACAACAGACTTGCTGTTAAAAATACTAAATAATAAATACATTTAAGACATTTACTGTGTCCACTGATTATAATTGTTATATTTTTTATGAAACGACAAAGGAAATATGAGACAACACTGACATCTTAGAGATTTCATTAATTCAGGTTGTACCACCGTGTATGCCGGGTTGCCTAACTTAAGCGTTCACGTGGGGTTCGGGAATTAATGAAAGCCCTGTACCTAGGTCCTTAACATTGGTCCTTCGTACCGGAGTTCTGCGATACGAACCTGACAAAATTTTCTAATCGTCAGCTCCGATAAATGAGTCAGACAAAATTATTACATTGCCGGCTCTAGTAGGTGAGTCAGACGAGTTACTTCTATCATATGATTCGGGCAAAAAAGAAGTCTCTATACAACAACTCAATAATACAACTGTTTTGACAAATATCAGATGAAACTTCAAACTGACATACTAAATTAAGATTCTCTGACACCTTATGAAAGGCATTTTTCAAAAATATGCCCACAGTTTTTATCGCTGTTCATTACTTTTTGTTAAAGCTGATATAAAAATGAAAGGAAACTTCATTGTTCAGCTCCATTAAAAGCTTCATTCAAACAATTTTTCAATATCTGGTAAAAAAAGTAGCAAATATAACATTTACCAAGAAGAAAGAGACAATACATCGACAGATATAACGATATTGACAAAGCTACACAAACTTTCCATTCATAACGAAGTTGGCTTGTCGGTAGCATATGTTTTGTTTCCATATTCAGATTTAGTATTTAATAACCGCAGTGGGAAACATATAATACAGATATTACCTACCCCACTTACTGTAGATACCAACTGTTCATTATATCACCCTCTGCCTGTATATTATTCATGCTGTACAGATATACATCATATCGTAGGACTAGATGTCGCCACAGCCCCTCAACTGGTGTCACTAATAATGAATAATAATTCTGGAACTTTATCGATCTACAGCTATGTACACGGAGGCGGAAGTTCGTTGTGGTATACTAAGCCATTGTCTTTTTCAAAACAAAAACATACCGCATGTAATCGCTACTGTTAGGTGGTCGTACAGGTAAAATGCTGATTGTGATAAAATAAAATGTTGTCTGGTGGCTTTAGAAAAGTAAAATGTAAACATATTATTATGCATAATACACCTTGAATTAAAGAAACAGACCTGAAAACGCATGTTATGTAACTCGAAGCTTCTTACATTGGACTGGGAGCTATATAAGTGAGTATATAAAACCTGACGTCAAACATTAATTATTATACTTCAACTTTGATCAGGCTTTTGTTTTATCAAAAATGTACAAATAACTGAAACCAAGTAATCTAGTTTGTCGTTGGGCTTTGTCTGTCACGTCGCTAAACAGACAGAGTAACGGTTATACTGAGCTACATTTTTAATATATTCAAGTTCTCTGTTGTAACTTTCTTTATTTGAGGGAAACTGTATTAATCTCTGAACTAAAAAATTCAAACTAGCTATTTTTTTGTGGAAAACTATGGTGTGAGTCAATCGGAATGTAATTTGCGGTAGTGGTTTCCTTTCTGTGGATGTCAAATTTACTGATTAATTCTTCTTAGAAGGAATATTTGATAATGACGCACAGCATAACAAAGGCAGGTATACAGTTTTAATCACAGGGATTTAAGACTTAACAGTGGGCGTCTGCCTGTATAACTTTGTTAGCGCAACGATCGTCGGGTCAAAAAACTGTATTGTGATGAATTGGGCTCTCCAAATTGTACTTATCAGTGCTCATCACAAGTGCCAATCTTCACTCATTCATACCTGACTTTGTTCATCAAAGAAGTCAATTAGTCATTGACCATCCGGCAGCGTTGGATCCATCCTAGCTCTTTAATTTTAAAGAACCTCGGTGGTTCAGGGGTAAGAACGTGTGCCTCTGAACCGACGGGTACTGGGTTCGACCCCAGGGTACTCCTTTCACTTTTTCAGTACAAACTGTAACATTAACATCAGCCGAGGTTCTGGCATTGTATTTGAGCAAGTTGAATGTGTGCACGTTCCGCCCTTCGGAGGGGGGGTAAAGCCGTCGGTCCCGTGTCAATGCGATGTTGGGCACGTTAAAGATCCCTACCCTCCTTACAGAAAGGCAGGTGTTCGGCAAAATTTCCAGGATAGTGAGGTGAAACTGCTCCCTGGCGTCGGTGATTGGCCATAGTCGCGGAAATAGGTTGACGTTCAAAGAAACAAAACAAAAAAATTCTTTAATTTTACATATGTGTCTAGAAAACTAAGAATAAAATGTCAGGTATTCAAGTTTCTTATGCTAAATAACAAATTTAGTAAATGTTATATCTTAATAAGCTTGTCTATCGCATATTCATCATATTTCTAATGATTCTGGACGTGTACAGTCTAAGAACTTTCTGCTTAATTGAATTCTCGATTAATTTTCAATTAGGGATCTTCTCAGGCAATCAAATAGATCAATTAGAAACTTACTGTTTCACGGTGTCGTGGTCAAAATACGTCTCGGTGAATCTCTTTTCTAAGTCTGGTTGCCGGCATTGTTGGTGTGTTACTCAACAGATTCTGTAACTGGATGTTACACGGGCCAAGTGAAACTTGGCCGACCGTGTAAATGTTTCATGCCTGATGTATTAATGGTGTATGGAACAAAGAGTGGATGCTACTCGAGCTTGAAGTAGCAGATGCTAAAAAAAGAACATTGGTGCAAAATGGACTATCGTTTTATTGATCTCGATAGGTGATTATGCCGCGGTAGGAACTTCATGCATGTGAAAATAGGATCTAAGCAGCACAAAGTTGCGAAGATACCATACGAGGGTGATTTTATATCTAGATAGATTTGACAGATAGATTTCCATGGACAAATAAAATATTGCGATACCATAAGCCACTTATTATAAATTTTACGTCAGAAAGTCGAAGAACAATGGGGCAATAGTTAAAAATATTAATAAGGACTGAAACCGTGAAAATCGAAAAATTGGTCAGTTGGGGTAAATGTGGACGATTTCGACGCTCCTAGTCCCCATATACATGAAATTAAAATTCAGTTCGTATAAAGTATTAATACATTTTAAAATTACCCGTTTTAGTTTTTTCGTACATGTTTGAAGGTTGCATATTTACATTTACGCTATAAGCTTAATGGTCAACATAATCAATTGACCTGCAGAATAGAAGCAACCGTGCAAAAATCGTAGGGTAAATAGAAACATTTCGTTTGTAGTATTATTCAGCTGATGTGTGATAGGTTATTGACGAGTTTACATTTACGGCGCAGATATGTTTAATAAAAAATAAATGTTTTCTATACAAAACAGCACCAACGTATTGCGTACAAAAGGTTAGAAAAGCAAATTCATATATTTTTTAATGATGGTAACAAAATAATATATCTCAATAGGATACCTCAAAAACAAACGTAAACTAAAACACACAAAAAGTTCATATTTTAAATGAATCTGATAAAAAATCTATAAGATACATCTATAAGAAACACACAAGTCTATAAGAAACACACGAGAAAGGCCAAAATTCGACAACAATCTCTTATTTTTATATTGTTAACGAAATGGTATCAAAGCAAGATACATACAGGCTTCCGCATAAGTAACGCAGAAAGGGATCGGGCCCAAAATTTGTAGGATTGAATAAAAGATTGTTTGCGGCTCTTTGTTGGAATTATGGACTTTTTTAAATCACCCCCTTTTTGGAGTGTCAACCCTTTAATTTCTGAAATAGCAACATGGGTCATGCGACACATTTTTGGAAAACGTATTCAGCGTACTTTTTGATTATATTAATTGTTTTTAGGTTGCCTTTGGTAAGGCAAGGTAATAAATCAAGTGGAATAAAGACTATTCAAGTAATTTTATCTCTGTCCAAAAAAGTCTAATATAATGGCTTTACCAGACATGGAATTTATTTAATCGATAATACAGGCTACACTTTAATATAATAATTTCAATTCATTGATTGTTGTTGCCCTTACTTGGTGAAACTTGTTCATACTACATACAGACTTGGAGACTACTTCTCTGGCTTCACTGTTGGTTTTTGTAGGTGAAGGACGTAGCCAGCGCGTGAGCTAACTGGAGCAAGTGGCCCTTAGAATTCTGGAAGTTCTAGGATCTTCTTCAATGCTTCTGTGACTATAGCTTCGCTGCTTGACAACATTTTCAGACAGATTAAAATTGATTTAGTACGAAATCATGACAACTACAAATAAATATCTGTTGCTATGTTATGATAGGATGTTTTGATCAAAATTTTTTTATCAAATTGAAAATAAAATGAAACACAGATGACAGATGAGGTTTTCAAAATGTCTATGTGATGTATGTCAATATTTAACATAAAAACTAGAACTAGCCTATAATAACTATGATAACAGTTACAACAATAAAATAACTAAACAATAACAGTATAAAAGTAGTCTCTATATAACGAAAATATCGACATACATCACCTACAAAAACCAACAGTGAAGCCAGAGAAGTAGTCTCCAAGTCTGTATGTATAATAATTTCACCTACAAAATGAGATTTGTCAATATTATTAGCCTGGTCTTTCACAGTGGCAAGCGTTTTGGTTTGTAAATTAGTCTTTTTGTAAATTGACTTCTTTGACTTTTTTGTGATATGACTCATTTAAGTGAACAAGAACGTATCGAAGGTCTAATGATGATCGGTTATGGTGATTGTAAAAGAACCTATAATGACGTTTTTCATTAATGCAATGAGGTCCACCCTGCTCGCCCGCCTCTTAACAGGTCTACGGTAAGCAGGCTTCACCACAAAGTTACGGAAACAGGGAGCGTAAAAGATCTCCCCAAGTCCGGGTGCCAGGTAATTGTTATTTCGGACGAAAAAACGCTGAATGTATTGCTTACTGTATAAGAAACACCCAAAACTTCTGCATTATAACTTGCTAGAACGAACGAGACCTCCAGACGTTCTGTACAGTGGATTTTGCATCGGAAAAAGTATTGTCCCTATAAGGTTCACAACCTGCAAAAACTTTATGCAGAGGATTTTGGTAGATGGGTCGAATTTTCTCAACAAATAATTTAGATTATTCAACACAATGGAGATTGTTTAAACAACTTTGTGTTCTCTGCTAAAGCTACCTTTTACCGCAATTGGATATTGGTTAGACAGTAACCCCCATTGGATGGAAGAAATTCATACCCAGTATCCTCAAAAACTGAACATATGGGCCAGACCCTTATTCTTTGAAGGGACTTCAACAGGTCCACGCTATCTAAAATTATTGTGCCCCGTATAAGATAAGTGTCTCAAAATGATTTCACAAATGTGTACCTCCAACAAGATGGCGCCGCACCTCATTTCAGTCGAGAGGTAAGCGAATACCTTAATGTGACATTTCCTAATAAAGGGATAGGCAGAAGAGAGGCCATTGAGTGGCCAGCTAGATTTCCAGATTTGTCTTCACTTGATTTTTTTTCTCCGGTGTCATTTAAAAAGCCGTGTTTACAACGAGCGGCCTGCGAGTTTGGAACAGTTGCGATACCGAATTGTGATGGCCTAACGGATCACTGCAAAACTCGATTCATCGATTCGACAAGAGGCTTTAGTATTGTCAAGAAGTTGAAGAGGCGCAATTTGAGGATCTTCTTCAATAAAATAAGATGTTACCATATTCCCAAATAAATTCCAGAAAAAATGATTGTTTTCGTTCTTGCCAAAGGTAATTTTAAGATAATTGATACCATCAAAAAGTACACTGAAAAGCTTTCGAAAAATATGTTGCAGGACCCATGTTGCTATTTAAGAAATTAAAGGGTTGTGGCCCACCAAAAAGGGGGTGTTTAAAAAATGTCGATAATGCCACCAAATAGTCGCAAATAATCTGTTATGCAACCCTACATATTTTGAGCCCGATGACTTTCTCGGTTTAAAAGTTATGACCTTGTTGCGTCGCTTATGCGAAACCGTGTATAATTGTGTGTGTGTGTGTGTGTGTGTGTGTGTGTGTGTGTGTGTGTGTGTGTGTTTGTTTCTTTAACGTCGGCCTATTTCCGCGACTATGGCCAATCACCGACGCCAGGGAGTAGTTTCACCTAACTATCCTGGAAATTTTGCCGAACCCCTGCCTTTCTGTAAGGAGGGTAGGGATCTTTAACGTGCCCAACATCGCAATGACGCGGGACCGACGGCTTTACGCCCCCTCCGAAAGGCGGAACGTGCATACATTCAAATTGCTCAAATACAATGCCAGAACCTCGGTTGATGTTGACTTTACAGTTTGTACTGAAAAAGTGAAAGGAGTACCCTGGGATCGAACCCAGTACCCTTCGGTTCAGAGGCACACGTTCTTACCCCTGAACCACCGAGGTTCTTATGTGTATAATTCTAAAAGAGTAAAAACAAGTTTTCAAGGAACATTTTAAGTCTGCTCCACTACAGGAATACTATTTTGAAATCTATAAACAATTATTTCACCTTTGAGAAATATTTCCGGGTCTGGATGTGCACCTGATCGATATTAACATAACTGACGTCAGTGTCTATAACATTAAAAAAACTAATTTTAAAATATTAAGAGGGGGGTTCAATAAAATGCTTAAAATACACTATATTTGTAGCTTGTTGAACTGTCCCAATTAAAGCCTTAGACTGAAAATATAATATATAATAGCTAGATTGAGGTTTGAGGAAGGCAATAAAGATTTTTGTAAGCAAATATCACGTTTATAACGAAAATACAACGTTTTTGCCAAACCATGATTTGACAATTTTTTGTCACAGAATTAGCTCAAAATCACTCTTTGCCTAGATTGGGTATCCAAGAATAAGTTTCTTAAATTTCAGGTCTTTTGGATTCCAAATAAAAACGTAATGCAAAGTGAAATGTAAAATATGACATACCATAATTATTTAGTCAATATGTCTTGTCAAACTAGCGCGTTTCGGCACCATCCGTAGACCAGCTATTTTCTAAAAGATGGCGCACTAAAAATGTGATTCCACGAACGCATTTCATTTTCATTTATAATATGTCAAATCATCTTTAAGGTTAAATGCCATTAGTGACATTTGAATGTTATCAGACCGAAACAGTCTACACTCGAATATGTTTCAGCGATCGGCGAAATAAATCAATCAATTCTGCAATTTGCTATTTAGCTAGCCACTTACATATAATTTCCGATACTAATTTCCTGACGGTAAGGTGCCGTATGTGTAAATACAATGTAAAGAATTCGTTTATTACGAAGCGTCGGTAGCTCATTGGAAGAAAACTTTGCCTGTCAAGCGGACGATGCTGGTTCGAGTCCGGCCCGGTCCGTTTATCCTTTTAGTAAATTTTTATTAGGAAAAATTAACTAAATTCAAATGGAGAGGTATCTATGGTAAGATTTGACAAACATTTTTTCAAAATAGGACCCATAGGACAAATATCCTGGGTCAGTTTCAATTTTTATATGTTTATATAAATATAATATAAATAAAAATGTTAAGTTTTCTTTCGAAAAAAATGTTTATCTCCGAAAATTACAAAGCTATTTTGATGAAATTTATGTGAATATGTTGTCTTGGTAAAGGCCTTACCACGTGCCAAAATTCAACCTTCTAGGTTTATAGAAAATTGAGTTATTCAAATTTGAAGCATTTAATGAAAATTGATTACCATAACGCACTTGCTGCGTCCAGACTTTTTTTGCTTCCGCGACTTAAGCGGTTTGACCTTTGTTTTTTTTTTAGATTTAAAAATGGTTAATCTTGCTGGTGCGTATGGATGCAGTAATGAATATAATTCACAAAAACTAATTTCTTTTTTTTTTGTGCAAGTAAAAGATATTTAACGGTAATTATGCAGATGATCGGCATACGTGATTTTTTAAAAATCTTTCACTAAACATGCTTAAAAGACTCAATGTGTGCATAAGCAACAAGAGATATGCTGTGGAATCAACCCCTCCAAAAGTTACGGGACCTGGAGTGAATAGGGATGCTCGGCGGAGAATGAAATATAAAGGAAAAATCAGTAAAAACAACTTAGTTCGACCTCTATAAGCAGCCTTTTCACTTTTTGTATCAACACTTTCTCCTAAACATGTTTTTCCCCTGCACCACGTATATTTGCTCCTACTCCTCCGCAGCTTTTTGGGGATTGAAGGGACACCATTTTTCATGTTTATGCACTAAACACTCTACGAAGCAGACCTGAACGACCTAACCTGACCTAACCTGACCTGACCTGATCCGGATCCTTACCTAACCCTGTACTGACAAAAAAAACGTAGAAGAAAACCGAAAAGCAGAAAAACATGCATTAAAAAAAATTTCTTATGATTTAAAATATTTTTGATGCCGCTAGCTATTCCTCGAGACAGTATCAATGGGCTCTATCCTGAACTATATAAGCTACAAAAACAAATTTTGTTAAAAAATAAAAAACTATTGTGAAAAATCAAAAGCGACTACTTAAAAACTCAAAGACGCAGCAAGTGCGTTATGGTAGTGAATTTTCATAGAAATGATCTGGCACCAAATATTTTATTATAACTTTTTTTTCTTGCAACATAGAAATCTAAATTTTTGTGTATAGTTTACTTTTTATATCGTAAACCTACCTACCAAATTTGGTTATCATAGCTTTTTTATTTTTTGAGATAAAAATTATTTTCGAATGAAAACTCAAAATTTTCCCGGAAAACCTCGTCCGATTTTCCTGACTAACGAACTTATCCAAGCCACTTACAAAAGGAAGGTACATGCCAAATTTTATCAAAATCGAGCCATTATTTTTTGAGTTATCGGTGTGATATATATATATATATATATATATATATATATATATATATATATATATATATATATATATATATATATATATATATATATATATATATATATATATATATATATATATATATATATATATATATATATATATATATATATATATATATATATATATACAGGGTGTTTTTGAATTGATGCGAAAAATTTCACAGGGTGATTCTTTGGCGAAAAATAAGGGGTGACTTTTCTATAAAGTTTTTCTTGAAACCCCTTCTCCTCTAAGTTACAGCCCTTTGAAATTTTGGCAAAAAAAAAGTTTTCATTAAATGTCTCCGTTATGGAATAAATTTAAAAAACGAAATTTTGCAGATGCATAAGGCTAACAAAATGACAGTTTTAAAAGGATTTTATAACCCCATAATGTTATCACAAGAGGGTAAAAAAAAACTACCCTTACATTGTTTTTATCAGTACTTTTTTTTGTGTACCGTTTTCTATTGAAGAAAAATGATTTAGAAAGAAGGGATCATTTAGAAACTTTTTTATGTCCCGACATTTTCTCATAAAATTGTTAGTTTCATCATAAAAAAAAATAAAATATTACTCAGATCGATGTCACATGCATTTACATAGTTATTTTATGTTTTTGTGATGAAACTAACAATTTTATAAGAAAATGTCAAGATAAAAAGTTGCTAAATGAATCCTTCTTTCTGAATCATTTCTTTTAATAGAAAATGGTATACACAATAAAAAGTACTGATGAAAAATAATGTAAGGGTAGGTTTTTTCACCCTCTTGTGATAACATTATAGGGTTATAAAATCCTTTTCAAACTGTCATTTTGTTAGCCTCATGCATCTGCAAAATTTTGTTTTTTAAAATTATTCCATAACGGAGAAATTAAATGAAAACTGTTTTTGCCAAAACTTCAAAGGGCTGTAACTTGGAGGAGAAGGGGTTTTAAGAAAAACTTTATAGAAAAGACACCCCTTATTTTTCTCCATAGAATCGCCCTGTAAAATTTTTCGCATCAATTTAGAAACACCTGTATATATACCTATATAATGAGATATTTCGTAGCTGAATTTTGTATTAGGAAATAAATTGTGTTATTCACTGGCGAGTATCAGATATTTAAAAATTATTTGTGAAAGCCTTCGCAATTAGTTTATTGCTTCCCCAATCACTGAAAAGAATAAGTACATGTAACGATACAATAATTAATATAGGAATGCACAAAACAACTTACTTACAAGAAATTGAGAAAGTATTTTGTACCTTTCTATAATAATTATTGAATTTTTACTTGTATTCTTTCCTTTTAGTGACTGACGAAGCAGTAATGTATAATAATTATCACTGCGGAAGCTTTAAAAAAAAGAGTTTTTTAAACAGCTGATACGACTTTTTACGTTTTGAGGAAAACCCCTTTTTTTTTAAATGCCTCTAACTTTTTTCTTTAAACTTACAGACCCAAATTTTGGTAAATGGTTCACCCTTTATATATATATATATATATATATATATATATATATATATATATATATATATATATATATATATATATATATTCCCGTTTTGAATGTGTGAAATAGTGTAGGTTCTGTGGCGGACCCGCTTAAAACTTATTGAAATTATTGATATCTCGACGTTTCGACAAATGGGCTATATTGCTTATGAAGATCGGAATGAGTGAAATGCAGAAATCAAGTCATTTAATCACCTAACTATAATAAGCCAAGAAAAATTTCTTTGATTTTAGATGACCGCCAATTTTAAAATAAATGCGTTTAAAAAATAAATGAAACAAGAGTATATATACAGAATTGTCTATAAATATTTGCAAAAAACTAATAACGAATGTATTTTCGTGTCAAAAATTAAAAACAAACAGCTAAAAATAATGTTAGAGTAGTTATCCCAATCATGTTGGTTTTATAATCATCTGACTCCAAAGTATCGACTGCATACGCGCCAAAACGTTAACACGTTTTGGAACAAATATCATTGGAAAACGTTTAAAATTCTAGATGCAATAAAAAGAAATAAAATAAAAAAGGTGCCTGTTACAATATATAATTATTATGTCTTCGACAAATATAAAATGAAACGCATATATTCTATCAAAAACTAGAGTACAACCTCGTTTAAAACTGATGTCTACATACTACATAAGGGTATAAGGGTATTGCTTACATTTAATCCATCTGATTATGAACTAGAATAGGGAAATGTAATGTTTATAACGTTGTTTTAGTTTTTTTCTAATTTATTAATTTTACGCCTTAATAATAACAGAATACCTACTTATTAGTTACAGGATACTAAACATTATGGAATCGCTCAGAGTTATAAACAGTAAATCTCTGCTTTCTCTCTTCGAACTTTATTATGAGAAGGTTGAAACTCGCGCCACATGTTTCGTCGTATTTGATTGGTTCCGCTTACTGTCAGATTTGAAGGAAGGGATGTCAAATTTCTTGTTGGCGGTGTAGAATTAAAATGAGTTTATCCAGTGATAATATTATAATATGCATCTTTGTAAATTGACAAAGGAATGTAGGTTACTAAGTTACGGCTCACGTTGCTAAGTAATTTATGCGTCTCCTAGCAACCTAGGATACACACAATGTAAATTGCTGTTTCATTCATAAATCTTAGTTACTAGGCGATTGGAGTTAATACCTATTGAATAAACACATTATTTCTCATGGTTCTGAGCAATGCTAATATTTTAAAAATATTCAAGTATTGATACAGTAGCCCCCCACAAGGATATTTCAACAACTACCACTTTGAATCATGCTCTTAACTGATTTCAGATCGATAACTTTAATGTTAATTCCTTCCTCTTCAACATCTTCAATAGAACAAACATATTTAGAAATAGTCGTATTACATTTTCCCACTTTGGACGTACTTAAAACAAATTTTCCAACAAACAACTTTGATATATCTTTAATGGGTTCCACAGATTGCGCCATTTCCTTGTATTTCATCGCCGGAAGTGTCATCACCGCATTCATATGTATCACTCACGTCCGGTGAATCTCATTTACTTATCCCCATTTTCAATTTTTTTTCTTGATGCTTGAATTTTCAGAAGTGGCTGCATTACTATGTTCTCTTTTTGTTTTTCTTATTAGCTAGCCCCGTAGTTATTAGCTTTGGTTTTTTCTCTGCCTCCTTTATTTAGTCTTAATATCACGTCGTTAAAAGTCAACACTTCACCATAAGATTGGTGTTTCAGTCTTGGAATTATAGCTTTGTTTACTTGTTCTTCATTATTATTTGAAGTCGGTGGTTCAGTTTGTTTTGAGATACAAAATAAAAATAGACTATAAAGCAGATGCATGTTTGCGGCTTATAGACTTCTGTTAATTTGCTAGAGCAAGTTGTTTGTGGTGACTCTAGTTTTGGCGGTTTGTTATTAAACTGACTATGTAAGATTTCGTCATGTCTTTTATGATAACTCCTCAATAGTATTGCTGATGGAGATAAAGTAGTTATAGTCACCGACATAGATTTTTCCAAGGCCACTTCCACTTCATCATTATGCTGGAC
This sequence comes from Tillus elongatus, assembly GCA_964006375.1. Taxonomy (NCBI): domain Eukaryota; kingdom Metazoa; phylum Arthropoda; class Insecta; order Coleoptera; family Cleridae; genus Tillus; species Tillus elongatus. Next base: position 247,127,440 of record OZ023262.1, on the reverse strand, counting down.
TTAGACAAATTACTTGATTGACCTCAACATTACTTGCAACACGTTGACCACAATGGTTCTTGTAACTCAAGTAAGGACTTTCTTTTAGTCTTGGGGCGTTTATTAATATTTCACTGCCTGATTCGTTACATCTGCCTCATACGTTTTTATATTCAGTAGGTTTAATTCGTCGTTGGGAAATTATGTGCTATATACCGGATACATACCAGTATTCGCAAACCAAGAAATAAGGTTTTTTGCTTTCATTGATTCATGCCACACAGTCCCTGGCAACTTAGCAAAATGCTCTTTTGTGAGTCTTCCGCTGGCATACGACAAATTTGCTGTTTTTCGTATGCCACGAATTTCTCTTTCCAACCAGTTTCTACAAGTCCACAAACGGTTTTATCTAATAGCAGGAATCGGACAGCCAGATGACTGGGAAATGTTATCAGTATAACGTTGTTCTTGGTGGATTCTTCAACCAGTCGAACGCTTATATAGCTACAGTGTCCATCATAAAGCAGAAGTATTTTCTACCGGGAAACATTTCTTGTGACGCTTAGCTTGTTGGTAAAATGGAGGAATGCAGTCTTAAACCGCTAATAAAATTTGTGTTCCTGCATCCAGGCGTTCTAGTAGATAGTGTGTACTGCTTACACCTTTTTACTAAGCTACTGGATGTAGTGCAGCCTAGGCCAAGGTAGACTTCAGTGGAGATATTCGAGTCCAATTGAGCCTAATGGCAGAATGGACCATTCTACTCCCTTGGCCCTGTTTTCTGTATTTGGACGGGGACGGTAAAGATTAATAATGCATTGTCTATTTACATTATTTATTTTCATTTTTTCTGGGGAATATCTACATGTTAAATTAACTTAAAAGTTATTTTTAAAGTGAAACATTGATTACCGGAGAAATAAATATCACATTAAACTGTTCTACAGTAGATAATAAATTGCGTAAGAGGTAGCAGACGAAGAGGGAGATAGATGTGCGGTGTACCTAACACTTTTAGGCCGGACAAGCAAAATGAAAACAAGCTAGAACGACAGCCGACCGTTGTGGATAAACAAACGCGACACTTTAACCGGTGCCACAGGCAAGCTCTTGGCTGAAAAATGTGTTGTGGTGCATCGGCTTCTCCAAAGTGAGATGATAAATTTCGTAAGCGGTAGCAGGTGAAGAGGGCGATAGATGTGCGGTGTACCTAACACTTTTAAGCCGGACAAGCAAAATGAAAACAAGCTAGAACGACAGCCGAACTTTGTGGCTAAACAAACGCGACACTTTCACCGGTGTCACAGGCAGGCTCTTGGCTAAAAAATGTGTTGTGGTGAATCGGCTTCTCCAAAGTGTATCGGTTACTCATCACATGTTCCGATCTTCACTTAGTGAACCATCATTTTTCTGGTGTAAACAACCGGGACGTTTTACGATCTCGATAGCTTCGCGGATAATTCTGGTTTTGAAAATTGGAGCAACCAAAACCAGGTTGGCATTGGCGAAGTCTATTTTGTGGTATGTGTGAACATGATGCATGTGCCGATGAGGGGTCAGCTTTCCTAAATGCGAGAGTATGTTTATATATTCTATTGTGGATACGTCTGTTTGTTTGTCCTATATAAGTTTGGGAGCACTCGGAACCAAGGAATTTCGTAAACTCTATGAGATTTGTTCGTATCGCTGGGAGTTTTTACAATACTTGACAGTTTTTGTTCTGTTCTAGAATTTGAACCACGGATTTAGTTGCGATGAGTGATGACAAATAAAAGAAAATTATTTTTTTATTTCAATGGTTACCTGGATTTGGTGGTTGATGTTGTTTTGGTAAGAAAGAAATTCGTCCAAAGATTCTTTACCGTGTGTCCAGATAGCGACAGACAACGTACCTTAACCAGCAGGTTGGATGTATTGAATTAAGCGCTTCTGTCACGAGATTTTCCATGAAATGTAGCTAGTGAAGGAGAAAGTGGTGAACCCATTGGACCACCTGGAATTTGTTTGTAAAATTTGTTTTAAAAAGGCAAGTAGGTATCAGACATACAATCTTCTAGAAGGGCTAGGGTATCTGGTGAAGTATTGAGTTTATTTTTATAGTTTCGGAGGTTTCAGATAGAGCTGTATTAGCGAATAAGGAAACGATGTCGATGCTAATAGGGATGACGTTTTGAGAAATGGAGCTGTTTTGGAGAACTACTGCGGCCGTGGCATTATGTCTGAGCCAGTTAATTAACTTTACGTTCATACCTTGGGTGGAAAAAAAAGCTACCTTTTATTTGTACAGGTATTTAAAATTTTTGAAATGTTTTCTGAAATGGTTCCAAAATAAGTTATCGAATCGTATCTGTTGTCTTCTTTGTCTCTATTATTTGGATAAATTAAATGAATCGCTAATTTGTATTCTTGTCTCTCTATCATTTTAACAGAGTAGCCATTATTAAATGCTGTTTGCTTAATTATTGAAATTTCTTTTTCGAAATTGTTTTGTGACATAGGTATTGAAAATGCACGATGTATCATAGAATGGTAGGCTGACAGCTTCTGTGAAAAAGGGTGACATGAATCGTATGGTATGGTTGTGTCAGTGTAAGTTGGTTTCCTATATCTTGAAAAGTCAAATGAATTATTTTCTAACTTTCTAATTGTTAAGTCTAAAAAATTTATACAACTGTTAGCTTCTTCTTCTAAAGTAAACTTAATATTTGTGTGAAAGTTATTAATAAAATTTAAAAATTCATTTAATTCTGTATGGCTACCTTGAAAACATGCTAAAATATCATCTACGTATCTTTACCAAAAGACAATATAATACGAAAGTTCTGATGTTAAAATTTGGTTTTCTAAGTTTTCCATAAATACGTTGGCTAATAAAGATGACAACGGACTACCCATAGGTAGACCTTCATTTTGCATATAAATTTTATTATTAAATTTTAAATAGTTTTGTTTTACACATTCGTTAAAAAGATTCATTATTTCTTGTATTTTTATGACATTTACGTTCTTTTCTATTAAAACGTTTTCTAATAGAGGTAAACATTCCCTAGGGGGTATCTTAGAATACATGATACAAACATCAAACGAGAGTAATTTACTATTTGTGGGAATAATTAAGTTATTTAATTTTTGTGTAAGTTCATAAGAATTCTTGACTGAATATTTTGGAAAGTAATTGTATTCTCTAATAAGTGAAACCAGTTTGCTCGCTATTTTATGATTAGGTGTATTAACATAGCTAACTACTGGCCTCACCGGTATATTTGGCTTATGAATTTAATTTATCCAAGTATTAGAGATAAAGAAGACAACAGATACGTTTCGATAACTTATTTTGGAACCATTTCAGAAAACATTTGAAAAAAAAATTTAAATACCTGTACAAATACAAAGGTAGCTTTTAAATCTTACAACACGACGCGTGATTTGCTATTTAACGCGAAAGAAAAATCTTGTTTAATGACAAAAGCTGGAGTTTATAAATTAGCTTGTACACATTGTAACGCAATCTACGTAGGTCAAACTTCTAGAAATTTTAACACCCGATACAAAGAACATATTTCTGCATTTAGAAATAACCACGCTGACAAATCTACATTTGCATAACATAGTATTGATACCGAACATAGACCTACAGTAAATAACCGCATACAACCACCACATTTTTATAATGACAAACGTAAACTAGACTTTTTTTGAAGCTTTAGAAGTCAAAAAGCACACACACGACAATAACTACCTTGTTTTAAACGAGCAAGCTGATTTAATGAATTCCCCTTTCTTGGATATTCTTCTTTCTAATTAAATATGTCAAAGAAAATAAATGTAACTATTATTTCAAAAAAGTAATAAGATAATGAGTTGATGTATGTCGATAGAAAATGCTTTTATACTGTTACTGTTTAGTTATTTTATTGTTGTAACTGTTATCATAGTTATTATAGGCTAATTCTATTTTTATGTTAAATATTGACATACATCACATAGACATTTTGAAAACCTCATCTGTCATCTGTGTTTCATTTTATTTTCAATTTGATAAATTTTTTGATCAAAACATCATATCATAACATAGCAACAGATCTTTATTTGTAGTTGTCATGATTTCGTACTAATTCAATTTTTATCTGTCTGAAAATGCTGTCAAGCAGCGAAACTATAGTCACAGAAACGTTGAAGAACATCCTAGAACATCCAGAATTCGTAAGGGCCACTTGCTCCAGTTAGCTTACGCGCTGGTTACGTCCTTCACCTACAAAAACGAAAACCAACAGTGAAGCCAGAGAAGTAGTCTCCGAGTCTGTATGTAGTACGGACAATTTTCACCAAGTAAGGGCAACAACAATCAATGAAGTTAGTTAGTTAGTTAAATGAGCTACCAAAAAGCCAACAAATTAAGGCAACCGCATGTCAACTGAATGCGTCGACAGAATCAACGCTTCAAGAGACGTTTTAAAAAATACACACCAGATACACCCCTACAGTCTGCTGTATTGCAAGAGACGGCCATCAGAAGCTTTCTCTTTCAATATGTTGTTCTCAAAGCGGACGTGACTAGAATATTGTTTATGTCCTGAACATCAATCGATCTTTGGAAGCACAGCCATTTTGCACAGTTTCTTTTACTTTGTACGTCTTGGAATATGATAAATTATTAAAGCCGCAGATTTCAATTAATCCGAACTATCTCCGCTGGTCTGCAGAAGTATCAGTTTTTTATTTTTCTCATCACGTTTATGTCGATAAATTTTACGATTGAGTAAGCTTTTAACAAAAGGAAATACATTTTTTTCGTAGACCACACTCTGTTAAAATGAAATACGTGGGTCACTGTTGATAAATTTAAGATACAAAGGACTGAAATATTCAATGTCTTCTAAGTATGTTCTCATTTTGATACAGCTACTAGTCTGCGTTTATATTGTAAAGCAGTCTAAAATTTATTATTGTTTAAAATATTTTGAAAATTGTCTCGTATGGCAGATAGCTCGTGGAGAAATTGTCCAAAATATTTTGACAAAAATGAAATACGTGGGTCACTGTTGATAAATTTAAGATACAAAGGACTGAATTATTCAATGTCTTCTAAGTATGTTCTCATTTTGATACAGCTACTAGTCTGCGTTTATATTGTAAATCAGTCTAAAATTTATTGTTGTTTAAAATATTTTGAAAATTGTCTCGTAAGGCAGATAGCTCGTGGAGAAATTGTCAAAAATATTTTGACAAAAATGAAATACGTGGGTCACTGTTGATAAATTTAAGATACAAAGGACTGAATTATTCAATGTCTTCTAAGTATGTTCTCATTTTGATACAGCTACTAGTCTGCGTTTATATTGTAAAGCAGTCTAAAATTTATTATTGTTTAAAATATTTTGAAAATTGTCTCGTATGGCAGATAGCTCGTGGAGAAATTGTCCAAAATATTTTGACAAAAATGAAATACGTGGGTCACTGTTGATAAATTTAAGATACAAAGGACTGAATTATTCAATGTCTTCTAAGTATGTTCTCACTTCGATACACCTACTCAGTCTGCGTTTCTATTGTAAAGCGGTCTAAAATTTATTGTTGTTTAAAATATTTTGAAAATTGTCTCGTATGGCAGATAGCTCGTGGAGAAATTGTCCAAAATATTTTGACAAAAATGAAATACGTGGGTCACTGTTGATAAATTTAAGATACAAAGGACTGAATTATTCAATGTCTTCTAAGTATGTTCTCACTTCCATACACCTACTCAGTCTGCGTTTCTATTGTAAAGCAGTCTAAAATTTATTATTGTTTAAAATATTTTGAAAATTGTCTCGTATGGCAGATAGCTCGTGGAGAAATTGTCCAAAATATTTTGACAAAAATGAAATACGTGGGTCACTGTTGATAAATTTAAGATACAAAGGACTGAATTATTCAATGTCTTCTAAGTATGTTCTCACTTCCATACACCTACTCAGTCTGCGTTTCTATTGTAAAGCAGTCTAAAATTTATTATTGTTTAAAATATTTTGAAAATTGTCTCGTATGGCAGATAGCTCGTGGAGAAATTGTCCAAAATATTTTGACAAAAATGAAATACGTGGGTCACTGTTGATAAATTTAAGATACAAAGGACTGAATTATTCAATGTCTTCTAAGTATGTTCTCACTTCCATACACCTACTCAGTCTGCGTTTCTATTGTAAAGCAGTCTAAAATTTATTATTGTTTAAAATATTTTGAAAATTGTCTCGTATGGCAGATAGCTCGTGGAGAAATTGTCCAAAATATTTTGACAAAAATGAAATACGTGGGTCACTGTTGATAAATTTAAGATACAAAGGACTGAATTATTCAATGTCTTCTAAGTATGTTCTCACTTCCATACACCTACTCAGTCTGCGTTTATATTGTAAAGCAGTCTAAAATTTATTATTGTTTAAAATATTTTGAAAATTGTCTCGTATGGCAGATAGCTCGTGGAGAAATTGTCCAAAATATTTTGACAAAAATGAAATACGTGGGTCACTGTTGATAAATTTAAGACACAAAGGACTGAATTATTCAATGTCTTCTAAAGTATGTTCTCACTTCGATACACCTACTCAGTCTGCGTTTCTATTGTAAATCAGTCTAAAATTTATTATTGTTTAAAATATTTTGAAAATTGTCTCGTATAGCAGATAGCTCGAGGAGAAATTGTCAAAAATATTTTGACAATCACAGGGTGGTCCATAAGTAGTTGGTGATCCCTACAATTGTCTTTTCGAGCACCCTTATATTATTGCATTTTTTATCGAAATATGATTCATGTTTGTTGTAAGAAAAAAAATCGAGGCGCAGTAAGTGCGTTTTGGTAGCAAATTTCCATTATCTCCTTCAAATTTTAATAACTCAATTTGCTATTAACCTAAGGTTTGTTGGCTAGGAAACCAACATTTTAAGTTTATTTTGATAAAATATGGTACATTGTTTATACTATATAGACTATACCTGTAACCAAATTGATGCCTGCTTGCATTAGTCATATTTTCTATTAAAAACATTTTTATGAAAATTCACTTCCATAACGCACTTGCTGTCTCCAGACTTTAAATAAATAAAATATAATTTGCTTCCGTAACACCACACTGACAATTCTCTTAATTGGTATTTTTAATAAATAAATACTTGAAAGACACCGGTGTAAAACTAAAAAGGATCTGGACGTAGCAAGTGCGTTATGGTAGTGAATTTTCATAAAAATGTTTTTAATAGCAAATATGTGTTTTTTTTTTAAAGAAAACAGGCGTCAAATTTGGTTACCAGTATAACCTATATAGTAAAAACAATGTGCCATATTTCATCAAAATAACTTTATTGTTTGAAAATGTACAAAAATTTCCGAAAGTAAACTTAAAGTGTTCCCGAAAAACTGATTTCTTGGTCAACCTTATAGGTTAATTCCAAATTGAGCTATTCAAATTTGAAGCATTTAATGAAAATTTGCTACCATAACGCACTTGCTGCGTACCGAATTTCTTTTCTTACAAACATGCATTATATTTCAATGGAAAAAGCAAAAAAGCCATTAAAAAAATAATTTATATCAACAACGACTTATGGGCCACCCTCTGATTGTAGAAATAATTTTCCGGAAATAAAGTTAAATGTTGGTTTCTTAACCAACAAAACTTACGTTAATAGCAAATTGAGTTATTGTAATTTGAAGGATTTAGTGATAATTCGCAACCAAAACGCACTTACTGCGTCCAGATTTTTTCTTACAAACATGCATCATATTTTGATAAAAAATGCAAAAATGCATTAACGAATTTGTTTCACGAAAATTAGCTAAAAATTATAGACCGTTAAACCATAAACTTCACTAAACATACAGCGAAATCATCAACTTTTTTTTAACAACAATTTTTTTAAGAAAATTCACTAAAAGAAAATTTGAATCACCAACGACTTATGAGCCAGCCTGTAATTGTGAAAATATTTTTTAAGATGTAGCTCAAGACACCCTATAATTAACGTATACAATTTTTTTTCGTTACTTGCATAATAACGGATATATTGAGCTTTAATGATTTTTTACGAAAATTCGACAAAAATAATATACCATTAAACGATAAACTCTATAGCCAACACTACTGCCAAAGCATCAGAGAAAGGGTTTGTTTGAAATGAATTTTCTGGGAATACTTCGGTAAAATAAAGGACAATGACGATTGAAACTAAGAGTTCAGGCTTTGTAAAACATTCTTCTTGAGACATTTTCTTTCCATAGCTCATATTAGTTTCAGGTTCATTGCCTAAATATTACCAATTTTGACGTTTTAAATCGCGACTTTAACGTTTTGAGGAAAACTCAAATTTATTTATTTTTGAATGCCTGTAACTTTTTTGTCCTTTAACCTACAGAGCTAAATTTTGGTACGTAGCTTACCTATTATGATATAAACCAGTGTGTGCCAAATTTGGTTGCCTTTACTTTGTTAATTTCGGAGATATAAATTTTTTTCGAATTAAAACTCAAAATTTTCCCAGAAAACCTCGTCCGATTTTCCTGACTAACGAACTTACCCAAGCCATTTACAAAAGGAAGGTACATGCCAAATTTATAGATATAAACATAAAAATTGAAACTGACCCTGGATATGGGTTCTAGGGGTCCTAGTTTGCGCTCATTAGCAAAAATTTTATCAAAATTCAAAAGTCGGGATCTCCCCATTAGTGAATTTTTTCTACGAAAATTCACTTAAAAAAATGTGTATAAAACATATTTTAATCCTAAAGAATTCGATAAAACAAACATCAAAATTTCATTACTTAGGATTACGCCAGTGAAAATATACTGCTTGCGGAATTTTCGTTCTTAAACATTTTAACCAACGTTGTGAGTTAAAGAAGTAGATCAAAGCTTCTAAAACTAAACAAAGACACCCATTTTATACCATATATAAGCCGGTCCACCTACTAGGTAAAATGAGTTCAGAATAGGAGTTCAAAATAACAATTCAAATAGAGTTTAAATTAGAGCCACCGAAGTAATATTCAAATTAATTATAAATCAGTAGAAAACCGCCAGTACCGTTTATTTTCCTAAATCCGTGATTGTTTTTGGTAAGAAATATTTGCTTTATTTTTAATTTTTTATATATGTTTTCCGATTTATTTGCAAAACCATACATAGCTGTCCCAAAACTTGTTCGAACTATCTAAACTAATTTTATTTACCTTCTTCATATTTCATATATACAGAGTGTCCCTAATTTAAAGTTTTCTTAAATGAATTGACAGAATTTTGTCGGCCCCACTGTGCTTTTATTTTCTTTAATTGTCCAGGCACATACGAATAACTGAGGGTTGTAATACCACATACATAATTTCCTCTCATTTCTAGCTGTTTTCCATAATAGATCATAGTACTAAATAACAGTGTGCACCGTTGTGACTGTATGCACAATAAGCCAAAGGCTGTGGTGCTATCGGGGTGGCAAAGACGCGGACGAGCCCCAAGGGAGACAAAAAAAAAACCGTTGTGACTCCAAACTTCAAGTTAAAGTAGGTTGCCGAAATAACTTGGGATTTGGAGGACTGCCAATATTTTCCAATGTGTTATCACTCACTGGTGCCCCAGGTGTGGCCAGAGTGTTAGGACATTGCAAAATATCGTTCTTTTTATTGCCGTCATATAGTAAAAGCCTTTCTCAAAAACTGGGAACCGAACCAGCTAGAAATAAGAGAAATACCGCGACTAGAGTTTCCGGAAAACTGCATGCCTGGCCAAAACTGAAATAGAAAGCCCGTATTTTTGTTTTTATTTTCACACCCTATGCATACCAGTCAGCCAAGGTTAGAACCATATTTTAGGTATAAATATTTCCATTGTAAATAGAGTTTGCATATAATTTTGTGTGTGTATGTTTAATAATAAAACATTTGTCTTTAAAGCTCATCCTTTGCGTTCTTAGCATAGTTGTCAAGCCTTTGAAAAATCCGACCCCTGGAGACTAAGTACCTCCACTTGAGTTTTCCTGGGCACCATACACAGGGTGGTCTGTCAGCATCCGTCACTTTGGGCCTTCCACTTTCCCCCAAGAATCTTTCCAATTCTAGAGTAAAGTGGTGGCGCTCGTGATAAACTCGTTTCCGATCAAAGCACCGACCCTCTCGACCCTTAGAAGCAGGCGGTTACAAGTGGCTTGGATAATTTCGTTAGCCAAGAAACTGAGACCAGTTTCTCCGGGAACCTTTTGGGTTTCCTTTGGGAAAATGTTGGTATCCCCAAAAAACAAAGCTGTGGCAACCAAATTTGGTGCGCATGTTTACATTGCAAAAGGTAAATATATACCAAAATATCTCTAAATCGAAACGAAAAAAGTTAAAAGCATTTAAAGAAAAAATATGTATGCCATTGGTGCACAGATATTGACACAAAATCAAAATATGGTATGTGGTAAACAAAACCTATTAAATATTACAAAGTTTCTTTTTTCTTGGAGCAACGAGGTCAAGGACTACGAGAAAAATTACTTGAAAAATTTCAAAGTTTTTCTTCTGTAAATGTCAAAGTGGAAATTGTAAACGTGAAGGTTAGTATTCTTTAAATAAAGCTTCTAAAACTAATGTGGTTTATTATTGGTAAATATTGCAAGAAATGTATTTTAGACGGTTCTAGATTTATGTTTCAACTGTTCACTTTTCTCATTTAATTAAAATATTTGCAAAAAATGCATCTAAAATAGACCTAACATATTACAAATAAATAACTGAAGACCATTATGAAATATCTACGTTTTATTGTACTCCACTTTCCATGTTAGGGTGGTCTCGCTGTTAAGCGACTGGCACATGAGCGAAGTAGCGTGGGTTCAAATCTCAGTGGTGACTGAATTTTTTTTAACTTTTTTTTTGTCTTTAATTCAATTTTAACGTTATCTGATCAGATTATATAATGCATGTTTGTAAGGAAAACATTGTGTTTTGTTCACCCTTTTCGAGTTACTTGAATTGTTTTGCAACTTTTAACGTTTTTGACATATACCAAAAGTTGTCATACGGCGGTGATAGAAAGCGATGTATCATGAAAATGACGCATTCAAGGTTTTCGTTTATGTTATTCGTCGAAGAAATCCAGTTGTCACATACAGAGCGCTCTCAGATAATGGCTGAATTTAAAAAAATTCAAACTGCCGTAACTCAATTTTCGAATGGAACAGCCTGTACGTTATTTCAATTTTAATTACAGATTATGTATTTTATCAGTAAGTCAGTTTTCGCACAAATCACTTTTTCGTCAAACTGTTGTGAAATGTTAGTGATTAATAAGTAATTTTTGATAGGTTATTGTAAAAAAATGTTTGCGAATTCACATGAAAAATCTGTTTTCGAATTTTCGTGAAAAGAAATTTGTTTAGTAAATTGTGGTGTAAAAAACTTTTTACCTGGATTTCGTAAAAAGATCTTTTATATTCATTTCTTGTAACATCACTTCAGCCATTTATGAGCTTTTTTTTCTGAAAAAAAGGGCTAGTTTTCGTCACAAGGGTTGCTTGCAAATTTTCTTAATTTTTATTTTGAATTTTTGTCAAAAAGCTTTTTGTAAATAATTATATCTTGAAAAATGTAGTTCTTGTGTGCTTTAGATGTCTTGAATTGAATCGTTGGCCCGGAAAATCGGACCAGTTTATTCGGGTGTATTTTACTTATTTCGGAAAATTTTCATATTTTTGAAGCAATAAAGTTATTTTGATAAAATATGGTACACGTTTTCTACTATAAATCTTATACTTCTACCAAATTTGATGTATTTCATTAAACGAAAGACATATTTTTAGAAACATCTTTATGAAAATTCACTACCATAACGCACTTACTGCGCCCAGGCTTTTTTCGTTTTCAGGTTGACGATAATCAGAAATTTGAGTTATGGATTTTTTGGTTAACATTTGTTTTTAAATGTTAATAATTATTCCTTGAACTTTTAGGTCTGCCATCGTAAAATCGGAGTAAGGAACCACCAATAAATAAAAGAATTAAGGGAGGTAGTCACATTTAGGAAGATCTGGGCAATGCCATTGGCAATCAATGTATGACGTATACGACCGTAACAGATTGATTAGACTATGTGCTTGCTTTAAATGAGGAAAGTCATCCATTCAAGATTAACACGGTCCGGAGAAATCGATTACGGTGTATATGACCCCGAAAATATCGATGCAGTTCATGGCATAAAATAAATGAATATCTGAGACACTGGATGAACTGGTTCATTATATAGTTCACGACGCTTTAGACATTAAAAAAGGTTCTGCTAAAAAGATCCACACATGCCTGAACAGAACAAACAAGAAATATCTCTTGCGTTGAAAACCAGGATCTTCACAGCTTCCATCGCATCTTCTCTGAGGGAAAATTTAAGACCTTTTAAACTTGTTCTTTTAGTTGAGGTAGACGTAGCATTTAAGTAATTTGAAACTTAAATCACGGATGGTTTTCCATTTGGTTTGTGAGAAACAGCCTTGTCCTTAATAAGCAGAACACATTTTAGTAGTTTTCCCGTTCAAATGTTTTTTCGTAGAGTGGCCAGTAACATAATGTAATAATTCCCAGTGTTTGTCCTACCTTTATTTAGAAAGTTATGTCTTGATTACACCATGACAATCCAAAATACTGAAGTAAAAGCTTTTGCAGTAGATTTTTATACACTTAGACTCTGGAGAACCCGGTTTTTTTTCATCCATTCCATCGGCTGATGCTGTGTTTCTTCGCTTCCGATCCATTTGGCAAAAAAATTCATGTCCAAATCGGCGTGAGCTATGCCTATGTGGAATGCTTGGATTCAGTGCACCATCATATAATATCACGCCTTAAACTGCAACCATATTTTCAGGGACAGACACAGAAACCAGTCTCTTTGCGGTTTAGAAGTGTTCAAACCGGTCAGAGATGATCTCCAATGATTTTTTACCAGTCTTTGCTTTTAAATTTATTTGCGACTATTTGTTGGCATTATCGACATTTATTTTTGAAGCACGCCCTTGTTTGGGGGTGACAACCTTTTAATTGCATTTTAAATGCGACACATTTTTGGAAAGCATATTCAGCGTACTTTTTGATTGTATTAATTATTTTTAAGTTACCTTTAGCAAAAACGAAAACGATCGGCTTTTCATGAAATTTATTTGGGAAAATGGCAACATCTTACTTTCTTGAAAAGATGCTCGAGTTGAGCCCCTTGAATTTCTTGACAGTAGTAAAACCTTTCACCGAACTGAAGAATCGAGTTTTGCAGTGGTCCGCCAGGCACTTGTGTGCCATCACAATTTCGTCTCGCAACTGTTCTAAATTCGCCGGTCGGTCGTTGTAAATAATGCTTTTTAAATGGCCCCAGAGAAAAAAAATATAGTTGAGACAAATCTGGATACCTAGCTGGCCACTCAAGGGGTCTTCTTCTGCCTATCCATTTATTAGGAAATGTCACATTGAGGTATTCGCTTACCTCTCGACTGAGATAAGGTGGGGCTGCATCTTGTTGAAGGTACACATTTAGGAAATCATTTTGAAACAATTATCTTATACGGGGCACAATATCTTCTCGTAATAATTTTAGATAGCGTGGACCTGTTGAAGTTTCTTCAGAGAACAAGGGTCCAGTTACATTATGACTAACAATTCCGGCATATACGTTCAGTTTTTGAGGATATTGGGTATAAATTTCTTCCATCCAGTGGGGGTTACTGTCTGACTAATATCGAAAATTGTATCTACATTACCATTAAGGCAAAAGGCAGCTTCATCAGAGAAAACAACGTAGTTTAAAAAATGTCCATTTCGTTGAGTAATCTGAATTATAGAAATTACTTTTCCGGGTGCAAAATCCGCTGTACAGAACGTCTGGAGGTCTCGTTCGTTCTAGCAAGTTCCAAGGCAGACGCTTTGGGAGTTTCTTGTACAGCAAGCAATACATCCAGCGTCTTTCCGGCCGGACTTGATAATTTTTTTTACGCTCCCTGTTTCAGTAAATTTGTGAAGTCTGCTTACCGTCGACCTGTTAAGGGGTAGGCGGTCAGGGTGAACATCATTGAATAAATCGCAAACGTCATTATATGTTCTTTGACGATCCCCATCACCGATCATCCTTAAAACTTCGATACGTTCTTATCACTTAGAAAAGCCACAGCAGGAAAAAGTAAATTAACAAACACACTCATGTTTTAATCCACAAACCAAAACGCTGGCCACTGTGGGAAATCAGGAAAATAATTTTGCCAAATTGATTTTCTGGGTGAAATTATTAAAGAGTATTATCGCTTAAATAAATTCCATGTATGAAAGCACCATGTATTTTAGGCTTTTTGACAGAGAATAAACTACTTGCGGTCGTTATTTTACTTACTACATTTATTTTCATGAAAAGCAGATTGTTTCCGTTCTTGCCAAAGGTATTGCCACCAAATAGTCGCAAATAATATGTTATCCAATCCTACAAATTTTGAGTCCGATGCTTTCTCGGTTTAAAAGTTATGGCCTTGTTGAGTTACTTATGCGCCACCTGTAGAGTCGAGTGTCAAAGCATGCGGATCCGCCCAGGTATACGAACATTTCTAATAAATGATTGATGGTTACTATGGAATCGCAATATGACATTAAAACACCCCCATATATAACCAGATATAATTCCACCCACGTGTATATAGGAGATGGCGAAAATTAACTAAAACAAAGAGTTTAAGCAATTAAAATTCAAACTAGCGAAATAATTCAAGAGCACCTAAACCGAGAGACACAAATCATAGAAATATTTTGCTATGCACTTGGAAAAAGACACAAGCACTACTACAGTAAACAGCATGCGATTAATTCACCATTTATGCAATGGAAAGCAGATTACAGCTCGCAGTTAGTTACCTACCTAACAAACACATGGCAATTATAATAATCTGTTTAAAGTTTCTGCGCCTGGGGATGAGAGTGCATTTCGAATATTAACTACACCGCAGTACATTTAGTAAATACAAGCATCCTTATTTCATTTGTAGAAATTCAGGCGACTCTGATTTACAAGGTACAATATCAATTGAAAGCATCGTTCACACAAATCAAATGTAGCGGTTATAGAAAAATGTAAAGTCATATGCAGTACAAAAACCCCTTCCATTATAATGTTTTATAAACATTTTCTGTAGAAAGCAAAATTACAAACACATAGTAGGTAAGACACGATCTTTATTTTTATTATTTAATAATTTTAGGACCTTTTAAGCATATGACGTTAAACCGATAAACATTAGTAACACAAAATGGTAACAAATAAGAAATTGGCTCATTTGAGTTGTCTCTTGTCGTCTTAGTAAGTTTTTTTTTAACTTCTCAAATGAATGCGATAGGACCACTGGAGCCGATATGCGAGGTCAGTTTGAAACTACATGTGTGAAATAAGTACACTTGGAGAAACCCAAATCACCACAACACTTATTTCAGAGACCTTACGATCGTTTCGTTGACAATGTCAACATCTTCAGAGGAAGAAAAATTCTAAACTAAACAACTAGCTACCGTGTATTTATATCGCGTCAAGGTAAACGAACTAGTCCGAAGTAAAATTGTCGTCCAAGAACGATCGTTTGTTTATTGTGTAGTAAAACTACGAGGTCGAAGACCTGCTTTAATCTTCTGGTCGACAAATTGATGAGCCCTTATCGTATAATAGGTTTAAAGGAACCAAGTTATTTAAGGAATCTGCACGTTCCCTTTCGATCTAGAAATTTACTGGATATTGGATCAAGCCGACAAACATCTGGCGAGATAAACATCAGCTCCGCTAATCTTTTTTTAAAAATAGAAAACTGAAACCGGGTGTTTGCCTCACCATGTTAACTCTAACAAAGGATAAATAATTCAACTAAAATAATACATAATAACTATATTTATATTGATTTTAATTCTTCGTGACTGTATTTATATTGACTTCATAGATACAAACAAACGAACGGATCTTTAAGTCGAGACAAACTTAGAGATTAGTATATGTATGAACCGGCCGAGTTATTGACAGTACTTTATTATTCTACCAGACAAATTAGGATTGTTTAAGCGGTCAAATGCAAAGTGAAAATAAAGGGCTTGAAATTAAAGGTGCCGCACGATTCAATGAAGTTTTGTTCTTAATAGACCTTAATATAAAAATACTTTCTAATGAATCAAGCATAGTTTGATGTCTAACATTTTTGACAAGTTTCAAATTTTCTTTGTCAATGTGGTTATTATTATCCCATATATGTTGTGCCACACATGATTTGTCCACCGTACCATATCGTATCTGTGCGAGATGTTCACGAAATCAGGTGGCTATGTTTCTCCTAGTTTGACCCACGTATTTAAGATCGCAATCTTTGCAACTAATCTCATAAATACCGGACATTTTAGTGACTTTGTCTTTGTCTTTCGTATTACCCAACAAATTTTTTAAATTACTTTTCGTCGAAAAAGTCAAATGTAAATCGGCTTTCTTAAAAATACTTTCCAAACCTTTTGTGATTCGTGGTTCATAAGGTAAACACACAACTTTTCTCTATTTTATCTTTCTTAAATGTTGTACATTCAGATATCATTTTCTTTGTTCTGTGTTTGTTAACAAATTTATCTATTAAACCATCCGAGTAACATGGTCTGGTAGAATAATGAATTACAGTCAATAACTCGGCCGGTGTATACATTTACTAATGTCTACGTTTGTCTCGACTTAAAGATCGGTTCGTTTGTATCTATGAAGTCAATATAAATACTGTCACGAAGAATTAAAATCAATATAAATATAGTTTTGATGTATTATTTTAGTTGAATTATTTATCCTTTGTTAGAGTTAACATAGTGAGCCAAACACCCGGTTTTAGTTTTCTATTTTTTTTTTAATTTTTTTTTTAGCAAAGTTGATGTTTATCTCGCCAGATGTTTGTCGGCTTGATCCAATATAAACATAGTAAATTTCTAGATCAAAAGAGAACGTGCAGATTCCTTAAATAACTCGGTTCCTTTAAACCTATTATCCGTATATTAGATAAGGGCTCATAAATTTGTCGACCAGAAGATTAAAGCAGGTCTTCGACCTCGTAGTTTTACTACACAATAAACAAACGATCGTTCTTGGACGACAATTTTACTTCGGACTAGTTCGTTTACCTTGACGCGATATAAATACACGGTAGCTAGTTGTTTAGTTTAGAATTTTTCTTCATCTGAAGATGTTGACATTGTCAACGAAACGATCGTAAGGTTTCTGAAATAATTGTTGTGGTGATTTGGGTTTCTCCAAGTGTACTTATTAGTGCTCATCACAGGTTCCAGTTTTCACATACTATATGTGTGATTAGGCATATTATGTTTCATTGTTTTGCTGAAAATTTATTCTGAAAGTATTCTTTGATAGAACAAGCAGTTTTCGTGCAAAGGGCAAAAATGTGTCGGCATAAAGTTGGCTTATCTAATTTTGAAAAAAGAACAAGGCCCAATTGCATACAGCATTGTGAGATTGTTGACAGCTAACTCCGTTGTTAAATATGTCTGCTGTCTTATTATGAATTTTTTTCCGCATAGTCAGCCAAGTATTAAGTTATGCAACTGCATTTCTTAACGAACCGCTGAAGATCGATAATACAATCTGGCGTTTTTCTGATGCAGTTCTATCTTCATAATTGATTAGAGCATTCGAAATTCACGTGTAATCAATATTCGTAATTAAATTAGTGGCAGCTAAACGAGACGCGGTAATATTTGATAGAGTTCCAGTTACTGAAAATTATGTACAGCAAGGATGCTCATTTGGTGGTTAATTTAGTTGGTTTCTGCTACAGCTTTTTTTATATGAGACAATGAGTGTCGCAACCACCTAAATTAGTCTAGAATCAATATCCGGGTTTACTTTCAGTTTTTATCCGTTTGTATACAAGGTGACGCATTTCTACGGTAAGGCTCAATTTAATTGTTATTATACCAGAGACGAGAAGAAATTGTGTACGTTAATTATAGTGTCTTAAGCTGCATCTTATAAAAATATTTGGACAATCACAGGGAAGTCCATTAGTCTTTGGTGATCCGTAGAAATGCATTTCTACCGCCCTGGGCAAGGCTGAACTTTTTGCTTCGTTGTTCGCCGGCAATGCTACTCTCAACCCACCTCCAAATGTTCAACCACCAACAGTCACCAACGTTGCGCAGAGAATGACGGATATCATTTTCAAAACTAAAAAGAAAGATGCTCTCTTCTCTTAATACCAGGAAAGCCTCTGGCCTAGACGAGATCCCAGCAATTGTTCTCAAAAAATGCGCACCAAAACTTGCTCATGTCCTGACTCGTCTGTTTCAGACATCTTACAATAGAGGCATATTCCCTAGTAACTGGAAAACTGCTCGAGTACAACCCGTCCCCAAGAAAAGATCCAAAGCGGTTCCACCAAAACTCTGTACCTGGACAGCAAATTTCCTCTCCAACCGAAACATTTCTGTTGTCGTGGAGGGCCATTCCTCTAAACTATATCGAATTAATGCGGGAGTCCCACAAGGTTCAGCTTTAACCTCTACTTTGTTTCTTCTCCACATCAATGGCCTCCTCTCCAGCACATCCAACCCAATTCACAGTTACGCGGACGACAGCACCGTCCACTCAAATATACAATATTCTAAGCCTGTCTCTTTAGTCCAATTAGATGAGGATCGCAGACTCATGGAGGGTTCTGCTTCTGTGGATCTCCAAAAAATATTGGACTGGGGAGGTAGAAATCTTGTACAATTCAACCCCAATAAATCTCAGTCTTGCTTTCTATCTCATAAGAGATACACCAGCCCTAGACCCATCACAATGAACAACCAAGTTATTCAAGGTAATTAGTCCTTTTCACTTGTTGGCATTTCTGTGGATCGAAATCTCAATTGGCATCAACATGTCAAATCAATTGCAGAAGCGGCTGCTAAGAAATTAGGTTTCCTGTTCCGGGCTCGCAAATACTTGTCACCAGCTAATCTCTATACCTTATATACTTCACAAATAAGGCCAAACCTCGAATACTACTCCTACATCTAGCGTGCCGCTGCCGCTTCTACGGTCGCTATCCTGGACTCCATTCAGAAGAGAGCCATACATCTCATCGGTGACTCTACCCTCACCCAAAGGCTGCCATCCCTTGCCCAGCGACGTGCCGTTGGTGACCTCTCTCTCTTTTACAGATATCTGCACGGGCACTGCTCGGAGGAGCTTTCTTCCATAGTTCCTCCACCTGCTGCCCCCAACAGATCTACCAGGGGAACAGAGCGAATGCACCCTTTTACTGTCCAGGTCACCAGACATAGAACATCTTGTTATGCCCGCTCTTTTGTCCCGAGGACTTCCAAGTTGTGTAATTCCTTGCCGGCACAGGTTTTTCCTTCTCCTCCGAACCTCCAAACCTTCAACTCCAGAATTAACAACTTGCCTCTTTCCTCCTTGTCGACACCCACGGTACGATAGTATTTAGGCTGTGACCCCTCGTGGTGTGTTGTTGAAATTAATTTTTTTTTCAAACACCCTTATATTATTACATTTTTGCATTTTTACCGAAATATGATGCATGTTTGTACGAAAAAAAATCGTGACGCAGTAAGTACGTTTTGGTAGCGAATTTTCATTAAATCCTTCAGTTTTCAATAACTCAATTTGCTATTAACCGAAGGTTTGTTGGCTAGGAAACCAGTTTTCTCGGAAACATTTTAAGCTTATTTTCGGATTTTTGTTGTACATTTTCAAATACAAGTAATTTTAATAAAATACGTAAAACTGTTTCTACTATATAGGTTATACCGGTAACCAGATTGATGCCTGCTTGCATTAGAGTGACATATTTGATATTAAAAAGATTTTTATGAAAATTCACTTCCATAAGGCACTTGCTGCGTCCAAACTTTTTTAATTATAGAATTTTTACGTTATTTGACCAGGTAATGTAATTCCAACAAATTTTTGTAGCAAATTTTTGGTGAAAAAATCACTAATGAGAAAATGCGTACTTTTACAACTTTTACTTTAGTTTTAATAGGAGATTAGTTGTTGTTGCCCTTGCTTGGGGAAACCGTTCTAAACTTGTAATCATCTCTGTAACGGGTTTCGATTCTTACGGCATCGTCAGGCCGAATAATTATGTCTGTGAAGGCACAGAAAACGTCTTTATGCGTGTATTTGGATCAGACTGTATAATCTTGTAATTTATTTAATTAGCGAATTTTCATGCACATCATGTTCTACTGATAGCGAATTTTCTTAAAAAAAAACTTAGCGAATTTTCTAGTAAGAAAATTTGTTTGGACTTCCTCAAATTTTGGATCAATGTTTGTAAATGAAATTCGTGGAGAATGTTTTACTGAAGTTTTGTGCAAAAAAATTAATTGAGAGAATTTCCGTAGAAAATATTATCTGGATTTTTTTACGTAAAATTTTTTTCCATCCAATTTTTGTAGAATATATCTTCTTGCTGCGTCCAAACTCTTTATGTCATTTTGTTCAACAAAAAAATAGTGCTTCAATATGTGCATGTATCTAAACATTTGGATGCTTCAAAATTTAATAACTTAATTTGCTATGAAGCTAATTTAATAAAGAATTCAATTTTGGTGTATAGTAAGGTCTTTACCAGGGCAACATATCTACCAAATTTCATCAAAATAAGTTTGTTATTTTTTGAGAGACAATTTTTTTTAGAGAAATAGATATATATATATATATATATATATATATTTTTATTTAGAAAAACTGGTTCGATAGGGCCAGCTAACGAACTCATCTAAGATATTAATAAAGGAAAGGTACGCGCCGAGTTTCATCAAAATCGGTTAATTACTTTTTGAGTTATCAGATGGATACATACACATGCATACATACATATATATATATATATATATATATATATATATATATATATATATATATATATATATATATATATATATATATATATATATATATATATATATATATATATATTATATATATATATATATATATATATATATATATATATATATATATATATATATATTATATATATATATATATATATATATATATATATATATATATATATATATATATATATATATATATATATATATATATATATATATATATATATATTCGATAAAAAAGGACGGTCTAAATTATTGGGATTTCTAAATTTTATGCAAGAAGTTCACTTCCCAAGACAGGCCCCGCTGTTTTAAAGTCACTACCGTGAATAAAAATCCAAAATGTTTGGCTTAACACTGATAACGAATCACAAAAAATTACTTCCCCTAATGCGATTCCATTTTTTAGGTACATATTCTTAATGCTGTCACAAAATAAAATTAAAGTAAGAAAAATTAGAGAAAAGCCCAAGGTAAGACATAATGAAGAACATTAAAATAAACCATGCAACGCAATCGAAACGCTAAATTCCCTAATCTCCAAGTAAAAATTTATCATCTCGGTCATTTGTAATTACGAAAAGGAACGATTCAGAGAACTGCATTTATATCTCGTATCTCTGCCGGTTGGAACTGCAGCAATTACACTCCCCATTTAACTCTCTGGCCTCGACATCCGCTAACACTAGTAGTCTATTTATTTTCCTTTTAATGCCTGTTACGTTATGTGTTCATGTCTCCACACATTTTTACCTTTTAATTATAGCCTGGGGATGAGTCGACAAATACATATATATACAGAGGATATGAATGTGTGTTTTTGTGAAAAACACTCCCCACAGCTTGACATTAATTCCCTCATTCACTTCTTATAGGGCAACATGCTTAAACACATGCCAATTAACATTCACATCATCAAAGCCCTTCTTTGGCTCTCTCGGAAACGCTACGGTTTTGTGTGTCGGATGCTTTAGCTAGAGATATATCCTCCTATATGAAAAGGAATTTTGCGAAAGGAGAAACACGAATTTCATATATAAGCACAGAAGCAGAAAGAGATATGCTTCTGTGTAAACCGCCGGCTCGTTTTATTAGGAATTTTGGAGGACGTATTTACAGTGACGAACTAGCTAAAAATATTACGAACTTATATATATATATATATATATATATATATATATATATATATATATATATATATATATATATATATATATATATATATATATATAACGGCAAAGGTAGAATCCCTTGTTCTAAATAGAAATTTCTACATAACGGATAGGTTTCCACAGAGTATGTAGAGCAGAAATAATCATTCCTCGATTTTAACTAAAACCAATGGCCGCGTTCACCAGGCGCCAACAATTGCCAACAGTTGAATAGTTGTATCAAAAATGCGTTCACCAGCCCTGTTGAATTTCTGCTGGAACTTAACATTTGCCGATTTGTCAAAGCGGAATGACAGACAAACGTCACAAAATAGTGCATGAAATCAACAGTGCGTTCATCATTCATCAGTCTCCAACCGCTGAAATGTATCGCTACTCAGCAGATGGGCGCCAGCATTCCTTAGATTCTTTATCTCCTTTGATCTTATGCATAGTTTTGTAAAGCATCAAGAGATACTTTTAATCTTCTAAATTCATCAATATTTTGATTATGCTTTATTTTTTATTTGGTTTAATTCTCCGGAAAACACCAATCATATTCTTGCTGCAATATGTGATGGAAACGATTAAAGGACTCTTCAGCATTATTTATCTCTAGTACTGGCACCCAGTTAACTTTCGTTAACCTTTCAGCATAGAGTTGTGTGTTGATATTGTTGCGTTTTCTCCGGGTTCTGGATAAGTGAGACTTTTAATTTTAACAAAACAACTTTATTTACACTCTAAATATGGATACAATAAAATGTCTAGAATGTCTCTCTCACAAAACACTTCATTTACTGGCCTTACAATTACTACTCTCAACAAAAGTCACTAATCTGGTACTACAGTCACTACTCTCTACACTGCTTCTTCAAGTCACTACCACATTATCTTACTGAACTGAACTCCTCCGGCTGGCTTGCTTTCGCTTTTATATACTCGCCGTACCTTCCCCTCCTTTCTAGAGCATTCCATTCCAGAACGTTCCAGAACCTTCTTTTACTAGAAGGTTCTGTGAATACAGATCGGTCCCGTGTGTATACAGGGGGATGTATATACAGGATGATCCAAATGTGGTCACCACTCCTATGTTACACAAGAGGTGTTTCTCAAACTATAAGATCTCTCTGCGTATACAGGGTGTAAGGGTTTCTCTGCGTATACAGGGTGTATATACAGGGTGTTCGGAATGTGCAGACCTCAGTTATCCGTTCCGACGGGGTACAAGTTGGTAACTTCGTTATTTCTGGTCCTAGAGGGTTGAGACTTCGCCTGTGGGGGGTCACCCCAGACACCCCCAGGGGGGTGGGGAGGTGGTATTGCCAGATTGTGCAAAAATTCCCAGATGTTGGAGAAATTCTGGAGATGTGGCAACACCGCACCTACGTCTATTGAAGTGCTTTGTAACACTGCCCCCCTCCTTAAGACTGTTCGTCCCGAACAGTATTTACCGGCCACCAACTTGGGGGTTCGTTGCCCCGATAGGGACTCAACCTCTCTATGTGAACAACTTTGGGTTTAGTTCTTGGAGACAGCTGGATTCTGTAGACTAGGTCGTTAATTTTCTTCGTCACCAAGTATGGCCCTTCCCATGGTTTCTGAAGTTTGGGACTGAGGCCCTTTCTCCTTGTTGGTTGGTACAGCCACACTGCATCACCTTCCTTGAATGTATGGGGTGTTGCTCTGCGATCCAAGCGCATCTTCATCCGGTCACTGCTTAAGAGGAGCCTATCTCTGACACATCTGTGTATAGTGCGCAGTTTTCCTTCTAGGTCGGCGACATACTCAGGTAACGTAGCTAGGTCCGCTATGTCCTCGTTCGGTGGTGGTCTCGTCATGTCGATTGGTAGCCGCATCTCTCTGCCGGTCAACATCATGGATGGAGTGTAGCCGGTAGATTCATGCTGAGAGCTTCTGTAAGCTAGGAGGAACAGAGGTATCAGCTTGTCCCAGGTTCTCTGATTCTCGTCAACAAACATAGCAAGATACTGATTGATGGTCCTGTTATGCCGTTCTACCATCCGTCTGATTGAGGGTGGAGTTGCGTTGTTCTCGTTTTCTTTATGCCTAGCAAGTCCATTAGGCTCTTCCAGACCTCTGATTCGAAATTCCGGCCCTGGTCGGTGTGAATCTCCAAGGGTACGCCATGCCGTGATATGACATTTTCCATCAGGGCTTCTGCTACGGTCGTTGCCTCTTGGTTGGGGATCGGCGCAACTTCAGGCCATTTCGAGAAGTAGTCCATCGCCACCATTATGTATCTGTTCCCAGACTCTGTGATGGGAAAAGGTCCTGCGATGTCTACGGCAACTCTCTCCCACGGTGTACCTGAGATGTACTGCATCATTTTTCCTCTGGATCGGGTCTTTGGTCCTTTCTTTGAAGCACATTGGTCACACCTTTTGCACCATTCTTCCACGCTTCTTCGGCAGTTTATCCAATAGAAGCGGTCTCTCACTCTGGCAAGAGTCCTGTTGACCCCAAAGTGGCCTCCACTTCTACTATTGTGTAACTCTTGAAGAACACTGTCTATGCACTCACTTGGCACAACGGTCTGGTATATACAGTCTCTACCATCGGCAGTTTCCCATTTTCGAGTGATCATGTCATTCTTTAGACACAATGAGTCCCATTGTAGCCAGTAGCCTTTAACCTCCGCCCCAAACCGGGACACATCGTGCCACTCAGGTCTTTTCCCCTTTTGTAGCCATTCTCTAATATTTTTCAAGTCTGGATCTGTCTTCTGTGCGTCTCTGATGTATTCAAGATTTACGTCTAGATCGGTGTTATTCTCCTGTCCTGCCACCAGTTGTTTGATCTGATGAGTTACTTTGTCGATCTCTTTGTTCTCTTGCCGCTCGCAAAATTTACATTCATGCACTGAACATGGTCTTCTTGACAGGCTGTCTGCATTAGCGTGACTTCTTCCTTTTCGATGTTCAATCCGGAAGTCGTAGCTCTGCAGTTTCTCTATCCATCGTGCTATCTGTCCTTCGGGATTTCTAAAGTTCAGAAGCCATTGCAGAGCAGAGTGATCTGACCTCACGCGGAATGTTGTTCCGTACAGGAAGCTGTGGAAATGTTCGATGGATCTTACAACTGCCAGCAGTTCTTTCCGGGTTACACAGTAATTTCTTTCTGCTTTTCCGAACGTTTTGCTGAAGTAGCCTATCACAACTTCTTCTCCGGCTTGGAGCTGTGAGAGTACTGCCCCAATGCCATACTGGGAAGCATCGGTGCCCAGTATGAACAGTCCTTCGTCCCGAGGATAAGCCAGTATAGGAGCAGTGAGAAGACGATGTTTGAGTTCTCTAAAAGACTCTTGGCAATCTGGTGACCAGATGAACTCAACCTTATGTTCAGTCAGGCTATGCAGAGGTTTCGCAATGCTGCTGAAGTACTTCACAAAGCGTCGGTAGTAGCTGCAAAGTCCCAGAAAACTTCTGACCTCATGTTTGTTCTTCGGCACAGGCCAGTCTCTTACTGCCTTTATTTTCTCTGGATCAGTTTCTATCCCTTTCTCAGAAACGACATGTCCGAGGAAACTCACTTTCTTCTGGAAGAGGACGCATTTCTTGGGATTGAGTTGCAGATTGGCACCTCTCAGCCTGGAGAAAACCTGCTTCAGATTCGACAGGTGTTCATCGAAAGTCCTTCCAATCACCATGACATCGTCGAGATACACCAGGCATGTTTCCCATGTAAGTCCTCTCAGCACTAACTCCATTAGTCGCTCGAAGGTGGCAGGAGCATTACATAAGCCGAATGGCATGACCTTGAATTGGTACAACCCATTCCCGGTTGAAAAAGCAGTTTTCTCCTTATCATCTTTATGGAGTTCTACTTGCCAGTAGCCACTTTTCAGGTCTAATGTAGAGAACCACTTTGATCCGGCCAAAGTGTTCAAAGTGTCGTCGATCCGGGGCAGGGGATAACTGTATTTCTTGGTGACATCATTCAGCTTCCTATAGTCCACGCAAAATCTCATAGTGCCGTCTTTCTTGGTGACCAAAACTACTGGGGACGACCAAGGACTATTAGACTCCTCAATCACACCATCTTCCTTGCTTGGCAAAAGGCAGTCTTCTCGGCGGCTGTCTAATTGGTCTTGCGTCGCCAGTATTAATTCTGTGTTGCACTAGACTCGTACGACCTGTGATTTTATCTTGAGCGAAAATATCGGCCTCCTCCAATACGAACTTCAGGGCCATTTCCATCTCCATGTCGTTCAATTGGCCCCAAGAATTCTTGAACCGCTCTACCATTTCTACTGGCAGTCTTCTGTCTAATGCCGTGGGTGTCACCTTTCTTGACAACGTCACTCGGTCAATGGGCTCGCAAGTGGCGATAACCTCACCTTTCTTCAATGTGACCCTGTTAGTTTGCACGTTAGCCACTCTTATGGGTATTGTCCTCTTCGGGTCTACTAAGCATCGTGCGACGAGGGCACCATCATGTCTATATTTTAGGGGCTCCGCTATGAGAGCAGACATACCATCAAGTTTCTTCTCTAGTCTGGCTCTGACAATCTTCTCACTGTTACCAGGAATCCGTGTATCCTCGTCGACAATAAGTCTCACCCTGGGATTAGCTTCGCCTGCTGTTGGAGATAAATACAACTCTTCGTTACCGATTTTCAAGATCTTATTCTGGAAGTCTACTGACAGGACATCGAAATCTTCCATTAAATCCAGGCCCAGAATAAATTCGTCGACGATTTCTGCGACGACAGCCCTTACCTGTAGCTCAGTACTGCCCAGCCTAATGAAAACAGTGGCCTCTCCATGCACAGGTATCTTATCTCCTTTTGCCGTCTCCAACACAGGCTGTTTGTTGGTCGTGAGTGCCGACCTGTTTGGCAACATGTCTGGACGTACAACGGATCTAGTAGCACCAGTATCGATGGTGAAACTGCATTGTCTTCCGTCTATGCTGCCAGGTATAACGAGGCTCTCGCGGTAGCGTCGGATAGTGGAGACCCTGACCTTGAGGCCTTGGGTCTCGCATGCCACGTGTCGCCCACCTACACTGGCGTCAGGTCGTTTTCCCTGATGGCGCTCCCTGTTGGTATATTCTTGTCTTCTGCGAGCCACCTGTTGGGTTTGTAAGCACTGCCTACTTATGTGTCCTTTCCTACCACACTTGTAGCATTCTATGTCTGACCAATCTGCTTTCGTCCTACGTGCTCCAAGCGTTGCAGTGAGCTTGCTTATGGCTTCCTTCATCAACTTGATTTCTCGCCTTAGTTCCTCTGTCGTGTCTGCATGGTCCTCTATCTCCTTCACTTCGCGCAGCCTGTTTCGGCGAGGTTGAGATGCATTCTTGGCTGCTTCAAATTCCAAACCATAAATGACGCAGTCTGTAAGTGTTTTAAACCTTCCGAGCCTCAAAGATTGTTGCATCTCGTTGTCAAGTACCCCATCGATGAAGGTCTGGACGGTGATCTGGTTGACAAATTCTTCTGGGGCTTGGGGATATGCCAGTCGCACAAGTTTCTCCACTTCGGCACTAAATTCTTGCAGCGTCTCATTTGGCTTCTGGACCCTTGACTTTAGTTGTGTCTGGTAGACCTGGCTCATGTACTTGTTACCATATCTCAAATCTAGGGCCTGTATCACTGTTAAGTAGTTTTGCTGTTTCGACTCCGGGATGTTCTGGAGGATTTCTAGGGCTTTACCTCGAAGCGAGAGAATTAGAGCAGTTGCTGCCTGTTGTTCGCTCCACCCATTGCTGAGAGCTGCCGCCTCAAACTGCCTCCTGTACATGGGCCACGATGTTTCTCCGTCAAAAGTCGGCGGCTTCAAGGTTCCATGAGGCTGCTGCAAAGTCGGCGGCTTCAAGGTTCCATGAGGCTGCTGCACGATTGGCATATCTTCTTCCGGCCGATTTTGAACTGGGGACATTCCAGTAACTCCTCTTGGATGAGTTCTGTCAGTCTGGCCCATCACCTGCTCTGTCAGTTCTCTATGTCTGACTTCTGTGCCTTTCATCATCATCTTCATTTGTTCTTTCAACCCCTCCACTTCTTCCCATCGTTTGTTCAAATCCTCTGTTACATTTTCTACTTTCCTGTTTACCACTCCTATTGTATTTTCCACATCTTCTACTTTCTTGTCCACATTTTCTACTTTCTTGTCCACATTTTCTATTTGTTCGTTGATCTGTTCTATTTCTTCTTTTACACCAACTCTCATATTGTGGAACATACTTCGGAGGTCTTCTCTGTCTTCTTCGCGTTGCTTCTTGAGTTCTTCTTTATCTTCAAGACGCCTCTGTTCCTCCTCTTGTCGTCTTCTCTCGTCTTCTTCGCGCCGTCTTCTTTCATCTTCTTGTCGCCGTTGTTCGTCTTCTTTGCGTTGCCTCTTGATTTCATCTTTATCTTCTTGCCGCCGTTGTTCTTCCTCTTGTCGTCTTCTCTCGTCTTCTTCGCGCCGTCTTCTTTCTTCTTCTTGTCGCCGTTGTTCGTCTTCTTTGCGTCGTCTTCTTTCATCTTCTTGTCGCCGTTGTTCGTCTTCTTCGCGTTGCCTCTTGAGGTCTTCTTTATCTTCTTGCCGCCGTCGTTCGTCTTCTTCGCGCCGTCTTCTTTCTTCTTCTTGTCGTCGTTGTTCGTCTTCTTCGCGTTGCTTTTTCAGTAAGTCCATCAACTCTTTGATTTCAGCCATCTTGTCGTAGTCAGTCGATCTGGTGTTTACCATTTACAGCTAGCTTGCTTGTTCACTTCTTCACTCACTTATCCCACACTTCTGACACCAAATTGTTGCGTTTTCTCCGGGTTCTGGATAAGTGAGACTTTTAATTTTAACAAAACAACTTTATTTACACTCTAAACATGGATACAATAAAATGTCTAGAATGTCTCTCTCACAAAACACTTCATTTACTGGCCTTACAATTACTACTCTCAACAAAAGTCACTAATCTGGTACTACAGTCACTACTCTCTACACTGCTTCTTCAAGTCACTACCACATTATCTTACTGAACTGAACTCCTCCGGCTGGCTTGCTTTCGCTTTTATATACTCGCCGTACCTTCCCCTCCTTTCTAGAGCATTCCATTCCAGAACGTTCCAGAACCTTCTTTTACTAGAAGGTTCTGTGAATACAGATCGGTCCCGTGTGTATACAGGGGGATGTATATACAGGATGATCCAAATGTGGTCACCACTCCTATGTTACACAAGAGGTGTTTCTCAAACTATAAGATCTCTCTGCGTATACAGGGTGTAAGGGTTTCTCTGCGTATACAGGGTGTATATACAGGGTGTTCGGAATGTGCAGACCTCAGTTATCCGTTCCGACGGGGTACAAGTTGGTAACTTCGTTATTTCTGGTCCTAGAGGGTTGAGACTTCGCCTGTGGGGGGTCACCCCAGACACCCCCAGGGGGGTGGGGAGGCGGTGTTGCCAGATTGTGCAAAAATTCCCAGATGTTGGAGAAATTCTGGAGATGTGGCAACACCGCACCTACGTCTATTGAAGTGCTTTGTAACAATATCATTCATTGGTCTAATTTTTATGTAATTGTTACAGGGGGTGAAGGTGTAACAGCTAAGAGCTCCACTATTTGTCCCTTGTGGGTATCTTTGCGGCCAACTAAGCTAAAGCAACAAAATATGATATGTTCAATAAGTGACATAAGTACTGTCAAATAATGGCAGAACTATTCTTCACCACCCTCCTTCAACCCCTTGGTATTGGGTTGGGGTAGTTTTTGAAATGATTAATGTTTTTCCCATGAAGGTCTTAACATGAAATTAGAGTTATAAATTACAATCTATTCTCCTTCTTTTGGTGTGCCGTTCCTACCCAAAACTCACGTGGTTACCGAGATATCATCAAAATAATGCCATGAACACACAAAAATATTTTATAGTTACAAAAATACAAACACGTATGTATGTATGCATAAATTAACGTACTAAAACAGTTGCTCGAAATGATCACCGTTGACTTGCAGACACTTCCTTCATCTACGTTTTTTTTTTTCACGATGCATAGCTTTAGCCACTTGTTTAGGCTTGTTTTTTAAGAGCTTAAATGCCACTATGATCCGTTCTTTCAATTTATTAATGTTTTCAGGAGGATCTCTGTTTAAAAAAAACATATTCCTCTATAACTTCCCATATTGCGAAATCTAAAACGGTTAAGTCTGGTAATCTTGGTGGCCAACGAGTGGGACCATTTCTTTCTAGCCATTTTGCGGGAAATATGACATGTAACCATTCGACTACTTCATGGCCAGGAGCTGTATCATGTACATAGAGCATATTGCGACGCAGTGTCAATGGTAATTCCGAGATGAACTCGTCAAGCTGTTCCTCAATCGATTTGTTCAGTCAAGTTTTCTTCGTAGATAATAAAATTCATTTATGATAGAGCAATACGCATTTGTAGATAACTGGCGTTTTGTGGAAACGTTGATACACGTTTTGAAATGGGGAGTGATGCGGTTTCTTTTGACCATCGTTCATTATACAACCGTTGTGCTGTTCGCCCATTATACTCTTCCTTAATGTAACATTCCACAATCTCAACATATTCCGCAATAGAAAATTCGTGAACTCTCATTGCTTGAAGGCTTTGATAAGCACCAATAATTACGAAACTAACAACTATTTTGAATAATTGAAAAGGATATTACACTGAGCTAAGCTAGTATGTTTGTAAACTGTCGAGAGGCACAAAATAAATAAAACGAAGTTTAGATTAAGTGAATGCTAAAATGTCAGAGTACCTACTTGATATTTTTGTAATTACATATAAAACGCTGCCTGTGTCCGTGATATTCTTTTGATGATCTCTCGGTAACCATTTGATAACAGATTGTTGTTTATAAAATTAATTTAATTTTAGTATCTTTATGGGAAACACATACAAATTTCAAAAACGACCCCCACCAAAAAAGGGGTTTGAAGAGGGGGTGGTAAAAGGTATATTTTGCCATTCTTTGAAAGTACTTGTCTTACCTATTCGACTTCCGTGCGGGTCCAGGGACGAAATAAAATTGGGACAAGGTAACTTCGGCCTCTCGTAAGAGTCTCTCTGGAGTCAAACACTGGCGGGTGTCGATTCTGGACGCCCCTGCGGGGAGGCGCAGATGTCTAGGGAGTAGTATACACCTGGATTTTGAAGCCTCCACAGTGGGGTTCGAAACGGACAAACGATCCCATTTGGATGTTGCTGCAATATTGCAAATGAGACCGCCTTGGTTCAAACACTGGCGGGTGTCGTCTCCAAACAAACCCGGAGGACGTTGATATCTCTAGGAGTCAGATCCACCTGGAGATTGAGGACTCCACCGTGTGCTTCGAAACGGGCAAACGACCTCGCTTGGATGATGACGGGAGCGGGACTCAGTGGGACATCGCCTTGAATCGAGCACTGGTGGGTGTCGTGTCCAGACCAACCCGGAGGTTGAGGGCTCCACTGTTAGCTTCAAAACGGCAAACGACTTCGCTTGGATGGTGCTCGGGGGCGGGATTCCATACGATATCGCCTCGAATCAAACGCCGATGGATGTCGGGTCCAGACATTCTCGGAGAATCTCTCTGTTCGCTACGAAACGAACAAGCGAACTCACTTGGATGTTATTCGGGAGCGAGATTCCAATTGATACTGCCTTGGGCTACTCTGAGTAGCGTGCTGGTGATGAACCGGGACGATTCGAAACTGCAGTTCACGTAAACCAATTAAAGAATAACAAAGAGTACAGCAAACAAGAAAAGTGAATATTTAAAAGTGATAACAGTGTAGTGCAACATTCCAAAAGAGATATAATATATATATATATATATATATATATATATATATATATATATATATATATATATATATATATATATATATATATATATATATATATATATTCATTAATATTGCTGACTTTTAAAATCTGATTTTATAATAAAATTTATAAACGGAGTTTCTTTCTTTTTGTTGTTTAGTGTCAACGCAGATACAAACATCAACGGAAAAAATCCACGCCCTATTAAATTTACGTTTCACTATTAATTTATTGAGTCGTTAAAAATGATTTTTTTTTTAATTAGTTATTTTAATTTTACGTTACAACTGACCCTAAATACGGACAAATTTGAAGAAATTTTCTAGAACCTGGGTTCTAGGGGCCCTAATTTGCGCTCATTTGAAAACACCTTCCGAAAGTCTCACCATCGTGACCTCTCTATTAGTGAATTTTCTTAATGAAATTTCACAGGAATATTCTTTAAGGGTCTTTTTTGATCGCGTAAAATTCATTTTTATTAATAAATTATTTGTCAAAATCTAAATTTTAAACATTATCTGATATTGCACGATTCTACTCGTAAATATAAAATATAAACGTTTTTCCCTCATAATACCTGTAGCTGATTTTATCTTACACGGAAACATAAGTTTAATGCACCCTACCATAAGGCACTCCCTTACCAATGCATATCACGTAATTATTTAATTTTACAATAAGAACAGTATTACCTGCATACAACCGCCATTACATTTCCAAACAATGACACGTGACAAACACCACGCAAATTAGTATGATGGAAAGGGGTCTCATTTACGGGGAACATTTCTCAAGATAAATAAAATTACTATCAAAAAAGTCTGGACGCAGCAAGTGCGTTATACCAAAATATAATTATTCACAAAAACATTTTCGGTGAAACTGAAAAAAAAAAATTGCAAACATTAACAGTAACTTATTAAACATTTATTATTAATTACCAAAATTTCACAAAAAATATCTTACAAAAATGATTTGTACGGAAGCGCAAAAAATGTCTGCGAAACAGGCAAAATATATTTTTATACAAAATTTTACAAAAAGAATGCATACATTTCAAATTATATACCTAATCTCTGGTTAAAATTGAAAATAAAATAATTTGTTTGCACGAAAATCCATTAAAATCTTATGTTCGACGAATTTCGGTTAAAAAATATACCATCAATTGAATAATTTTACATACAAAAATTCGTAACAAATGTTTCTTAACAGAAAATTCATTAAATCCATTTATAAGAAAATTCGCTATCAAAAAAACATTTTGTACAAGAAAATTCGCTAATACAAATACATTAAATAACTTTAAAAATATTCAAAATCTGATCTAAATACAGAAGTAGATGCTTCTTCTGTGGCTTGACAAAGAAAATTCTTTTGTCTGTCGCTGCTGTAAAAATTGGATCCGGTTGCAGAAAAGAATACGAACTGTTCTGAAGTCACAAGTTTCTATACCTGTGTTAACTGTGAAACGGTTTTAAGGACAACAGCTGCTAATAAACTTGAATAAAAGTCTTAAAAGTCCATATCTTTCATTAGTGATTTTTTCAATAAAAAGTCGCTAAAAATATTGGAAATACACAATCTAATCGGATGACGTTAAAATTGAATCACGCGAAAAAAAAGTAAAAAAAAAAGAAGTTGAAAGAGAAATGTAGTCAACATTGAGATTAGACTCCACGTCCCTTCGCTCATGGGACAGCGATCGAACCCCTCGATTACCGTAACCCTTGGCAATGAAAGTGCAATAAAAGGTAGCTAACCCATAATGGTCTTCAGTTATTTTATTCTAATATGTAAGGTCTATTTTAGAAGCATTTTTTGCAAATATTTTAACAAATGACAAGAGTAGCATAAATCTAGAACATCCTAATATACATTTTAGGCAATATTTACCATTCATAAACTGCAATCGTCATTCTAATTTTCACGTTTCACATATCCACTTTGACATTTACAGGTGAAAAACAGTCTGTGGTTGATGAATGTGGCATTCAAAACCATCCCATGATGCAACACACACACACACACACACACACACACACACACACACACACACACACACACACACACACACACACACACACACACACACAGGTGAAAAACAATGACATTTTCACAGTAATTTTTCTCGTATGTTTGAACTTTCTGAGCCATTAAAAAATAAACGTTTTCGGTCATATTTAATAGATTTTGTTTAACACATACAATTTTTTAGTGAATTTTCTTTTTAAAAAATCACAAATGAGGAGATCACGACTTTTGAATTTTGAGAAAATTTCTTCAATTAAGCGCAAACTAGGACCCCTAGAGCCCACATCCAGGGTCAGTTATATATACATATATATATATATATATATATATATATATATATATATATATATATATATATATATATATATATATATATATATATATATATATATATATATATATATATAAATCCATCCATCCATCCATACATACATTACATATATCACACCGATAACTCAAAAAATAATGGGCCGATTTTGCTCAAACTTGGTGAGTACCTTTCTTTTGCAAATGGCTTAGATAAGTTCGTTAGGCAGGAAAATCGGCCCAGGTTTTCCCGGAAAATTTTGTGTGTCCTTTCGGAAAAATGTATATATCCGAAAAATAATAAAGCGAGGGCAACCAAATTTGGTACGCGCGTTTGTATTATAAATAGTGAACCACGTACCAAAACTTAGGTCTGTAGGTTAAATGACAACAAAGTTATAGGCATTTAAGGGAAAAAAATTGGGTTTTTCTCAAAACGTCAAAGTCGTGATTTTAAACGTAAAACTTGGCAGCATTTACGCAAAGAACCTGTAACAAGTACGGATTATTTTCATATTGAATTGATGGAAAAATTTCGGTCCTTTGGAGTGGAATGTTTATTGAAAGCAGCTATTTAAATGAACAAATTCATTTAAACAGGTCCAATGAGACAAAGTAAGTTGCGTTATGTAAGGTATAATTTATTTTATATATAGATAGTACAATGTGTTGTACAGAAAATTTCGCTTGTGTATGTAAAAGACACAATTTACTTTCTCAAAAGCTTTTTGGAACTATCACTACCAATTTTGTTAAGATTGCAGCTTCTTGAAACCATTGTATTGATAATGTTCAAATCGCAAGAAACCTGCGAACAGCAGCGAACATCAACGCACAGAAAAAATGGCCAAATTCACCAGGCGCCAACAGTTGAATCGTTGTGTCAACGTATGCGTTCACCAATACCGCTGATTTTCTACTGGAACTCAACTGTTGCCAATTTGTGAAAGCGTAATGACAGACAAACGTCACAAAATAGTGCTTGACGTCAACAGTACGTCCATCAGTCTCCAATCGCTGAAATGTATCAGTAGTCAGCAGGTAAGCGCTTAAACTCAGCTGTTGGCGCCTGGTGAACTCGGACATTGTTTCTCTACGCAGCAGTGTCACCAAAAGATGACATTCATGGATTCACTATATCAGTATGGCGAAAAATAGTGGGTGCATTTCCTTTAAAGTCTATTTGTGTTGCCATCCTACAAGAACTATGTGTACTTACTACAGAATGGCGTGACTGGCAGAAACGGACTTATATAATTAAATTCACTATGGCGTTAATTAACTAATCGTTTTCACCCTCCCTGTAAATAAAATGATTTTATAAAGAAAAATCACAAAAATTTTCAGAGCCATACATTTCAGCTCCCTTTGTAGGTTTGCACATCACCATTTCATCATTGTGATCGGCCAGGTCCCACCGCTGTGTACCAATATGTAACAATAGCCTTTCCACAAGGAATGCTCGTTAACGATTAATCCCACCGTTACTACCCACCAGCATGTAACAGGCCACTGCTCACCGCTTTGTACCCAATATATAACAGGACCTTCGTCCTCGAGGGTAATCCGTTACAAATTTTTATCCTACCAATTCCAGCTGACGGCCCCAATATGTGATACTTTACTTAACTCTTAAGCTTACTCCCCCTGGGTGTTAAATGTGATACTTTACTTAACTCTTAAGCTTACTCCCCCTGGGTGTTAAACCTAACTCGGGAGAAATACGATACATTTTCTTAACGAACAAATAATTTACTCTCTAATCAGCTATTATTATTCAATGTATGCCGGAAACCAATTAAAACAGTGCTGCAAAATGAATCATAACTTTCACATGGCTGTGATAATCTACTTTCGGCAGAAAGACATTCTCATGAAATAAAATTAAGGTCCAAGACTTGACCACAAAGATAATATTCGTATTCCTGTACCCATAAACTTCTGAAACGTTATATCACCCGAGTTTTAACGAAAAAATTTCAATTTTCACTAAATCACCTTTCTAGAAATACGCTGTTACCAACACATTTTACAACCGGCCTCTGACCATAGAAGTATCAAAGTTCATCAAAGGAATTCTGATAGACGGATGTAACACTGCCTCCTTCTTACATTCGACCGTCCCGGTTGAATTGACATTTCTTAGTATGGCGTAAGGCTGTGCATATGGACGACCTTCATCTTGCTCTTTGGGCTCCTCTAAATGCGGTAGGCAACGTCATTGAACCTCTTGACCACCTTATACGGACCTTCCTAAAATTTCTGTAGTTTGGGTGACCGTCCCTTGCGCCGTACTGTATTGTAGAACCACACCCGATCTTCTTCTTTAAAATCAGCCGGATTAGCTTGCTCGTCATAACGGGTCTTCATGATGTCGCTTTCTACTCGTATGTGCATTCTGACAGCAGAATGGGTGGCTTTTCTTCTCTTCAATATGTCAGAGCTCTCTTCAAGCAAAGTTCTTACGTTGCACTGGTTCTTCCTCGCAATTGCTCTTGTCGTGGTGCTTCTACTTGCACACATATTTCTGCAGGCCCTATTCTTCCTGTCGACATCGGCTCTGTTCCAACAAATGAGTTCACTGCCCTTTTTCTGGGCTGACTTCACACTTACATGGCCTTTACATCCTCCGTCTTGTACTTCTCCCATAATTTCTTTTCTACTTACTTCTGTCTGGGTAACTAGGTCGTCTCTTCCTCTCACAGCTTTCTTCACTAAAATTACACTTTCACGACAGACATTGCTATCTTCCTCTATGGTGATTTCCGCACTACCAGGTTACTGCCCGGCGACATTATTATTTCTGCACCGCCGAGTCAGGATGTTAGTGCCAAGATCAGTTTAGCGCACTGACCTTGAAATATGTCCAAGCCAATTATAATCGGGTCCGATATGGCGGCGACTATGGCCCTCTGCTTTGCCTTCCATGTCCTAATTTGCAGCTCGACGTCAGTTTCGCCAAATACTGGATCCGATCACCACTGGCTGCATTTACTCTATATACTATGCCTGTCTCTCTTACTCGCGATCTTGGTACCATGCCGCGGAGAATAAACGTCCTGGTCGCTGAATCTCATTTCTAATTGATGTACAATGCCATCAAAACTCAACGGTTCTTCCCTGGGAATACATTGGAGCATATCTAGGGCATCTCCTCTGTAAGCTACAATCAACGAAGTCGATTTCTCTCTCTCTCGCCCCAACCATTTGCTGTAGCAGCAGCTTCAAACTGGCGTAGGTAAATACCTGAGCCATCAAATGCGGGGACCTTAATTCTTACGACCGGATTATCTTCGAGTCTGATGTTTCCCTTGCCTAAGGTATTACACTTCTTTTCTAGTAAATGCACTTTCTGTTGTACTTCCGTCAGCTTGTAATGTACGTCGTCGCTGATACCCCTTACTCGGATTTCTACTTGCTGGAAGATGTCGTATTTTACCTGCTTCATACCTTCGTCGACACATAAAGTAATATTCTCAATTCTACTGGCCTGTTCTTGTAGAATTTTCTTTGTTTCTTCATGCCCTTTTCTCATTTCTTCTTTAGCCCCTTCATCTCTTTTTCTGACTTCTTCAACGCTTATCATGTCTTTTTAGGATTCTTCGTCTCTTTCTGATTTCTTCTTTGGGTTCTTCATATCTTTTTCAGACTTCCTCATCTCTTTTTCTCAGCTCTTTTTTCACTTCGTCATCTCTTTTTCTGGCTTCTCCATCTCCGTTTCTCAACTCTTCTTCCACTTCTTCATCTCTTTTTCTGGATTCTTTATCTTTTTCTGGTTTCTTCTTTCATTTCTTTCCAATAGCTGGGTGTCCATATTGGCTGATATATATATATATATATATATATATATATATATATATATATATATATATATATATATATATATATATATATATATATATATATAATATCTGTTTGCTGTACTTTTTGTGATTTTTTATTGATTGGCGTGGACTGCAGTTTCGAACCGCCCCGGTTCATCATCAGCACGCTACTCGTGATGATGAACCGGGACGGTTCGAAACTGCAGTCCACGTAAACCAATAAAAAATCATAAAAAGTACAGCAAACAAAGTGTATATTTAAAAGTGATTACAGTGTAGTGCAACATTCCTATATATATATATATATATATATATATATATATATATATATATATATATATATATATATATATATATATATATATATATATATATATATATATATATATATATATATATACATAATTTGTTTGCTGTACTAGAGATGTCTCTGAGGCCTAGGGTTGAACACACTGAGACCTCACAAACGATCTCCGGCGAGATTTGGGAAGTAGGCAGATTGAGGCCCCGTAATCGAGCTACAACAACCCAACCCACCTTTGTCCACCGCTCTAAGCAGTAGGCATATTGAGGCCTTAGAGTGTCCTTACATATTTACCTCTTGAAAATGGCTCCAAAACAGGAGCCGAAACGTCGAGTTTTCATCAATTCTGGACGCGGTTCAACCCGAGAACCAAATATGTCTCATATATATACAAATAAACTCTGAAACTACCCCCAGATATAAATTCTAGGGGCGCTAATGCGGGCTCATTTTAAAAAATATTTCATTCCAAACGTGGCAGAAAATCGGTACTCTTTCATCAAGACAATGCATGAAGTCACAAGTCAATTATCGCAATGCCTGCCAGCGACAGAATCATATAGTTATATTTATTTCACAGGTCATAAAGAGGAAATAATTAACAAAATGAAAAGCTAACCCTTTACTTGTCTTATCTAGGTAAAGTTACAAATGTGTAAATTAAAACTCATTAAATTCGATAGACATCCTTAAAAAAACCGCCACTGGAAAAGAAAATATTTGAACTGCAGTCAGTGTCACCCATACCGGATGACGTGACAGTTCATTCTGTGACTTGCCTTGCAGTACGTGGTACAGCTTTCGACTTCATTTTGCTCTACCTGCCTTATTAAGTGCGGTTTTTATTTCCTTCATATGTCACATGCACGCATACTTAACAGGCGCCCGCTTTTATCATGTTATGAGGTCTCACCTGAAGGCGAACAATAAAGAACCAGACGATATGCCTAACAATGTGTTTTAGATTTACCACAGCAATTGCCTTATTGTAAGCAGAAATCCAACTAATTTCCTGCTTATTTCTTCCACTCCAACATTATAGGGCTACGTCAACAAAGAAACAAAAAAACTCTGGATGCAAGCAAGCGCGTTATGATTGGGGAGATATCGTCCCTTGAATTTTGAAAAAACTTCTGCAAATGAGCGCGAACTAGGCCCTCTAGAACCCATACCAGAGGTCAGTTTCGATTTTTATAAATAAATAAATAAATGTATATATATATATATATATATATATATATATATATATATATATATATATATATATATATAGGGTGTGCCATTTAAAAACTTCATATGCCATTTTCTTTAAAACTATATGGGTTTTTAAAAATCGTTCAAGATGTTAAATTAGGGACGAGAAAGGCTTGAATCTTGCGGATATATATATATATATATATATATATATATATATATATATATATATATATATATATATATATATATATATATATATATATATATATATAAATTACTCCAAAAATAATGAGCCGATTTTAATAAAATTTAGCGAGTACCTTACTTTTGCAAGTGGCTCAAGTTCGTTACTTCGTTAGCCAGGAAACTCGGCTTGGTTTTTCCCGGAAAATTTTTATATCTCGCGAAATAACAAAGTTATGGCAACCAAATTTGGTTCGATGGTTTATATCATAAAAAGTGAACGATGTACGAAAATCTGTAAGTTAAAAGACAGACAAGTTATACTCATTTGAAGAAAAAAAATTGGGATTTTTCTCTAAAAACGTTAAAGTCGCGATTTGATACGTCAAAACTGGCAACATTGAGGCAAAGAACCTGTAACGAATACAGGTTACATAGAAAAAATGTAGATAGAAGAGTGTTTTGCAAACCCGTAAGTTTCAGCTTCAACGGTCATTGTCCTTCATTTTAGTAAAATATTTCCAGAAAATTCGTTTCAAATAGACTCTTTCTCTAATGCTTTGGCAGTGGTTTTAGTTAGAGTTTATCGTTTAGTGGTCTATAATTTTTAGCGAACTTTCGTGAAAAAAATTCGCTGATGAGACCGCCGCTTTTAAATTTTGAAAAGATTTCTTCAACTGAGCGCCAAATGAGCGCGATATGGGCCCCTCTAACAAAGTCTGATTCCTTTACCCTCTTCTCAAAATTCTTAATCGATAGATCTGTGGTAACTAGTGTCGGACTGTTGTAGCCCTTCGCTGACACATGGGAAAATGATCGAGTGACAGCAGCAGCAGTGGAATGGATGTGTATACATACACGACTCTTATATGTAGTATTGCGGTCGTTCACTTGAGCCAACCTCACTAACTTTTCTGACATACACTTAGGTTGTGGATTTATAATAAATATCAGTTTGAGACTTCGCTAAAGTCAATTATCTTGTAAAATGATGTCTCCGTGTCATTTGTGAGGGTGTAATGATATGTAGTTAGTTATACCGTAGCAAAGAACTGAGAAGGTGAATATGAATGGAAAAGCAAATATTTAATAGACAAAGTACCATTCTCACTAACAAGCGTTTTACTTTGGACCTGAGGAAGCGGTTCATGAGGTCGTACGAATGGTGTCGGGGTGTATGGGGCGGAAAGCTGAACTTCGGCCGAGCAGGACAGGAAGAGAATAGAAGATTATAAAATGACAAAGACTAGGTAGACCGATATAAAAAAATAAAGGTGTGCTAGAGGAGGTGAGAGAAGAAAAATGTTGCCTAAAAGAAATTAAGAGGGCGACAAAACTCGTTTGGCATATGCTGATATATAATAACTCTCTGACAACGTTTTCTTCAAGGACACATACTTGACAACAAGTCAAAAGCTGGATCAAGAGGAACACTTCTGGATAACCTGGCCCAATTGATGAAGTGCGGACGCTACAATGAAATTTGATAGAATGCGATTAATATTGGTGTTTTACGGTATATTGAAAAATTCTGGATTTCTTGGTTAAACCATTTTCTGGAAAATCAACCGAATAAATGAACGCCAAACAAGCTAAACAAAATGACACGTCTTTTGGTAACTGTAAAGTCATGAGTCATATCTCTTCCAAAACCTTTTTGATTTAAAAAAATTTATTACCGCCTCCTACTCGGCAGGCTGTGGCAGCGTTTATTTAAAAATATGACGATTATAATTTAATCGGGAACAGCTTACTGACTAATCTCAAAATGAGTAATATTTATTGAAACTAATATAATAACGAAACCAGGCCCCAAGATAATAAGGAAAAATGATACCATGGCATAAAATACTTCAAGCGAAAAGACTGACACTCACGTTTCCCGATAAACTCTGAGTTTGGAGAACTTAATTATTGATTCCTGCAAGCTACGCGAATTCTGATCCTACTTTGTGGTAGATTCCGTGAACAGTTTTATAGGTATACAAAACGTAAACAATGTGGCCCTCTCTCCCCGCTTATATCTGGATGGCTGATATTCCCCACAGAATTCATGGAAATCCTAGGAATCCGATATAACTAAATTCCCACAATATCGATTCACAAGTTTTATGTAAATATGATTTGTGTTGCCATGTTCTCACATTATATTAGCAGAATTTCGTTTACTGGAGCACGAATTCAATTATGACGCTGAGTTCAATTCGGCTTCCACGTAACCAACCTACAATTCGTTTTGGGGAAACACACTTACAAAGGCAATTACGGGAAATTCGTTAATTTTATATGAGGTTAAGCCGACACGGGCACAATTATATACTTAGGTTGACTGATATATGATACAATCCCTTAATTCATTACAGTTCCACAAACAGGTTCTATTTAATCTTAGCAGAATGTAAAACTATATTCTCCGAAGTAATCGGTGAACGATTCCGTTTATATGAGTAACAGAAAGGGGTATCAATGCTACATTTACCACAAAAAAGTTGTGATTACTCTTTCCAGAAATGTGACTTTTTCCTCGTATCAATAAAATAAAGTAAAACGATAATTTAACAATGAAAATAAAAGCCGAGGGAATGCAGGGCTCCCAGCAGACATCATAAATCAAATATATGCATATTATATACTGTAGGTTTTCGATAAACCGGACTATAAATGCATACGGCGATCCAAAACTTTAAAACATCCGAATTACCGAAGGCAAAAAAAAAATTTACATGCATTCATAATTAC
The DNA here is from genome assembly GCA_964006375.1 of Tillus elongatus. Lineage (NCBI taxonomy): Eukaryota > Metazoa > Arthropoda > Insecta > Coleoptera > Cleridae > Tillus > Tillus elongatus. The sequence continues at coordinate 247,085,037 of OZ023262.1, read as the reverse complement.
GTATGTATGTACATACGTTTGCATACTATTTTTCTTTAAATGTGTACATATATTATGTATATATTTTATCAATTTGAAAAAAAAATACAAATTATTGACATTAACTTAACAAATTGTGTCAATACGTACAGCAGGGGTTGGTTATAAGAAATAAAATTTTTGGTCACTTGTCATTTGTCAAAAAATAGTTGGTTATATAGGTAGTAAGTAATAAACCATGGACCCTTGGTGAAATGTACTGTCCAGATTCTGAAGGATGGGACTTCACCGGAGAGCTAAATCCGAATTACAACATACAGACACCTCCCCGGGTCAGAATTATATATATATATATATATATCTATATATATATATATATATATATATATATATATATATATATATATATATATATATATATATATATATATTTCTATGTCTAAAAATTGGAAAAAGGGTTAGAGCCATTTTGAAGGAGAAAATAATTATGCCACTGTATTCGGCTTACCTCGAAATAAATACATACCCAATTTCATCAAAAAAGAGAAGTTTATTTGTATGACCCTTCTTATATGGAAACACCCTGTAACTTTTATATTTATAACGCTATTCTTTTTATCGAGATCTTAAAAGATAGAATAAAAAAGTTCGGGACGCAGCAAGTGCGTTATGGTAGTGAATTTTTATTAAATGCTTCAAATTTGAATAACTCAATTTCCTATACACTTAGAAACTTGAATTTTAGTACGTAGTAAGGTCTTTCCCAAGGCAACATATCCACCAAATTTCATTTAAATAACTTTGTGATTTTAGGATGAAAATTTTTTGTAAAAAAAAACTCAAAATTTGAATAACTCAATTTTCTATAAACTTAGAAAGTTGAATTTTGGTGTGCGATAAGATCTTTCCCAAGACAACACATCCGTCAAATTTTACAAGAATAAGTTTGTAATTTTTGGAGAAAAAAAAAAGGTGTCAAAAGAAAACTCAAAATTTTCCCGGAAAACCTTGTCCGATTTTCCTGGCTAACGAACTCATCCAAGCCATTAATAAAAAAAAAGGCACGTGCCGAGTTTCATCGAAATCCGCTAATTATTTTTTGAGTTATCGGTTGCAAAGTCTCACCATCGATACCTCTCTATTAGTGAATTTTTTTAAATAAAAATTCACCAAAATGAATAAGTCTATAGATCCTGTTAAAATGGTTTCCTATGTCATGCGATCACTGCCTACTAAAACTATCTTCATATGTCAGGGCATTTAAAAACTTTTTTCTTCGACTCTTAGAGATGTTGACTTTCATAGTTCGTAATAATAGAGCTTTCCTCATGAAATTCCGCATGTAACAGTTTGGAAGAATGATGAATGAAGTGGCGTAGGTATTTTTTCGCTCGAACCAACCCTAAATCTTTTTTATAATTTTTGACATATGAAAATAGTTTTAGTAGGCCGTGATCAAATGGCATAGGAAACAATTTTCATAGGATCTATAGACATCTTCATTTTCTATCGTTTAAGATCTCGATAAAAAGAATCGCCTTATAAATATAAAAGTTACAGGGTGTTTTCACATCAGAAAGGTCACACAAATAAACTTTTATTATTTTCTTCGTAAAACAGCTCTAACCCTTTTTCCAATAATTGACATAGATAAAATGCATTAGTAGGTCTTGGTCAGGTGACATTGAGAACAATTTTCTCAGCATGTATAGAGTTTTTTTCATCTTATATTTTTAGCGATTTTTCGTAAAACGAAAAATCCGTTAATGAGGGGATCTGTATTTATTATATATATATATATATATATATATATATATATATATATATATATATATATATATATATATATATATATATATATATATATATATATATATATATATATATATATATATAACTCTAATAACTCAAAAAATAATAGGCCGACTTTAATGAAATTTGGTATGTACCTTCCCGTTGTAAGTGGGTTGGATAAGTTCGTTAGCCACGACAATCGGACCAGTTTTTCCGGTAAAATTTTGGGTTTTCTTTCGGAAAATTTTTGTATCCCCGAAAATAACAGAGCTATGATAACCAAACTTAACCTATACGTTTCTACTATCAAACTTACCCTACACACCAAAATTCAGATCTCTAAGTTAAAAGGAAAGAAAGTTATAGGCATTTAAAAAAAAGGGTGCCACTGGTGATCAGAGGAAAGCACAAGAACAAAATATTTTGTGTGATTGACAAAACCAATTGAGCATTACATACGACGGTTAAGTTTTCTTGGCGCAAAAAGGTCAAGAAGTCGCAGAAAAAATATTTTGAAATTTTATAATTTTTCTTCTTGAAACGTCAAAGTTGCGATTTGAAACGTCAAAATTTCCAATTTTCAGACAACGAATTTGAAGCAAATATGGATTATGTCGAAAAAATGTCGTAATAAGTGTGTTTCACAAAGCCTTAAGTTTCAGCCTCAACCATCGTTGTCCTTCATTTTACCAAAATACTTTCGGAAAATCCATTTCAATAAACCCTCTTTCTGATGCTTCGGCAGTAGTTTCCGCTATACAGCTTATGGTTTAATGGTCTATATTTTAGCAAATTTTCGTAGAAAAAATTCGTTATTAAGAAGACCGCGACTTATGAATTTTAAAAAGATTTCTTCAAATGAGCGCGAACTAGAGGCCCTAAAACCCATATACACGGTCAGTGTCAGTTTTTGCCTCTTTACACATATACAGGGTGACGCAGTTCTACGATAAAGCTCAATATATCCGTTATTATACAAGATATAAGAAAAAAGTATATACGTTAATTATAGGGATCTCGAGCTGTATCTTATAAAACTATTTTGACAATTACCAGGGTGGCCCATAAGTCGTTGGTGATACACGCTTTTTTTTTAATAGAACACCCCTTATGTTATTGCATTTTTGGGTTTTCCATAAAAAAATTGATATCGTTCATCGTTGTCGAGTTATTTAAACTTTTCACGTTTTTAGCACATACTTCAAAAACATATCACAAATTGTGATATGGCGATTTTATCAATAGATAGCGCCGTCCCATGTAGATAGAAATTAAGTAAATAAACCTCTGCTGTGAATTTTAAATAATTTGGTTCACATAATGTTGAGTTTTTCCACATTAAAAATAAAATCTGAAAGACATGAACTGAAACAATTCAAGTGGTTAAAGTATGATGCCAGACAAAGACAAAGTAGTCACCTGCCACGCGTAGATTGATACATGTCCACAGGCATACATCATGCAACGATAACGTTCATACCCGAACTGTGGCGATCCCACCCTAATGACCGCCTTCGAGTATATTCGGACGCGCGGAAAATAGGTGGAAAATAAGGAAGTTTTGTTTATTTATTATAGTTTGACAGTTCCGTATGAGATTAACTAAATTATTGTATATCGCTTTTAAAATTGGAAACTAAAGAATAATAACGTGTCCTGTTTATTTATTACGGTTTGACAGCTATGTTTTAAGGTTAAGTAGTAAATGATTGGCATTGAAATAGACATAACAACGTGTACCTATATTATGCTTTTAAAATTGGAAACTAAAGAATAATAACGTGTTTTGCTTATCTATCATGGTTTGACAGTTCTCTTTTGAGGTTGGATAGTAAATGATTGTATAATAATATGTTTATAAAATTGGAAATCAAAGAATAAGAATATTGCCGTTAATATTCGTTGATTAATTGTTCAAGTAGGTAAGTTATTTGAATAATGAACCGACTTCTTGGGTATGAATTAAGTTTCCTTCTGATAAGCTTTTGTAATTTGAATGAAATTTGTAATACAAGTTAAATTTAAATTAAAAGTATTACTTTCAGTAACATGCCGTACTAGTAGTGTAAAATTCTTATGAAAATTCACTATTATAACGCACTTGCTGCGTTCCGAAATTTTTCTTTTGACCTAGAGATCAAAATTTTTGTATATAGTTTACGTTTTGCATGCTAAACCCGCGTATCAAATTTGGTTGCCATATCTTAGGTATTTTTGGAGATACAACACTTTTCCTAAAGAAAACCTGACATCTTCCGGAAAAACTAGTCTGATTTTCCTGGCAGGATTTTCAGCAGGATGAAGCACCTCTAATCTATGAGCCCCCGTTCAGGCTTACTTAATCAGGTGTGTACGAACAGGTGGATTGGAAGAAGATCTACAGAGTGGCCACTAATGGGCCCTGGCAAATAATTTAGACCATCTGAACAACAAATTAGCGAATAAATAGCTGCTTTACCTCCAGAAGCCACTAATAATGTGACACGAGAATTTAACGATGGTTTTGAATATTGTCAGAAACCAAATGGGGCTCATTAGGAGCATTATGATTCAGTATTTTCTAAATCCACTTAACAAAATTAATTGTTATTGTCATTGAATTTATTCATTGCTTTTTGACCGTCATTTACTTTTTCGAGCACCATTGAACAAAACTGAATTTTTTTAATGCTGAATAGAAGATTAATCTGCCTTTAAAGGGGCGCCACACGACCCTGCTTGGTAGTTACGGGTTTGGGGCGGGTAGAAAAATGTTGACTTACAAAAGTGTGTTATTTAAGAAATGTAAGGTGACTCCTCTTAGCAATTCTCTTAAGAATTACTAATAACAGGGAAAATTAATTAATTAATTCTTTTGAAATGCACTGTATATTACTTTCACGTCGTTAATACTTGTGGGAAGTATGGCACCGGAGACAGAAATTTCAAAAAATTGTTTCGCTTAAACGTCGTGAAAAGTGTTAAAACATAGAAAACACGATTTGAGAACGAAAATTTTTTGTCTGTCGATCTGTATGTCTGTCTGCTTGTAGCCACGATAACTTTAGAACGAATTGAGGTATCGTTCTTCAAATTTGATATACGGTTAGCACCCGACAAAGGTTCGGTGCGGATTGTTTTTGGGTAAAAACGCTCCAGGGGATAGTGGATGAATGGGGGATGATCTGGTGACAATTGACATTTTTTTCATTGAAACTCGAGTAATATAACTTTTAGGGTTTGTTTATTAGAAAACTTTCAATTTCATCAAACATCTGGTACTCTGTGCTGAAATAAAATTAGGAGTTGAATGTGTGGGGCTGGAGTTTTGGTGACAGAAATTTAGATTTTTTTTATTTTATTAAACGGCGTAAAAAGTCTTAAAACATGGAGAAGAGTTGATTCTGAAACGAAATTCTTTTTATCTGTCGGTCTGTGGGTCGGTCTGTGGGCCAGTCGGTCTGTGAGTCGGTCGGTCTGTTCGTCTCTTAGTAGGCGCAATAACTTTATTTATACGAATTTTTTCTGGTAAATTTGCAGTTTAGCTCTCGAACGCTTTTCAAAAAACTGTTTCCAGAAACCTGCCTAGGGCCCCCCTGGATCAACAAACCCCAAGAAAAATTTCTTGTTCACACCCCAAGGAAGTTACGGGACCAGGAGTGAGTAGGGCTGCTGGGCAGAGTAGGTAGTAAAAAAAGAAATATGAGCTGAAAATTCGAATAAAACGGGCTTGAAAGCTGTCTTTTTCACATCTAGAAGCCATATCCCCCCTTAGACCCTGCCTACCCCGCACAGCACCCCTATCCCCTCGGGTGCCGTAACTTTCTTGGCGGGTAGGAACAAGAAATTTTTCTTGTGGTTTATGCAGCGAGGATGGTTGTATGCACGCGAAGGGGAAGGAAAATCCCCACGAAGAAGCAGCCACAGCCAACCCCCACCCCTGTTGCAAGTCCCCCTCCGGGGGGGGGGGGTCTTCGTCGTAAGGATTTTCCTTCCCCCCTCGTGTGCATACAACCACCCTCGTTGCATAAACCACAAGAAAAACTTCTTGTTCATACACCCCAAGGGAGTTACGTGACCTGGGGCAAATGGGGGTGCTGTGCGGGGTAGGCAGGGTTTCATGAGGATATGGCTTCAAATAGACAGCTTTCAAGGAGTTTTCTGCTCATATTTCCTTTTTACTACCTACCCCGCCCAGCACCCCTACTCACTCCCGGTCTCGTAACTTTCTTGGGGGGTGCGAACAAGAAATTTTTCTTGGGGTTTGTGCATGGGGGGGGGGTCCCTAGTAATGGTTCTGAAAACAATTTTTTGAAAATCGTTCGGGAGCTAATCTGCAAATTTACCTTTTTTCTTTATGGTCAAGTCATGGACCCTAAATTCATTTCATGATAATGTCTTTCTGAGGAGAGTAGATTATCACAGTTATGTGAAAGTTATTGATTCAATTTGCAGTTCTACTATTATTTGCAATTACACTCTAAAATGTGTTCTGATAGATAAAAGGCATAAATTGGTAATCGGTACTTAAACTATTATATTATAGCCTATCATAGAAATTTTAATGTCAACTACATTTACCATAATCTTAAAACAAGTAATAAGTTTTATATAATATTTACGCTAATCATTCGGATAATTAAGCGCTAAATGTGTTCAACAATTAAAAAAATGCACGTTTCAACAATAAAATTAGCACAGATAATGCACACGGTAAATTTGCTATGGGTTAGCCTAAATAATCTGGAATTAACAGTCTATTACCTATTATTCAATTTTATGCACAGCGACTGCCGCTCCAGTAAATCACGATGCATTATTTCCACTATTTTGTGCCATGGTGATTTAATGTTACCGCATTCGTTAGCTGAAATGTTTCCATGTTCATTAATACGGAACAGGCCAGGCATACAACACATTTTTTTTAATCATTGAACATAGTTAATAATGTCACGTGATGGGAAAATGTGCAGCTACATGGTTTTCAGGTAAATTATCTAATTAATGTAACTTTTGATGCAACTTCTTTAAAAAAATCTTGTTCGGACTTCATTTCCAAATTTCGAATCTATTTTAACAAAGATTCGCATCACCAAAAACCCACTTCGATGGTTTTCTTACACCAACCCACACTTAACGCACAATCCTACCATCAACCATCGCAACTAAATTGCGATTAGTAACACGACATCAGATTAGACCAAAGAAGAAGAATAAACAGACGAAACTAATCTTTTAAAACAGACATTACTAGAAAACAGATACGACAAAAACCACATACTGTTAAGTCTCTATAAGACTTCTAAAAACGTGGTTAACGCTTGATTTCAAATATTCCACATATTTCAAAAGCAAGTTCCAAAGCTGGTCAGCTCTTTAATAGTTGGCTAGTGTGGTATACTTGCAATATGGTAGGTAGGTGGTAGTGGAATTTTCCTTTACGTGATAGTAAAGGATCTTTTCACGCCCGAGGAGGTACCACCCCTTGCATCAAGGGGCCGGTGAAGTCCCAACAGACGTTTCCGGTTCTGGTGTATGAGTCGGTTTCCCTTATAATATAAGCAAAACTGATGATGGCTCCTCCTTGTACAAAATATTCCGGAGGCAAAATACCTCTCCATTCGGATCTCCGGGAGAGGGGTGTACAGGGGGCCCCAGCATCAAGATTTACAATATCCTTCTCGAATATATGTGGCCTATTTTCTAACCTGAACTCCGTCTACCATTTCTTCCAGGCTAATAGGCCCCAACTCCTCTTCCTGACTGAAACTCAAATCAGTGCCAAAACAGCCACTAATCACCTTAATTTCCTGTGGTATGAGCTCCTTATTTCTTTTAGATTGCATGGAGGCGTGTGCGCGTACGTCCGTAGCAATCTACCCTGCACCAGACTCCCCAATTTAGAAGCTGGAAGAAAAGACATACTATGGATAATTCTCTCAGGGCTGCAACTAAATTCATCTGTTGCATTTACCGGTCACCTTCTGACAACAACTTTGTCCAGCTCTTTGACTACCTTTCTGAAAAAACCGACCATCTGATTTCTGAATATCCTTCCTCCGATGACACTACTCTTGGTGACTTCAATGTCCATAATAAGGAATGGCTAGGATCTTCAAAAACCGATCCACAAGGAAGAGAAGCGGAGGCCTTTGCAGTCAGCAATTCTTTAGCCAATATGGTTCAGCAACCTACTTACTTTCTTCGCATATCAACACACAGCTCAAATCCCTTGGATCTCTTTCTTACTACAAATCCTGACTGCTATAAGATATCAGTCACCGCCCCCCTGGGTCGCTCAGACCACGGCATGGTCACTGCTTCCTGCGCAATGCAACCCGAGGTCACACAGTCATCACACCCACGTATCGTTTGGCACTACAACTCCGCGAACTGGGACGAAATGCGAGATTACTTTTCCTCCTTTCCATGGGCGTCTGTCTGCTTCTCTCATCCTGACCCCTCTGATATCTCACAAAACGTCACCGAAATTATCCAAGCTGGCATGGAATTATTTATTCCACGTACACAGAAAACCTCTGCAGCCACTCAAAAACCCTGGTTCTCTAAATCCTGTGACAAGGCCAGACTTGAAAATGTCAAAGCGCACAAAAAGCTTCTACACAATCCCAGTCAAGAAAACCGCTATGTCCGCATTCTTTCTGAGGCAAAAAACTCGTTTAATAACCACATCGAAAACAAAGTCCTTTTAAGCTCCAGCGGCAGTAAACCCTTCTGGACTCTTGCTAAATCTATTGGGAATAATTTCTGCAAGAGCACGTTCCCACCTCTTGTCTCAGGGGATGAAATTGTTTCTACCGCCCTGGGCAAGGCTGAACTTTTTGCCTCGTTGTTCGCCGGCAATTCTACTCTCAACCCACCTCCGAATGTTCAACCACCAACAGTCCCCAATGTCGCGCATAAAATGACGGATATCATTTTCAAAACTAGAAAGGTACCAAATATGCTCTCTTCTCTTAATACCAGGAAAGCCTCTGGCCTTGACGAGATCCCAGCAATTGTTCTCAAAAAATGCGCACCAGAACTTGGTCCTGTCCTGATTCGTCTGTTCCAGACATCTTAGAATAGAGGCATGATCCCTAGTAACTGGAAAACTGCTCTAGTACAACCCGTCACCAAGAAAGGATCGAAAGCGCTTCCTAGCAACTACAGGCCTATTTCTCTCCTTTCAGTTATCTCTAAAGTGATGGAAAAGTATATAAACACCTAATTACTAAAATTTCTTGCAAAACACAGTCTAATCCACGACAGGCAGTATGGATTCCGTCACCGCAGATCCACTGCCGACCTCCTTTCCTTTGTCACCCATTCTTGGAACAAGTCTATGGAACTACACGGTGAATCCCAGATTGTTGCTCTAGACATATCCAAAGCATTCGACCAGGTCTGGCACGCAGCGCTACTTAATAAACTACCGGCCTATGGCCTACCACCAAAACTCTGTAAGTGGACAGCAAATTTCCTCTCCAACCGGAGCATTTCTGTTGTCGTGGATGGCCATTCCTCTAAACTATATCCAATTAATGCAGGAGTTCCTCAAGGTTCAGCTTTAGCTCCTACTTTGTTTCTTCTCCACATCGATGACCTCCTCTCTAGCACATCCAACCCAGTTCACAGTTACGCGGACGACAGCACCCTCCACTCCAATATACAATACACTAAGCCTGTCTCTTTAGCCCAACTAGATGAGGATCGCAGACTCATGGAGGGTTTTATCTCCGCGGATCTCCAAAAAATATTAGACTGGGGAAGTAGAAATCTTTACAATTCAACCCCACCAAATCACAGTCTTGCTTTTTTTCTCATAAGAGATACACCAGCCCTAGACCCATCACAATAAACAACCAAGTTATTCAAAGTAATGAGTCCTTTTCACTTGTTGGCATCTCTGTGGATCGAAATCTCAATTGGCACCAACATGTCACATCAATTGCAGAAGCGGCTGCTAAGAAATTAGGTTTCCTCTTCCGGGCTCGCCAATATTTTTCACCAGTTAATCTCTATACTTTATATACTTCACAAATAATACCAAACCTCGAATACTGCTCCCACATTTGGGGTGCTGCTGCCGCTTCTACACTCTCTATCCTGGACTCCATTCAAAAGAGAGCTATACGTCTCATCGGTGACCCTACCCTTACCCAAAGGCTGCCATCCCTTGCCCACCGACGTGCCGTTGGTGACCTCTCTCTCTTTTATAGATATCTTCATGGGCACTGCTCAGAGGAGCTTTCTTCCATAGTTCCTCCACCTGCTGCCTCCAACAGATCTACCAGGGGAACAGAGCGAATGCACCCTTTTACTGTCCAGGTTACCAGACATAGAACATCTTGTTATGCCCGCTCTTTTGTCCCGAGGACTTCCAAGTTGTGGAACTCCTTGCCGGCACATGTTTTTCCTTCTGCCCCGAACCTCCAAACCTTCAAGTCCAGAATTAACAAGTTGCCTCTTTCCTCCCTGTCGACACCCACGGTACGATAGTATTTAGGCTGTAAGACCTCGTGGTGGGGTTAAGGAGTCGCGGGCCAAAGGACTCCAGGGGGCAAGCTGAGGAAGTGGAAATAACAACATAAACTCCCGATGAAGCTTTCCCCAAGACCGTCATGCGCGGTAAAAATCCGCATCCTGCACGAGGTGACCCTGCTAATAACTAAACATGACGGATCTAGACAAGGAGGTCGAACTAAACTCCCCCAATCTACGGTGTCACGTGACCCGTGCCTATGGATGGATGGCACCAGGGCGATGGTGTCGTGAACGGAACCTCTGGAGTACCAGGCAACCCTCCAGAGTAACCCGCCTTGCACCACACAGGGGGTTCTGATGGTGTGGACAGTATTTCCCCCATTCTCGTGGGAACAACATGAAGATTATAAATTCATATAAAACCAAAACCAATGAGGCTCGAGGAGTGGCTCCGGCTACAGACTTGAGCCTTGAGTCTATCCCGGAAACGGAGACGAGCCAGGGTGCGGCAGCGGACTCTGGAGGTCCCACGACCGGCGTAGATACGGGGGATCAGGGGGTAGCTTCGGCCAGAGACCTGTCCCCGACACCCAAGCTGGAGGCTGGGTCCCACCGGAGGGCGGCGAGCTCCGCGGACTCCGGGGGCCCCTCCACCAGTGAGGACTCTACTGTTAGAGTAGAGGGACTGCCCCGGCAGTCCAAGCGTCTTTCCGGGGCGCAAAGAAAGAAGCTCCGGAGGGCGCAAAAAATGGCGGCCGGGACCTGGACGGTCGAGAAACCTGTAAAGGCGCAAGAGGGGAGTGCGGGTCAGAAGAGGACGCGCTCGAACTCTAGCACGCCCACTACAGACAGACGTTCCAAAAGGGCCAGGGTGCCTGTAAAGGCGCAAGAGGAGAGTGCGAGTCGGAAGACGCCGCGCTCTGGCTCTAGCACGCCTACTACAGACAGACCTCCCAAAGGAACTAAGGCCGGAACACCGGCGCAGACTGGCTCTTACAGGGAGGCTGCGGAGGGCCTCGGGATGGCGGTGATTGACAGACGCCATCCTGAGGTCACGCTAGACCAGGGGAAGGCGGACCTGATCCAGGCTGCGGTGGTAGCTGCAGTGGACTCTCTTCAGGAAGGGGAGAGCCCGCCTCAGTTCCACCGGACGCGCCTGACGGGGGGCATCCTCTGGATAACCTGTGCCGGCCCGCAGTCGCGGGACTGGCTGCGGAAAACGATCGGGGGCCTCGGTCAGATTTGGGAGGAGGCGGACTTGACAGCCGTCGAGCCCAAGGAACTCCCAAAGAGACGCAAGGTCCTCGTACGGATCCCTGACACCGTCCCGCAGGAGACGGTGATCAGCAGACTTAAGATCCAGAACCCTGAACTGGGGACGCAACACTGGTCGGTTCTAAGCAGGAAGGCAGAGGAGAAAGGACAGACGCTCGCCTTCTCGATCGACCCGACATCTTACAGAGCCCTTGAAGGAACCTTCTTCAAGGCATTCTGGGGCATGGGAAGGGTTAGCTTCCGCCCACTGGGGAAGCAATTAAGGGTTAATGGGACTTAGGTTCCTTCAGGTCAACCTCCAACACAGTAGGGCAGCCACGGCCGGACTACTAATGGCTCTGAGGAACACGGATGTGGCCCTCATCCAGGAACCGTACTCCTACAAAGGAGAGATCAAGGGACTCGGCGGAGCTAATGGAAAGCTCATCTACAGCAGGTCCAGCGAGAATCCGAGGGCCTGCATTTTTGTCAGGGAAGGGATAGAGTTTCTCCCTCTAATGAATTTCTGTTCCAGGGACCTGGCAACGATCAAAATCCGATGTGGAGGAGCGGATGGGCTGAGGGACATTACTGTCGCGTCAGCCTATCTGCCAGGGGACAGCACGGACCCTCCTCCACCCAACGAATTGGAGCAGCTGATGGTGGGTAGCAGAGCAGGTGGATGGCAGACCATCATCGGCATGGATGCGAATGCGCACCATGAGTTGTGGGGTAGCTCGGACACAAACTCTAGGGGTGAGGCACTTTTACAATTCTTTATGAAATTTAATTTAGACATATTGAATAGAGGTAATAAACCGACATTCGTCACAACACGGCGTGAGGAAGTTTTAGACCTAACAGTTTCCACCCAGTTTCTGGGTGACTTTGTTAAAAGCTGGGCTGTGTCTGGGGAAGTGAGTAGCTCAGACCACAGATACATCCGGTTTGAAATCGCCAAAGTCGAAAGAGAAACGGTATGGTACCGGGACCCCCGCAAGGCGGACTGGGAAGCCTACAGGGCAGACTTAGCTGTGGAACTGCGGGGGGTTGAGAGGGCCATAAGGGATTCAATAGACCTCGAGATTGCAGCAGTCCAATTGCGAGACGCAATTACCTCGGCCTATAACGCCAACTGCCCCCTGAAAATGAGGGTGTCCACCAGGAACGTCCCATGGTGGAACGAGGACCTCAGGCAAAGGAGGACGCAGGTTCGTAAGCTGTTTAACGCGGCCAAAAGGTCGGGAGCATGGGATGAATATAGACAGGCCCTATCGACCTATAACAAAAGACTGAGGGACGCCAAGAAGGAGTCGTGGAGGAGGCACTGCGAAGAAGTGGAAAACACGTCCGAGAGTGCTCGACTACACAAGATCCTGTCTAAGGGCCCTCAGACTAACATAGGCTCCCTTAGAACACCCACGGGAGGCTTTACAAGCTCGGGGGAGGAAACTATGGAAATTTTACTCCAGACGCACTTCCCCGGCTGTAACATAATAAACCAATCACCTCCGGACTGGGAACACTCAGAAATAGAGGCGCCTTATAGGCGGGCATCTAGAGTAGACTGGACAGTCGCTAAAGAGGTGGTTACCTGGAGCAAAATCAGATGGGCCATTAACAGCTTTAAGCCATACAAATCGCCGGGATTTGATGGAATAATGCCCATCATGCTCCAACAGGGGATAGATATACTGGCGCCGGTGCTTACCCTCATTATGAGGGCCAGCCTGGCTCTGGGGTACATTCCGAGGGCATGGAGACTGGCCAGGGTTGTATTTATTCCTAAACCTGGGCGTCCAACAGACCAGGCAAAGTCCCTGAGGCCAATAAGTCTCATGTCCTTCTTGCTGAAAACAGTGGAAAAACTGCTCGACCGGCACATTAGGGGCGGTGTACTGGAAGCATATCCTCTACACTGCGGACAATATGCATACAGAGCAGGATTCTCAACAGAAACAGCACTGCACCAACTGGTGCTGAAACTGGAGAATACGCTGGAGAACAAGGAGGTGGCGCTGGGGGCCTTCCTAGACATAGAGGGGGCCTTTAGCAACACCTCGTTCGGATCGGTTCTGGCAGCTGCCCGGGAGCGTGGAATAGAGGAGACCTGCTGCAGGTGGATCGGTTCCATGCTCAGGGACAGGGCGGTGTTCACCTCACTCGCGGGAGGGACTCTGCTGGCGGGGGTCGCGGCGGGGTGTCCGCAGGGGAGCGTTCTGTCTCCCTTGCTCTGGTGTCTAGTCGTGGACGGCCTACTGGGGAGGCTCTCGGGAGGGGGGTATGAGGTACAGGGCTATGCGGACGACATTGTCATCATAGTCCGAGGAAAGGTCACACAGGCAGTGTGGGAGTGCATGCAGACTGCACTGAAAGTGGTGGAAGGGTGGACGGTTGATCAAGGGCTCGGGGTGAGCCCCGAGAAAGCAACCGTCGTGCCGTTTACGAGGAGGAGGAAGTGTGAAAGCCACAGAACTCTCACTCTATACGGTAGGAGCGTTCCAATGGCCAGGGAGGTAAAATATCTTGGGGTCGTATTGGACTCTAAGCTAACCTGGAATGGTCACATTGGAAAAATACTGCGTAAGGCAGTCATGACCTTAGCCGTCACTAGGCGGCTATATGGAAAAACGTGGGGACTAAGACCTAGTATGGCCCACTGGCTGTACACAAGGGTGGTCAGACCATCGTTAACATATGCGGCACTGGTCTGGTGGCCTAAGGTGACACAATCCAGTGCCAAACAAAAACTAGGCAAGATCCAAAGGATGGCTTGCCTAGGCATCACAGGGGCCATGTCTTCAACCCCAACAGCCGCCATGGAGGTGTTGCTGGATCTACCCCCCCCCCCCCCTACACTTCGTTATTATGGGAGAGGCCAGGCTAGGACTATACAGACTAGCCTGCAATGGTAGACTGAAGATCAACCCAGGCTTCAGGGGCCACTGCAAAATTCAGGAGATCGTGAAGGAACCCATGCTTGAAATGAGGTCAGACTTCGCGAGCCCGCGAATGTGCAGGGAAAACAACTTCACACTGGAAATCCCTGATCGCGGGGCATGGCGGGAGGAGACACCGGGCATACCACGGGACGCGCTCGTCTGGTTCACGGACGGATCTGGCGGGGAGCGTGGGACGGGGGCAGGTGTTTACTCGGAAGGACCGAGGGTAAGTCACAGTATTTCCCTCGGAGCCCATGCAACGGTGTTTCAGGCCGAGATGTACGCCATCCTGCACTGTGTGCGGGAGAACAAGAGGAGGGGCTACACCAACAAGCGGATCCTCATAGCCACAGACAGCCAGGCAGCCCTTAAGGCACTAAGTAGCCCACGGGTAAATTCCTGGCTGGTGAGTGAGTGCCGAGACGAGACGAGCGACCTGGCTGGGCAGAATGAGGTGACCCTCATCTGGGTGCCGGGTCACTCGGGGGTCAAAGGCAATGAAGAAGCTGACAGTCTCGCAAAGAGGGGGTCAGCAGAACCATTTATGGGACCAGAACCGGCTCTGGGCGTGTCAAAGAGCACTGCCAGGGGAGCCATTAAGTCCTGGGTCAGAAACCAACACAAGGTGTACTGGGCGGACTGTCCAGGGCTCAGACATGGGAAGTCAATAATTGACGGACCCAGTTCAAAGAGAGCTGTGGAGCTGCTAAACCTTAGCAGAGGACAGCTCAGAAACACAACAGGTCTCTTGACGGGACACATGGCCGTCAAGAAACACCTACATAAAATGGGGCGGTTCGAAGGGGACCTCGCATGCAGACTCTGCGGCGAGGGGGAGGAATCAGCCCAGCACATCTTGTGCGAGTGTATAGCTCTGGACCGGAAAAGACAACTGATCTACGGTCACTCTAGACCGGAGACAGAGCAATATAAAACTTCACCCTACCAATCGCTGTGCAGACTAGTTCAAGGCACAGTGATTTTGGAATGGGTGGAGTAAGACTAGGGGTATGCACAATCAACCAAGGGTTGCGGTGCTATCGGGGCGGCAAGGCCGCGGACGAGCCCTGAGGGAACAAAAAAAAAAAAAAGACCTCGTGGTGTGTTGTTGAAATAAATATAAAAAAAATTAAAAAAAAATATAAAAAAACGTAAACAACAAACTTTTTGTATCCCAAAACGTGAAAAAGTAAATATTGCGAATTTAAAATTTGCCATGACACATTATCAATACTGATTCTGTTTCAAGCTTCTAGACAGGTAAGGCTAAATATAATTTTCAATTACGATGAGCCATTAAATAGCAATCAATACCTCCACATTCTAAGGATAGTAGTATAATTTTTTTTGGAAAATTTACCATTATAAGATATCTGTACTTCTTGGTACCAGTTGGATGGAGCACCCGCACATTGCACACAAGAGGCAACACGTGAGCTGTTTCAGATATTTGATGACCACTGGTTTAGGCGTTTGAGCCCATGGGATTGGCCTGGAAGTTCCCCGACCCCCTCGATTTCTACCTTTGGGGTAATTTAAATCAGGAGGTATGCCAGACATCGATGAACACTGAAGAGGAGCTATCTCAACGTGTGAGCAATTGCCTCGACCAACTAGATGCTAATGAAAAACATAAAGCGACAACTGTTGGTGTACATCGCCGGATTTTGAAGTGCTTAGAAGTCAATGGGGAATATTTTGAGAAAGTATTGTAGAATATTAAGATTTTAATAATAAATAATAATTGATAAAATTATCTTTTATTCCATTAACTTTCTTTCGTTCATTGGCTGCAAATCAGGAAACATTTTACTGAATTTCCTACATGTTCTTGCTACAATTTTGTCACATTGTCTATGAAGAATAAATACTGTCATGACAACTTCATTTAAGTAATTATTTCACTCCATCTTAACTTGTTTTCAAATAAATATTAAGTAGAAAATCGCAAATTAATCTTAAAACTTCGGCGTCTGTCAAACACAGTAAACAATTAAGCAATTATCAAATCACATGGCGTTCCATGACCAATTAATCCAAGTATGTGAAGACAATGTGTTTTTTAATAATTATTGCGATTATTTCGAAAACTTGACGAGTTAGGTATACCACTAAGGTACATCAACTTGGAGGAAATTTAGGCACGCCTTTCAGAATTTTAAATAAAATACAGGCTGTCCTATTTGAAAAAATAAAGTTTTCGCCTTTTTTGTATGTCACGTTAAAATCATCAATTTTAAACCTACCTGTATAACATGAAATGATTTTATTTAGGTAACTATTAAACACAAGGCTTTTGAAAACTGTGCCCAAGATTTTAGCCTTCTATGGGTTCAAATCGCAGCAAAATAAAAATTTTAGTGGTACCATTTTTCTGAGATTTTTTTAAAAATAAGTATGATCTCGAAAACCGGTGTAGATAGGTATAGGAAGCTATTAAGAAAAAAATTATCACAAAGACATTGCAATTCTAAAAATAAAATAATATACAAGCTGTCCCATTAGAAATAAGAAAGTTGTTGCTACTTTTGAGTAGAAGCGGCAACACCGCCAAAATGAAAATATTTTAGAAAGACAGGCCGTGCCTATTTATGACAGTATCTAAATGTTCAGATTCATCCTATGTCTCATTTTTCATAAACGTCTAACCTACCTTCGACCATCAATGACCCTATATATATATATATATATATATATATATATATATATATATATATATATATATATATATATATATATATATATCAGTAATAATAAAAGTTGTATGAATTCGTCAACGCCGCCTATGTGTATGTATTGATTGAACACTTTACGAGAGATGCCCACAAACGGAGGGTGGGAATGAGATGATAACCGAATTCGGATAAAGGGAATTTCCGGTAAGCAAGCAGTGAAAGATTTGTTTTATTTGAACCACCCTCAACCGTCTTCTAGGTCGAGTACCTGCACAGAATATAAACACAGTTGTGGTCGTCAAAGGTTTAGTATTTTTCATCCTCTGATGACGCTAACTTGGGTAGTGAAACGATTGTCTCGGTTTTTTAATGTCCTTTTAATTTTTTTAAAGTGGTACCTATACTTGTTGAATGGCTCTAAAATCAATAGTTGGCGGTTTAAAAAGTAGCTGCAGTAAGGTAATACAAGCAACGTTAAAGTGTTAAGCAATTAATCTACTGCTGCTGTGTGGCATTATTTTTGGACCGGCCTGTACATATCACACTTTCCCATCTACCAAAGCTAAGTTTTTTAGGTTAATGAAAAATTGAGTTAAATGCATTTTAAAAACTTCACGAACATTCGCTATCATAACGTACTTGCTGTTTCCAGACTTTTCTTTATTTGATGACAATAACTTAAGGAGATGTTTACTCAACAAGTGAAGTATAAATATTAACGCTTAGAAAAAGTACAAACCAGAAAATCAATCAATTATAATTAATGTTAATTAGATAGAGGTCAGTTATTTATTTTTAAGATCCTTTTGAATCACGAAAAACACCAAGGAAGACATTAAGATTTTTATCTAAGCTAAAGTTTGTTTAACAATTTTTAACAGTATATACAAAATAATTAAGTTTCGAACGAAACTCCAAACCTCAAAGGAAT
The DNA here is from genome assembly GCA_964006375.1 of Tillus elongatus. NCBI lineage: Eukaryota > Metazoa > Arthropoda > Insecta > Coleoptera > Cleridae > Tillus > Tillus elongatus. The sequence continues at coordinate 247,066,996 of OZ023262.1, read as the reverse complement.
TTATTCAGCCTAATTTTGAACACTCGACTGAGTAACATAATGAAAGTGCACGAGTTCCCTAACTTCTTAAAAACAAACTTTTAACCGAAAGTACAGACCTGAAATGACTTACTCGTTCCGCCACGGCGACCTTTCACGGACTTTGCAGTTAATTAACTTTAACAGATCCGAGCAAGGACCACATGAAATAATTATCGACAGGCATTTTGTATGGAGCGTGCCTCAAATCTAAAACGAGGCATTTACGTTCGTTTAGCTAATTGCAACAAACTGTCGAATGTTTTTACCCCAGTAATAACGGTTCAGGTGTAATTGCTGTCATTACCCTGATGTCTGTTATCAAGCCCACTTCATTTGGTGAAGGAAAAAACAGAGAGGCGAAATAAAAGGTTGTAGAATTTCAAGCTTATTCATAGTGTGTTTTTGATGCTTAAATTGGCAATAGTTGGTTCGAAATAAACAAATGATTACAATTTTCATTCGCTTCTACTAAAGCCAATAATGAGACTATTTTTCAAAGTATATTTTAGTAACTTACTGCTTAAGAAGACTAAACGACGTGAAATATAGTTTAAAGATCATATATAGGAAGTGTTTCATTATATTTCGAGTTGGCCAAGCTCAACTCTAAAGCCCCCAGCTAACCATATTACCGTTCAGTGCCATCGTATGTCTTGTAAGCATAAATTGCATTTAAAAATCCTTGAAAGACGGTTAGAGTTGCCAATTTGAGCAATTTTTGTAATGATAGTATGCTTGAGAAGAAATACACAAAAATTAACAATAAGAAGTCCGCGAGCTGCAAGTACGTTATAGTATCAATTTTCATAACTCGTTTAGTAAAGAAAAATAAGAAATTTAAGATAAGAGTCAGTGAAGAATTCCAGAGCAGATTATTTCGTTGTGTGCAAGTGAATGGAGAACATTTTGAACATTTATTATAAGAAAAGGACGTTTATTTTTGAAATTTGAATTTCAGGGTAAACTGTTTAGTTTTAATATTCCGGTATTAAATTTCCACGCTGTATCGAAAACTGCAATATTAGACCATACATATGGGGTATCTCCGCATTCAAAAAAATGTGATCCATCGAATTGTGATACAAAATGTAGGATTGCTATTTTTTTTAAATGGATAAAGCGGTGGGGGTAAAATGCTGGGAGTTTAATTTTTTTAACTATGATTATAAGACAATGTTCGACAAATTAAACTTCATGTGTCTCAGCGTTTTCCACAAAAACTATGTTTTGCTGGATAATGAATTTTATTCCATAAGTGTGTTACACACTGTAAATAAAGTCGACAGAGAATCCAGCTAAAGGTGCGTACCGAACGAAAATTCCTGCTCCCGAATGCAACGAAGTTTCAGGCCACTGGAAACAAAATCAGGGCAAATGGAAATTGTAACTATACCATCAAAGGTAAAAGAATGCAGGGATAATAACCCTCAAGATGATAAACATTTAAAAATAGTGACATCTCGCTGAACACGAAAAACAAAACCGATTATTGGTTCAGGAAAGTCTCCTTCCGCCAATATAAAAGCGATGCAGAACATGGGTTACATGCATGTTCACCGTTTGGAAAGTGGGACAGCGGTAGACATGTTAAAGGAATTTTTAAAGGAAACAGCCCCTCATCTTACATTTGGCTGCGAGATAATAAAAAATGATACAAAATCGACACCATTTAAAGTGGAGCTTCCTATTGAAATTTATAGTCGAAATATATGGCCGAATGGAGCGGCAGTCAGAAGATTCTCTTTTCCCAGAAGAGAAAATTTTCAAAAAAAAAGGGAGACTCATCTCATAGGACCTAGCGTGCAGATACCATTACTTCGGTATTTTCCATCAAAATAATCAAAGACAACTGAAATCGAACTGGTTTGGGAAGATTCAATGTCACAGTGCGATATTCTACTGTTTACAGAACAGTCTTAAGTTTTGAGTGCACAGATATATGTTTAAAGTCAGCAGGGGTAATAGATGTTGCCATATATAGAAGTCCAAGGGGTAGCATGGATGCGTTCTTCAAGTGTTTAGAAGAGCTTTTAAATAAATTAAGTAAGTATATAAGTTATACATAGCCGCAGTGAGATTGTGCCAAGCTTTAAGACAGCCGTTCATTGAAAATAAAGAAATATCTACCAAAACAAAAATGAGTGTTTACAAGTCCGCGTTTTGTCCAGTGTTCTTATGGCAGCTAAAGTTGGGTCCTGACGAAAGCTATGGAAAGCAGATTACAAGCGGTGGAAATGAAATACTTACACAGGGTTAAGGGGTGCACCAGAATGGCTAAGATAAGGAATGACAAGGTGAGAGAAAAATTGAAAACACAAGCAGTAAACAAAATAGTAGAAAAACAGCAACTCAAGTGGTTTGGGTATTTGGTGAGAATTAATAGTGAAAGAGTTGTGAAAAAAAAGTGTGACAGTCAAGGGTAATAAGGTTAAGACACCCCGGAAGACCAAAGAAGACTTGGGATAGAGCAGTGGTTGACTTACTCCAAGAAAGGAACACGACCTGGGAAGCGACAATGACGACAGCGAGAAACAAGACAGAATTGACCAAGTTTGTACATAATTAAGTAGTTGGAAAGTGTCAAAAACCTTCACTGACATAGTAAATTGCCATGAATTTGAATTTACAATAGAAGCTCCAACGAAACAAAATGCTTGCCTAGATAATATTTTGGTGAACTCAAATGTTAAGATTATATATTGTAAATAATAATAATATATCAGATCACTTCTCACAAACGGTGCATGCAAGGGTTGAAAATTAAACCTACAGTAAAGGATAACATTAAAAGTAGGGTATACTCAGCACAAAATCTTTAACTGTGTTAAAAAAAATGTCAGATTGGAACTGGTCTGATGTTTTGTCGTGTGTTTTTTCTCCCTCAGGGCTCGTCTGCGTCTTTGCCGTCCCGATAGCACTGCAGCCTTTGGCTTATTGTGCATTAAAATTTCATGTTTAAATAAAATAAACCTATATTGCTTGCAGAGAAATAATTTTATTAAAAGGGATATTTTTCAAAAATATTCAAAAATATTTAAAAAAGCTTATAAGACAAGCAAAAATTAGAAAGCGCTATAAATAGCGCAGACAATAAAAATAAGGCAGCATGGAGACTAATAACAAATCTCACAGGTAGGCTTTCAGTAAATCAAAAATTTTAAATCCAGGATGTAACAACGGAAATTACTTCTACACTTGGTGTTGAATGAAATAAATTTACATTTTATTAATCTATGTGACAAAACAGCACAGGTGCCACATAGTGCAAACATGCAGATCAGAAGTGTACATCACGCCATCATTTTTTAGGAAACTACTATAGATGAGGTAAAAAGGGTAATAAATGAGTTAAAAAATACACACTCCGTAAGACCAGATAATTTTTCTGTAAAATTTTTGAAATATGTAAAGGACTAAATAGCAGAGTCTATTGCATGCATTGTGAATAAGAGTCTAAACACCGGATAGTTTCCTGAGGAACTAAAAAAAAAGCCAAAATAATTTTGGTTGACAAGAAAGGAGCTAGAAGTGATCTGGGAAACTATGGACCTATAGCTCTTTTAAGCTGTATATCCAAGATCCTTGAAAAGATAATAGCAATTAGACTAATAGATTTTTTCCAGAAATTTGAAATTTTATCTGTTCAACAAAGTGCTTATATGAAAGAAAAATCCACTGTACGAGCCATATATGACCGTCAATTAAGTGGGGGGGCTTTGGCCACGGTACTTAGAGGATGAGGAGGATTAAGAGGGTCACCGGTATTGACGGTGACCGCACTACTTTCACTGATAACGAAGCAGGTAGACGGAACGACATATATAAGACGAGACTTGCAACGAACTGCCAGATCTTTCTGAGGCCTAGGGTTGAACACACTGAGACCTCACAGACGATCTCCGGCGAGATTTGCGGAGTAAGCAGATTGAGGCCCCGTAATCGAGCTACAACAACCCAACCCACCTTTGTCCACCGCTCTAAGGAGTAGGCAGATTGAGGCCTTAGAGTGTCCTTACATATTTCCTTTACCCACCTTTGTCCACCACACTAAGGAGTAGGCAGATTGAGGCCTTAGCGTGTCCTTACATATTTCCTTCACCTCTTGAAAATGGCTCCAAAACAGGAGCCGAAACGTCGAGTTTTCATAAATTCTGGACGCGGTTTAATCCGAGAACCAAGTATGTCTCACATTAAAGACCGCGAAAATATTTCTGAATATATATAAATAAGAAACAAAAAGTAAATGGCATTTTTCTCGACTTGTCAACGGCCTTCGATGCGGGGTGGACCATAACTTATTAATGGAAAGGTTGCTGAGGGTGGGTGTCCGTGGTATCCCTTGGCAACTTCTATGCTCATATTTACAAAATAGGCGGCAACAGATTTCCATAGTAGACTCGACTGGTGGGGAATTGACTTCTGACTGGAAATTGATTGTTAGAGGGGTACCTCAGGGTTCAGTTTTGGGCCCACTTTTTCCTTGTTTATGTTAACGACCTGCCGGTTAAGATTGACGATGAGGTCGTGTCGTTTGCGGAGGATACTTCGGTGATTGTATCGTCGCCTAACGTCATAGACTTGCAGGCGTGAACTACCATTTCCTTGAAGGCTTTTGAACTTTGGTTCTTAAAAAATTCACTTTCCTTAAATCTAGAAAAGACTAACATAGTTACATTTCGGACATCTTACCAAAGTGAGAGGTCACATATTTTTAACTACAAGCCGTATATATTCATAAAATGCGACACAAAGGTTAGATTTTTGGGCTTATCATTAGACTATAGGCACCTGGAGTGAGCTCACTATGCTACCAACTAAATGTCTTCAGGAGCAATGTTTCAATTGAAACTTGCATAGGGGTATATCATTCATCTATATATTCCATAATCAAGTATGGGATAATCTTCTGGGGAAACTCTGTTGATGCTACTAGAATATTTGTATTGCAAAAGAAATGTATAAGGGCTCTTTTTGGTCTTCCAGAAACGGAAAGTCGAAAGATACAGAACATTAGCACAGATAAGTATTTAGATTTTAGAGTGTGTAATGTTTTTGAGAAACAATTATTCGTTGTTTTCGGGCAGAGAACACACACATGCTTACAACACTAGTAGAGATGCTGTTTTGCTACAGGATCAAACAAGATTAACAATGCTGCAAAAAGTCTAACATCATCCATAATAAAAAATTATAATCACCTTGCAAAGAACCTTAGAGACTGTTCTGTGACTGTTTTAAAAATAACACTTAAAAAGTTCTTAGAATCGCAGTCTTTTTTATACTCTATCTAATTTTGTTGATTCTTCAGGATTTATAAAATAGATGCCACTTGCTTATTTACTGTTTTGATGTGTGTTTATGTTTAACACTATTGGTTTTATCTAAGTTTTGTTTTGTCTGGTTTGGCTGACATTTTTTGTGGCTTTATTTTGGCATGACAGAAAGTAAATTTGTTATTAATGTGTGTATCTGTATTTACGAATTCTTATCACCTAATCTAATTATCACCATTTGGAATATTTTTACGAAAATTCGCTACCATAACGCACTTGCGGCACCTGGACCCTTTTCAACATTTATTTACTATTGCTGTATCCATACTTTTTGAAGATAAAATTAATAAATATAAACAATACAAAATTTTGAAATTAAAATTTTAATAACTTACACAACATCTGTTTATTGGTATAATTTAAACTACTGAATGATATTATGTAGTTTCACTTACCTCAAATTTTCCATATACCACATGAAGGGGGTAAATCATAATGAAAATTCACTAAAAACTAAAAGTAACCAATAAGTACCTTACTCCAAGATTATAAGGTATTAGACGAGTCTTATTATTTGTTCATGACGTCTGTAAACAAAGAAAAAGTAGAAGAAGATAATCTCGAATTCGGAAACAACACCTTACTGTCCCCCCTCCCCCTCCCCCCACTGTTTGCAAGATAACAAATGACAATGACAAATCGCTAACTGGCGTTGTCAGATGTAACTAGGAGAGGGCGATGGGGTTTTAAATACCTTGAAATTGAATAACTTTCATTACAATTTTTATATATTACTATATATTTTCCTGATATCTTCAAATTCACATGACAGTTTTGGCAAATAGCAACCCCGCTAATTTTTTATTGTGACATTTTTGTAACCTGTTCGTTTGAAGTTTAATTTGGAGCATTTGTTTGCAATAGCAGCGTAACCCTGATATATGTCTGGCCTTGTCTAACATTATGGGCACCCATTCTGAGGCAATTTCAGGTTACATCGTAAATTATTTATTTTTTATTTGGTTATAACTCATAATTTACTGAACCGATTTAGTTCAAATTTGGTAGAGAGGACCACTGATACGATATGTACGTGCGTGTAAAGTTTTAGTTTCATACTTCTAGCAATTTAAAAGATATGGCGTTTTCTTCACATTTTTTCTGAAAGTATATGAGTGTCAAAACTGTCTAACGAACTCATCCAAGCTATTAACAAAATGAAGGGAATTGCCAAATTTAGTTTCGATTGGTGAAGTATTGTTTGAGTTATCGGTTAGATACATACATACATACATACATACATACATACACACACACACACACATATATATATATATATATATATATATATATATATATATATATATATATATATATATATATATATGTATATATACTTTTCAACTTACTTTTGTTTGGGTTCTAGGGGCCCTAATTCACGCTCATTTGAAGAAATTTTCCAAAAATCTTACCATCGATACCTCTCTATTAGTGAATTTTCTTAATGAAAATTCGCTAAAAAACTTTTATACGTAATATACCATTCTCACATTAACGATTAAGCGTTTACTATCAAGACCGCTTTGAATTGTAAATACGACGATCAACGAATGGATATAAAATCACTTTTTACGATAATCGACTGTTTGTATTGCAGTTTGACGATAATCCAGCGACTCTACATCGCCTGCCATTTAAATTTACAATGCAACCAACAGAAAAAGAATCGCTGGATAAAGTTAAACGCATTAAAACAGTAACGGGCTGCATTATAAGATTTAATTTTGTTTTGTGCAAGCTATGCAGAAGGAAGTATAACGAGGACGAGGAAGGCGGAGGTACAAAAAAGTGTTTCTGGCGACCGTAATAAAAGCCAACGGTTTATTCAATAGTTTCTCGCGTTTACTGCACAACTAGCAAGGCTTTGTTTCCCGCATCCTGACCCCCACATTACGTTTAAAGACTTCTACTTCCACCGATTGCACTTGTGTGCTAATACCTTTGGCTCACGTTTTACACACAACTTAACCTTTTCCATCGGCTCTACGTAAATACTTAGACCACGGTTGCTCTCGTGTGTCTATAAAGACCGGGTCACCGATATAAAAAAGCAAACCTTTATTTCCCAAGTAAATGGTATGTGTTTCCATTTAAAATGAATAAATCACAAGTACTTCAAATTTAAAAGGACTTCTTTAAAGCCATTCCAAAACTGTCCCTTTTCCACCACGAAAAATGCACGTGTTAGCCTGCATTTGACTTGCTTTTTATGAAAATTGTAAGTAGGTACAGAAGTATTTATTTAATCATCCTTAGTTAAATTCTTTGTAAATAGTTTTCAGTCAGATTTTATGCAGGTTATAACATTCTTTTTATTTTAGAAACACGAAGTTGAGAAAATACTGAGTTGAATAAGATACATGGGGCAGTCCCTGTGATCTAGTGTTAAAAACGCGTCCTCCGAAGCCAAGGGTTTTAGTTCAATTTATAGTAGATGTCTAATTATACTTTTTCAGTGCCTACTGTAAGCTGGCAACACCGCCTCTTTCTTAACGCGCAGCCTGTCTTCTTTGTTGTTGCTAGTCCCGATGGAAGGAGGGACGGAGCAGCCAGCAGTGCGAGATGGGCTAGACAGGTGACTCAGGAAACACTTCACAAGCAACATCAGTCTGCGACACATGTACAATTACATGCCTAAGAATTAGTATTCCATTAAGATGTCCAGCTTACTTCAATTAACCTTTTATTAAGACTTTTTCCTTTTTTCTTACACTGCTGTAAAATAAACAAAAACCGTCGTGGCGTTTGGTTTATCATTATAATACAGAGAGCAAGAGCAATTGAAAGACTAGACGCATTCCGGTTCTTCACGACCCAAAATATTCAAAAGTAGGATATGTCGAAAGGTTCTTTTTCCAATTTTTTGAGAAAATATAGGAAATCCTGCTAGATTTTCCGAAACAGGGTAGACCTGTCACGAGAACATACTATTGCGAGTTGACTAGATCACGCAAAGAATTTTTGGAGAAACACCGCGCGTAACTGGCCAAGGAAAATAACAAAGCTACGGAAACCAAATTTGATAGGCAAGGTGTTACTATAAAACGTATCCTACATACCAAAATTCAGATTTCTAAGTGGTAAGAAACATTTTTTTAAGCATTTAAAGGAAAAATGTCGGTGCCACTGGTAATCCGAAAAACGCACAAATCCACAATACTTTGTGTGGTTAACAAAATCTATTGAATATAACAGGAAAAGATGAAGTTTTCTTGGCGCAAAAAGATAAAGAAATACCAGAAAAATTACTCTGAAAATCGCATAGTTTTTCTTCTTAAAAGTGCAGTCGCGATTTGAAACCCTAAAATTAGCAACTTTCAGGCAAAAAACCTGAAACGAATACGGGTTCGGTAGAGAAAATGTAAGAAGTGTGTTTTACAAAGCCTTAAATTTCAACTTCAACCTTTACTGTCACTAAAATTTTGAAAAAAATGAATTTCAAATAAACCCTTCCTCTGATGCTTAGGAAGTAGTTTCAATTATAAAGTTTGTGGTTTAATGGTCTATAATTTTACCGAATTTTCGTAGAAAAAAATCCATATTAAGGGGACCGCGACTTTTGAATTTTGAATAAATCTCTTCAAATGAGTGCGAACTAGCCCCCCTAGAACCCACATCCGGGGTCAGTTTCAGTTTGTATATCTCAATATATTCGTTATTATACAAGATGCGAGATAAAATTTTATACATAAGTTATATGGTGTCCTGACCTGCATCGTAAGTCGTTGGTGATACAATTTTTTTTGACGTTAATTTTGTTCTTTAACACTGCATCTAGCACACCTAGCACTGCCTGTGATTATTTTTCCGTTTCTCTTTTTTAGAGAATATTCGTAGAAAAAGCTGGCTGATCACAAGATCACGACGCTAACACTTTTGTATTCGTAGAAAAAACTAACTTATCATAAGATTACGACGCTAAGACTCTTGAACAATGTCTTCAAATAAGTGCAAACTAGAATCCCTAGATCCTATACTCAGGGTCGATCTTAATTTCTCTCTGTCTCTGTCTCTCTCTCTATATATATATATATATATATATATATATATATATATATATATATATATATATATATATATATATATATATATATATATATATATATATATATATATATATATATATATATATATCACTACGACAATTCAAAAATCAATTGTTTTTTTCGGCAAAGTTTTGTATCTTCGAAAAATGTTGGAATTTAGTACCCACGCCGCAACCAACTCGGCTATGGAGCATAATATGTCAGATTTATTGTAACAAACGGGTTATAAGCTCGTATGTAAATGTGCTACGCTTAGAGTGGTTTATAGCAAATAATTTCTATTTCAAATGGATCTTTGGTGCCTCGGTGGCCCAGGGGTAAGAACCGAAGGGTACTGGGTTCGAGTCCCAGGGTTCCCTCTTCACTTCCTCAGTACATACTGTAAAAATTAACATGAACCCAGGTTGTGGCATTGTATTTGAACAAGTTGAACATCTGCACGTTCCGCCCTTCGGAGGGGGCGTAAAGCCGTCGGTCTTGTACCCATGCGATGTTGGGCACGTTAAATATCCCTATCCTCCTTAGAGAATGCCAGGGGTTCGGCAAAATCTCCAGGATAGTGAGGTGAAACTGCTCCCTGGCGCAGGTGATTGTCCATAGTCGCGGAAATAGAACGACGTTAAAGTAGCAAAAAAAAAATGAATGTTTTGCAGATATTTCAATGAAATGAAGAAAAGTCACTTGAAACATAAATCTAGAATTTTTTTGAAGACATTTACTTAAAATTTTCCATGCGTCACACAGAACCTTTGTTGAAAGTCACCAGTTTTGACGTTTTAATCGTCACTTTTCACATTTTCAGAAGAAAACTCTAAAATTTTCAAAGTAACTTTTCTTGGCTTCTCTGGGCCAATGAAACACAAGTTTGGGACGCAGCAAGTGCGTTATGGTAGCGAATTTGTCCGATTTTCCAAGCTATTAATAAAAGAAAGGTACCAGCCGAGTTCATCAAAATCGGTTAATTACTTTTTGAATTGTCGGTTAGACACACACACACATACCCACGCACGCACACACACGCACACACACGCACGCACACAAAGATACCTCTCTATTAGTGAATTTTTTTAATAAAAATTCACTAATAGTCATACACCCAGTTTCATAAAGCTCGATTGAATTTTTAGTTAGTTAGTTAATCAAGACTTACTACGCTATCCAAGTGTGCTTATTAATACGAACCAATCGCAGCTTCAAAACATTTGGTGGACATGGCAAAAACCAAAATCATAGTCTGTGATTGGTCGTCTAAAGCTTTGACTATCTAAGGTTCGTTAAATATTGAATCGAGCTTTGTGAAACTGGGTATTAGTCTGTAATATTCATTAGATTTTGTTTAACATGCAATATTTTGGTCTTGTGCGTTTCTCTGATCATCAGTGGCACCCAATTTATTTTAAATGCTTATACCCTTTTTTATTAAAAAATTACTAATAGAAAGGTATCGGTTTATATATATATATATATATATATATATATATATATATATATATATATATATATATATATATATATATATATCACTACGATAACTCAAAAAAAAATTATCCGATTTTGGTGAAATTGGGCAGGTAGCTATTAATAGCTTGGATGAGTTCGTTAACCAGGAAAATCGGACAAGGAAAATTTTGAGTTTTCTTTCGAAAAAAATCTCCGAAAATTACAAAGCTATTTTGATGAAATAGTGGGTATGTTGCCTTGGGAAAGACCTTACTACGTACCAAAATTCAACTTTCTAGGTCCATAGAAAATTGAGTTATTCAAATTTGAAGCATTTAACGAAAATTCGCTACCATAACGCACTTTAATTTAATTAACCGATTTTGGTGAAATTGGGCATGTACCTTGGATGAGTTCATTAGCCAGGAAAATCGCACAAGGAAAATTTTAAGTTTGCTTTCGAAAAAAATCTCCGAAAATTACAAAGCTATTTTGATGAAATGGTGGGTATGTTGCCTTGGGAAAGACCTGACTACGTACCAAAATTCAACTTTCTAGGTCCATAGAAAATTGAGTTATTCAAATTTGAAGCATTTAACGAAAATTCGCTACCATAACACACTTGCCGCGTCCCGGAACTTTTTTTTCTTATAACTTAGGGATGGATCTAAATTTTGGTATGCGGTTCGCCTTTTATAATATAGCCCTGCATACCAGCCTGGTTGCCATAACTTTGTTATTTGTGGAGGTACAAAAATTTCCAGTTCGAGACGATTTTTGACATTTAATTAGGGATATATGTAACTAACTTGCGTCTCTTATATCAAAGTAGAAGCTTATTTATAGGACGTACCGTTATAATAGACAAAATGTAATATACCACTAATTTTAATTCATCTCGTTTCTATAACACCATTTGTCAAAGGATTGTAATACAGAACTTATTTTTGTTTCAGTTTGCTTCACCGTTTTGCCTTTTTAGTCAGCACTAGCTGTATTATCAACGTACCACAGATTAGCCTTGGATAGCACGACATGATTCAGCTTGAAGTTAATACAGACGAAAAAATCCGGAAAACCATTCTCTGGCCTTTCACAACGAAAAGCAGAACGGCAAAACCTACTAACAAATATACTTCCTTAAACGTTTATTATACTCTAAAAACGCAGACCGTTTAATAAACGTATTTCTTCACATGCTGATTGAAGTGGGAAACTAAATGTATCCCATATCAGAGCAATCAACGCACAAAGCGTGTGCAATTTTGAAATGCTCACGCAAGATAAACTTTTAAATTACGTGGAACTAAATTCCAATATTATTTAATTGTGTATTATGAGCAGCGAAGAAACGCCTATATACAATGGAAAATCATTATCTACGCATACGTGATCGTAGCAACTTCAACTGACATTTTTATAAACCTCGATCGGCCGCTAAATTTAGACGTGCCGTAAATATTTAGAAGAAAAAGGAAGTAATTCCCCTTTGTTGGAGAGTTTAGCAACGCAGAAAGGTTGTGGTCTCGCAGGAAAATAAAAATTCGATTAGTGTACCATACTAATACATTTCACCGGTTTATTATACTGCAAAAGGTATTTCCTGCAAATTATTAGACACAGGCAGGGAAGCGTTGTTTTGCACACAAACAAAATCAAAATCAGGTGAAAAAGGTGTGAATTAAAATGCTGCCAAATGATTGTTTAGGCTTCTCAAAGCTCGGTAATACAATTATTTTAAAGTTGTACAGCGTGTCAATTTTGATTGGCTCACTACACTAAGAATAGATTATAACCTGTGATGGGCACTGATAAGTACACTTTAGACAACCCAATTCACCACAACACATTTTTAACTAACAATATTATTCATAAGTACACTTGGAGAACCCAAAACACAACAGATCTTTTTAAAGACCTGATGGTCGTTTCACTAACAAGATTAGCGTCATCAGAGGATGAAATATTCTAAACTACTTACAATTAAGCATCACCTTTTATACCGAGTCTTAGGTAAAGACCGATACCGAGAGTGAGACGAAATCGGACGCCAATTTTCCGTGTAATGTACTTTAATTGCCGGGCGACATTTTTAAACTTGCGTTGCCAAGTTTCGGAATATCTACTATATCAAAGACAGGGTGCAAACAAAGGACTATAAATCAGTGGCGGCGCTCGGGTTAAGGATGTTTTGATTGCCTTAGAAATATAAATACTCTCGTACGCATCTAGCTTCGCTGGTTGCCTAAGATTTTTGATAGGTTTCAGATTTTCTTTATCCATGTGGTGGTTATTATTTGAAATATGTTGTGCCACGTATGACTTGTCCACACTACCGGATCTCAACTTGTGCCAGATCTTCCCTGAATCTGGTCTCAATGGTTATTTTAGTCTGCTCAACACATTTAAGATTATCTTTCGTATTACCCAACAATTTGTTAAAATTATTTTTGTCGAAAAAGTTAGCTACAAATCGGCTTTCTTAAAAAAGCTCTGAAGACCCCGAGTTACAGCACCCTGTATAATGCTATACTGATATCTCGTGTCAGTAGAGTAATAGGATCGAAGCAGTCGTTCAACGCGGAAGTACTGAAACCGCTGAATAATCATAGTCATCATAATTATTTAGTTTAAGTTGTTTTATTTTATAATGTTAGCTAAGCACATTTGACTTTATATATACAAGTAAGAGACAATATTATGTTAGAATTTATTACGAGTGTTTCAACATTAAACATCGTGTATTTCTCCTTTGTTTTAAAATTATAATTAAACTTGTTGTAATTTCGAAATAAAGTTTTTTTTGTTTTGAAGTGCCAAAAGGGCACTATCCAAACTGGCGCAGTCGTTAGTATAGGTTTAAGTGTATTTTTGACAAAAATCGCAAAGGTACACGTCGATTTTTATCGTTAAAAACCTGCAACCTACAAAATTTAAAGTGACCAACATCGTCAACGAGGAAGGACATCATCGCCAACCTCAACAGCAGAAGCCACCACTAGCAGAAGACAACACAGCCACAAAAGGAAGGACATCATCGCCAACCTCGAAGGGCCAAGTCAAATATAGATAGAAGTGACCAAAAATCGTCAGCGAAGAAGGACAACATTGCCGACTTCATAATTAAGCATATGGAAAAATTATTGTGAGTAATTTTCATTATCCTTTATATATATTTATCCCATAAATTTTATAATTGTGTATGTCTGACTCAGATAAAAATTTTAAGAATATTTCCAAACAAAATATTATTAAACCAGCCAAATTAGTGTTAAATTTAGAAAATAATTTTACGTTAGAAAATCAAAATATTAAAATGACTGAACAAAACGTTACTGCACAAACCAAAATTGAATCTTATCATATTAATGCAATTCCCAGTTATGACGGGGATCAAGCCACTTTGGCATTATTTATTGGAGCTTGTGAAAATTTCTTATCATCTTTTGTTGATACACAAAATTTAAATAATGACCGAAATAATTGGATACTTAGAATAATAGTTAATAAACTTGAGGGAAGAGCAAAATCTTTAATCGCTAGTAGAGAAGATGCCACAAATTGGCCCCGTATAAAACTTCTCTTACAACAATATTTTTCAGACCAGAGAGATGAAGATTGTTTAGCTAGAGACTTAATGTTACTTAAACCGAATCAAAATGAAACGCCCTATCAATTTGGTATGCGAATACAAGATGCTAGAAGTTTGCTACAAAGTAAATTAAGATTAACTATTGATGATAACAATATTCGTTTAGTAAAAAATGAAATTTATGACAAAATGGCCTTGCAGACCTTTTTACATGGACTGCACGGACAATTAGGACTTGCAATTAGATTACAAAAACCGATACATTTGGAGCAAGCTATGGCATTAGTCGTAGAGGAAGAAAATTTCCAATATGGCGAAAAACAAATGAAATATATGCATACTAACACACCTAATAAAAACAGTAATAGTAACAATTTCCAAAATAAACCATTCCAAAATAGTTTTACTTCTCAAAATCTAGGTAATTTTCATAAACCATTTTCTAGTAATCAACCATTTAATCAAAGACCATCTAATTCACAATTTTCGAAAAATAATTTTCCACAACTAAATCCTTTTGAGAAAAAACAAAACATTCAACAACAGAGACCTCATTATCAACCTGCTTCACAAAATTTCGCAAGAAATTCTAATAGAAATGTTTTCCGACCCAACCCTAATTTTGTTCCGACTTACAAGCCTACCCCTATGGAAACGTCGACCAGAAATCATAGACCGTCAAATACCATACATAATACACAAAACAGACGATATACGAGTGAGGAACTTTATCATCACGAAGTACAATCTGACAGACCTATACAAAACAATGACTACAACGACACAAATTTTAGTCAAGGAAATTATGAATATAATGAATCAAATTCTGAATATTATGAACCTGATAACTTTTCAGAACCTTACCCTGAAAATTATTATGAACCTAGAGATAATTTTAATGATTGTACCGAACATGAAGCAAATTTTCATTCGAGCCTGAATTTAGATCAGAACAGATAATACAGGTTAATTTAGATAATTGCCCAAAACTACCCTATGTAATCGTGCCTGGTATAAATTTAAAATTCATGTTGGACAGTGGTAGTACGAAATCTTTATTGTGCCCATCTTTAGCTTATACTTATTACAAAAATTTTATAGAAAATGAATATTTTCAAATCAAATCCGTCCATCAGACAAGTACACATAACGAAATTGCAAAAATTCCCTTACCATTAATGTTTAACACAGGAAAAGCAAAATATAAATTTTACATTTTTGATATTAGTAACCAATATCATGGTCTGATTGGCTCTGACTTATTACAAAGGTTAGGAGCCAGAATAGATTTTAAAAGTAGAAAATATAGTCAACTACAGATGCAGCGATGACCGTAAAATCATGGCCATAGATGGTAGTTATCTGGTAAAAATAGAAGAAGGCTGTGAGGTAAAAATCAAAGGACAAACAGTAAGTTCTCATCAATCTGAAATTAAAAAACTTTTCTATGTACCGTTACCCGAACTCAAATTTAGTGAACTGTCCATGAACTCAAAACTTAACATTGTGCCTTTACATCTAGAATCTATAAATTTAGATGAATTGAATTTAGTGAAATCCCAACTACAGCATCAGAAGGAGTTACTACAAACAATAAGTGTTCCTGTAATTCATACTTCGATTAGTGTTTTTACTTTAACTGTTTGTGTTCTTTTATTAACAGTAGCATGTTTCTGTTTTTGGAAATTTAAAGACAGAATAACCAGTTCCGCCGTCGAGTCCGAAATCGTCAACGAACTTAAGAAGACCCACGAAGTTCCCCTGGAGGACATCAATTTCAAGATTTAGGTACCCTAAATCTCATCTGGCAAGGGAGGAGTTACAGCACCCTGTATAATGCTATACTGATATCTCGTGTCAGTAGAGTAATAGGATCGAAGCAGTCGTTCAACGCGGAAGTACTGAAACCGCTGAATAATCATAGTCATCATAATTATTTAGTTTAAGTTGTTTTATTTTATAATGTTAGCTAAGCACATTTGACTTTATATATACAAGTAAGAGACAATATTATGTTAGAATTTATTACGAGTGTTTCAACATTAAACATCGTGTATTTCTCCTTTGTTTTAAAATTATAATTAAACTTGTTGTAATTTCGAAATAAAGTTTTTTTTGTTTTGAAGTGCCAAAAGGGCACTATCCAAACTCCCGTGTGATCCGCGGTTCAAAAGGCATGCAAACTTTTTTTTTCTATTTTATCTTTATTGAATCTCGTGAATTCCGCTAATATTTTCTTTATTCCATGTCTATTAATTAATTTTTCCACTAAGCAATCCGAACATATTTAGCAACGTTCTTAATGTACTAATTAATGTACTTTCACTTAAGGGAAATTTTATTAATCTATTTACTAAGAAATTTAAACCGGCCGTTTTTTGTGCATACGTATGATGTAAGTCATTTGGAATGTAACTTAGAGTGGTAGTTACCTTACTGTGGACATCGAATTGAATAGACTAATTATTAGAAAAAGAAGTTTTCTGTTAATTTCTAATTCGTGGGCGAATTTGATTCAATAAAATCAACCATGAATTAGAAGTTAACAGTAAACTTCCTTTTCCAAAGGAGGAGCAGGTGAGATTTTGTTTTCTTTTCTTTGCATGATATATCAAATTTTTTTAAACCATTTAAATTTAAATTGTTCATTAATTTATTAGCTAATTATTAAACTCACATTATCATAATTTATTACTTAACTTGCTAGTGACTTTCACTTAAATACTTTTTAACTTGAATCTCATTGTATATTTAAGCTAAGATATGCTTTAACATTTCCAAGAAAGTCTTAAGTTTGTTCTAATGTGAACATAGTCGACTATGGGGATTTAATTACGTTTTGTTGTTGCATAAAACTGAGAAATTTAATGTAACACTATTCCTCAGCATAAAACTAAATTTTATATATCAATTTGGTATTTTGCGTAAATTTCACTAACTTATTTTACGTCAATTATATAAATATTTCAACTATCTTAAATAGCTTCACTACTATTCACAAATTTCAACACCTTTCAATTAACAATAAAACCATTTCGACCAAATATAAGATAGAGGTTTCATAATTTTCCTTTATAAAAATTATAGGGCGTCCAAATAAAATTTCTTAAGGGTACTGTTTTATTAAAGGTAGATATGTACTCCCACTATTACAATTGAATTGTTTCAATGCCCTCCGAACCCACAGTGCTCCACAGACGAAGAGCTGCCGTACGCAGAGTACAAGAGGGGTACCTGGACATATTTTTTTGCAACTTTCTAGCAATAGCATAATTGTATGAAAAAAGAAAGTCCGCCGCACTGTTTTGTCTAAAGTCATGCAAAAAGTTATCAATATAGAGTTTATAAACATTCTAAGTGATGCACAAGCAGTTTTCGTCAAAACTGATCTGCTGGCGATATTCTCGCATACGTCGATCCTCATAAGACCGTTCTTGTCCCATTCGCGAACAGAAACAACCTAAATTTAAAAGCTGCCACTCTGAATGGAACATAGATACAATTTTAAATACTTAAGGGTTTTCTTAGACCAAAAACTGAATTGGAACACACACTTAGAAAGAGCTCTTTCGAGGGCCACAATGACAATCTGAACATGCCGTAGACTCGTAGGAAAGACCTGGGGGCTGAATCCTAGGATGGTATACTAGCTATACCAAACTGTGGTCAAACCCATGGTCACCTATACATCTAGAGTATGGTGGCCAACTAAATTTAAAAGCTGCCACTCTGAATGGAATATAGATACAATTTTAATGGAGTTAAATACTTAAGGGTTTTCTTAGACCAAAATTGGAACACACACTTAGAAAAGGCTCTTTCGATGGCCACAATGGCAATCTGGACATGCCGTAGGCTCGTAGGAAAGACCTGAAGGCTGAATCCTAGGATGGTATACTAGCTATACCAAACTGTGGTCAAACCCATGGTCACCTATGCATCTAGATTATGGTGGCCAAAAACGGAACAAGCCTTAACACAAAGCAAATTGCAAAAATTGCAGGGGCTGATCTGTCTTGGAATAACGGCAGCTATTGCATCATGCCCTACAGTGGCACTGCACATATTACGCATGAAGCGGGAAACAGCACTAAGTGCCTCAAGATTATTCCAAGCGGACAAATTCAAACCGTGAGACTTGGTTGGCCACTTGAAAATCCTGGAGAATATTCCACTGGAGTTTCTCGCCAAACCAACAGACCAAATGCCAGCCAAGCTTGACGTCATAATTCGATTCAACCGCCATACATGGGACAGAGACAGTGCAAGGCTGACAAACAACTCATCTGTATGGTATACCGACGAGTCTAAACAAATGGAGTGAGCTAGGCTGGGAATAAGAGGAGCCAACTTTAAACTCGCTAAGTCCCTAGGAAAAACTTCCACCATATTTCAAGCAGAAAGGGTTTTGCTATAAATCTCTGTGTACAGGAGTGCATACAAAGAAGACTCAGAAACAGAGAGCTCTACATCCTGCCAGACGGTACTAATATTCTGAAATCTTTTAAAACCGAGTCTAAAGTGACCTGGTAACGCAAAAAATCCTTGAAGAAACTGGCTACGAACAACAAATAACTTTGATGTGGGTACCAGTGCACCAACAACATCATTCTATCTAGAGCCCTATTGTGGACTAACAAAAAGCCAGGTAAGAAATGGACTTACTACTTGGGAGAAGAACCAAATTCTGTCACACTGGAGGAAAACGCCAGACAGGCAAAACGGTACATCACCATATCAACAGAGAAGTCTAAACTGTTTCTTAGATTGAACAGGAACGACTTGAAAATAATTACAGAACTTTTCACATGACATTCCCCAGTAAGGTATCATCTTATGGAGATGGGCAAAGTGGACAGTGAAAGTTGCAGATACTGCACTGAAGCAGCAGAAACAACAGAACACTTGCTATGCGACTGCATGGCTTAGTTCTGCAAAAGGCTCAAATACCTTGGAAGGGTGACACTAACACCCCACGAAATAGGTAAAATAGCCCAAGAAGATAGTGGCCTACATAAAAAGTGTGAACTCTTTGGGCAACTATCAGCAGTCATGCACAAAAGACCTATTGGGGTCGCAACGGCGAGAGGCCAAAGGCCTATACGACCCCGATCTCCCCTTTAAAAATTCACTAAAAACTTTTTTTTTAAACGATTATTATCTGTAATAAAGTAATAATTTGCCAGCTCCAAAATACATTTTTGTCAAAGAAAAAATAAAATAGTGCTATGTTACCTACTCAATTTAGTCTCATACTGCATTCAACGTTTTCGTGGCAGAATCGGTGCTCAAGTTAAAACTTACCTGAAACAAACAAATACATTAGAATAATTGTTAATAAAATGATACTCTTCTAATTAATAAATAAGACATGGGTTATATTCATATTATATACCAAAACGTAGATCTCTATCTTACAGGACAAAAGGCATTTTATTTAAAAAAATGTTTGGTGCGACATAATTTCTATAAAAATTCACTACCAGAACGCAGTTGCAGCGTCCAGACTTTTTAATTACAAAGAAATGCAAAATTATTGCACACTGTTGTTTTTCATTGTATATTTCTCGGGTCTGTCTTGATTGTCGAAAGCAATCTAAAATTATTTTTTCCTCACATACAATTTTTTTAAGGTAAGCTAGGTGCAACTCAGTTCAGTTTCTCCATCCGCTAAAATTGATTAAAACAAATAAGTTTGCAAAGGTCCAACGATATGCTTGGCAGATAAAGTAAGTTGCGTTATATGAAAATTCGCTACTATAGTAGTTATAACGCAGTTGCTACGTACCGACTTTTTTTAGTCAATTTTCGTAGGACAAATTCACTGAAAAATATATATCCAAATGAGCGTGAACTAACCCCATGAACTAGAGATGCCACGAATATTCGGCTCCTATTCGGTATTCGGCATATTCGGCTACTTTTTTTAATATTCGGTATTCGGACGAATGTTGCGCACTATTCGGTCGAATACCGAATACCAAATCATGAAAAAAAAACGCATAATAAATGTTACTCACAAAATTATTTATTTTAACAAAAAATCAAATCATACATTAAATACGTAAAATCTATTAGTGATAAGTTGTGATGAATGAAAATAATTTTTTCAGCATTTGTTGATAGCAAACGATTGCGCTTTTCCTCATAAATTACACCTGCTTCGGAAAATAGCCGCTCACTATATACACTGCTACCGGGAGATGATAAATAAATCTTAGCAAATTCTGCTAGGCTTGGATACTGTTTCGCGTTTGCTGACCACCACTTGTAAGGGTCCACTGTTCGACCGAGGCGAACAGTTTTCATGTAAAAATCAATTTCATTTGCAATTAAACTTTTTTGTTCCACATCTTCATCTGTCTGGGTATTTTCTGTAGCGACTTCCTCAAAACAATTCCCAAAACTATCGTGTATCTCAATGGTTTTATCATTGTCATTTCTTTTCTTTCGAAGTGGAGATTAATCATAATCGGTGCTAGTGGACTCATCACAACTCTTTCTCAGGACTTCTAAAAGAGTTTTTTGTTTTGCTCTTTGTGTTTGAACTAATCCCAGGAAACTACTTTTGAAACGCGGGTCAAGAAAAGTGGCAACCAGATATTTGTCACTCTCATTAAAGTCGAACCACGCTTCAAGTTCAGCGTGTAGTGAAGATCTTATGTTCAATAAATTAGGTGTTATTTGTGCTGTCTCTTCCTTTCCCAGGTATTTTAACAACGTGACAACATGTGGAATCACCTCAGAAATGCAGGAAATACCCAAGCTGGTTATTTTTGTAATCTATTCAAACGGTTTGAGGAGTTTAATACATTGTGCCATTAACTCCCATATTCAAGAATAAAATCTGGAGAGAAACTCTGGTTGTTGTGCTGACATGTCCACATATCAGATGTCACGGATACTGCTGTTGCTCGTGAAATACTAGCTTCCATTTTGGAGCATATTCTATTACATATATCGGGAATAATTTTCTCAGTCATGTACATGTCACCTACGAATTGTACTAAGTGTCGCCGAATATTAGGCGGCCGAATATTCGGCGCTTCGGCCGAGAGTCGAGCCGAACATTCTGTATTCGGTATTCGGCAAAATCACTATTCGTGGCAACTCTACCATGAACCCATATTTCGGGTCAGTTTCAATTTTTATATGTATAGTGTTACAAAGCACTTCAATAGATGCAGGTGCGGTGTTGCCACATCTCCAAAAATTTCCCCGACATCTGCGAATTCTTGCACAATCTGGCAACACCGCCTCCCCGCCCCCGGGGGTGCCTGGGGTGACCCCCCTCAGGCGAAGTCTCAACCCTCTAGGACTAGAAATAACGAAGTTACCAACTTGTACCCCGTCGGAACGGATAACTGAGGTCTGCGCATTCCGAACACCCTGTATATAGACCCTGTATACGCAGAGACCACTTACACCCTGTATACGCAGAGATCTTATAGTACGAGAAACACCTCTTGTGTAACATAGGAGTGATGACCACATTAGGATCATCCTGTATATACATCCCCCTGTATACACACGGGGCCGATCTGTATTCACAGAACCTTCTAGCAAAAGAAGGTCCTGGAATATTCTGGAATGGAAGGCTCGCGAAACAAGGTAGAAGGTACGACGTGTATATAAAGACGAAAGCAAGCCAGGACAGTACAGTTCAGTTAGAGAATGTGAAGTGACTTGAAGGAGCAGTAATCAGTGTATAGTGTTAGACTGTAGTTCCAGTATAGTAACTTGTGTGCAGATTAGTAATTGTAAGGCCAGTAAATTAAGTGTTTTGTGAGAGAGACGTTCTAGACCTTTATTGTATCCATATTTAGAGTGTAAATAAAGTTGTTTTGTTAAA
This sequence comes from Tillus elongatus, assembly GCA_964006375.1. Taxonomy (NCBI): domain Eukaryota; kingdom Metazoa; phylum Arthropoda; class Insecta; order Coleoptera; family Cleridae; genus Tillus; species Tillus elongatus. The sequence goes on along the minus strand of OZ023262.1, from coordinate 247,044,712 downwards.
ATTAAAAGTCTCACTTATCCAGAACCCGGAGAAAACGCAACAATATGTATGCATTGAAAACGAAACAAGACTGATTTGCGTCCAGAGAAAATTTTTTTTTAAGAAACACTGAAACACGTCAATTTTAATATTCAGGGGGACATGTGTTAACATAAAACTCAACTTTGTCACATCAACCCCTTAAGGGTGGTGATAACAACCCTTATATTTTAAATAGGGAACATGGGTCGAGTGTTACATCATTTGAAAGCTCTTTCTTTTCTTAATTCAGCACGAATTTTTTTGGAAGTTTTATCAACTCGTTTAAAAATTATTCACAGTTGAAGTTGCAAGAACGCATTTCATTCCTTGTGATAAGAAATGCACTAATTAGTCAATTTTTCGTTAAAAAAAACCTAAAAAACGAAACCAAATGTCAAAATGTTTATTCAGTTAAGTAAGTGTTGAAATTGTTGACCACCAGCTTCCATACAAAAGTACAAATTTTGTTCAAAACGAGCTCTAACATTCTTCAACAATGCGTCGTCGTAATTCTTGCAGACTCCGGTTCTGTTGCGTAAATTCTAGTCTTTAAATGGCCCCATAGAAAGAAGTCTAAAGAAGTTAAATCCGGTGATCTAGGGGGGCACTCAATAGCACCTCTACGCCCAATCCATTGTCCTGGAAACTCTGTTCAAAAACTTCCTAACACGTTGTGAAAAATGCGGAGGAGCTCCATCTTGTTGAAACACTAATTGATTTTCTTGATAGCGATCATCATTTGCAACAATGTCAATTAGTAGAGGGTAAACGATATCTTCTAGTAACTCCAAATACGTTTCGCCGCTCAAATTGCAGTCAAGAAAAATTGATCTGATTAAACGGTCTCCAAAAATGCCAGTCCAGACATTCAATTTCTGTGGAGTTTGAGTGTGGACTTCGTGAAAATCTTGAATTATTATCTGCCCAATAACGACAATTATGGCGATTGACTGTAGAGTTTAATAAAAACGTACACTCGTCTGAAAAATAGATATTGAAGAGAAAGTTCCCGTTATCAGCTTTTCGTGCAGTCATAACTTCACAAAACTCCAGCCGCCGGTCAAAATCATGTTCATTCAGTTGTACAAGATGAATTTTATACGGGTGAAATTTATGATGCTTCTGTTGCGTTTTCTCCGGGTTCTGGATAAGTGAGACTTTTAAATTTTAACAAAACAACTTTATTTACACTCTAAATATGGATACAATAAAATTTCTAGAATGTCTCTCTCACAAAACACTTCATTTACTGGCCTTACAATTACTACTCTCAACAAAAGTCACTAATCTGGTACTACAGTCACTATTCTCTTAACACTTTACACTGCTTCTTCAAGTTACTACCACATTCTCTTACTGAACTGAACTAACTCCGGCTGGCTTGCTTTCGCTTTTATATACTCGCCGTACCTTCCCCTCCTTTCTAGAGTGTTCCATTCCAGAACGTTCTAGGACCTTCTTTTACTAGAAGGTTCTGTGAATACAGATCGGTCCCGTGTGTATACAGGGGGATGTATATACAGGTGATCCAAATGTGGTCACCACTCCTATGTTACACAAGAGGTGTTTCTCGAACTATAAGATCTCTGCGTATACAGGGTGTAAGGGTTCTCTGCGTATACAGGGTGTATATACAGGCTGTTCGGAATGTGCAGACCTCAGTTATCCGTTCCGACGGGGTACAAGTTGGTAACTTCGTTATTTCTGGTCCTAGAGGGTTGAGACTTCGCCTGAGGGGGGGTCACCCCAGGCACCCCCAGGGGGGTGGGGAGGCGGTGTTGCCAGATTGTGCAAAAATTCCCAGATGTTGGGGAAATTCTGGAGATGTGGCAACACCGCACCTACGTCTATTAAAGTGCTTTGTAACACTGCCCCCCTCCTTAAGACTGTTCGTTCCGAACAGTATTTACCGGCCGCCAACTTGGGGGTTCGTTGCCCCGATAGGGACTCAACCTCTCTATGTGAACAACTTTGGGTTTAGTTCTTGGAGACAGCTGGATTCTGTAGACTAGGTCGTTAATTTTCTTAGTTACCAAGTATGGCCCTTCCCATGGTTTCTGAAGTTTGGGACTGAGGCCCTTTCTCCTTGTTGGTTGGTACAGCCACACTGCATCACCTTCCTTGAATGTATGGGGTGTTGCTCTGCGATCCAAGCGCATCTTCATCCGGTCACTGCTTAAGAGGAGCCTATCTCTGACACATCTGTGTATAGTGCGCAGTTTTCCTTCTAGGTCGGCGACATACTCAGGTAACGTAGCTAGGTCCGCTATGTCCTCGTTCGGTGGTGGTCTCGTCATGTCGATTGGTAGCCGCATCTCTCTGCCGGTCAACATCATGGATGGAGTGTAGCCGGTAGATTCATGCTGAGAGCTTCTGTAAGCTAGGAGGAACAGAGGTATCAGCTTGTCCCAGGTTCTCTGATTCTCGTCAACAAACATAGCAAGATACTGATTGATGGTCCTGTTATGCCGTTCTACCATGCCGTCTGATTGAGGGTGGAGTGGCGTTGTTCTCGTTTTCTTTATGCCTAGCAAGTCCATTAGGCTCTTCCAGACCTCTGATTCGAAATTCCGGCCCTGGTCGGTGTGAATCTCCAAGGGTACGCCATGCCGTGATATGACATTTTCCATCAGGGCTTCTGCCACGGTCGTTGCCTCTTGGTTGGGGATCGGCGCAACTTCAGGCCATTTCGAGAAGTAGTCCATCGCCACCATTATGTATCTGTTCCCAGACTCTGTGATGGGAAAAGGTCCTGCGATGTCTACGGCAACTCTCTCCCACGGTGTACCTGAGATGTACTGCATCATTTTTCCTCTGGATCGGGTCTTTGGTCCTTTCTTTGAAGCACATTGGTCACACCTTTTGCACCATTCTTCCACGCTTCTTCGGCAGTTTATCCAATAGAAGCGGTCTCTCACTCTGGCAAGAGTCCTGTTGACCCCAAAGTGGCCTCCACTTCTACTATTGTGTAACTCTTGAAGAACACTGTCTATGCACTCACTTGGCACAACGGTCTGGTATATACAGTCTCTACCATCGGCAGTTTCCCATTTTCGAGTGATCATGTCATTCTTTAGACACAATGAGTCCCATTGTAGCCAGTAGCCTTTAACCTCCGCCCCAAACCGGGACACATCGTGCCACTCAGGTCTTTTCCCCTTTTGTAGCCATTCTCTAATATTTTTCAAGTCTGGATCTGTTTTCTGTGCGTCTCTGATGTATTCAAGATTTACGTCTAGATCGGTGTTATTCTCCTGTCCTGCCACCAGTTGTTTGATCTGATGAGTTACTTTGTCGATCTCTTTGCTCTCTTGTCGCTCGCAAAATTTACATTCATGCACTGAACATGGTCTTCTTGACAGGCTGTCTGCATTAGCGTGACTTCTTCCTCTTCGATGTTCAATCCGGAAGTCGTAGCTCTGCAGTTTCTCTATCCATCGTGCTATCTGTCCATCAGGATTTCTGAAGTTCAGAAGCCATTGCAGAGCAGAGTGATCTGACCTCACGCGGAATGTTCTTCCGTACAGGAAGCTGTGGAAATGTTCGATGGATCTTACAACTGCCAGCAGTTCTTTCCGGGTTACACAGTATTTTTTTTCTGCTTTTCCGAACGTTTTGCTGAAGTAGCCTATCACAACTTCTTCTCCGGCTTGGAGCTGCGAGAGTACTGCCCCAATGCCATACTGGGAAGCATCAGTGTCCAGTATGAACAGTCCTTCGTCCTGAGGATAAGCCAGTATAGGAGCAGTGAGAAGACGATGTTTGAGTTCTCTAAAAGACTGTTGGCAATCTGGTGACCAGATGAACTCGGCCTTATTTTCAGTTAGGCTATGTAGAGGTTTCGCAATGCTGCTGAAGTACTTCACAAAGCGTCGGTAGTAGCTGCAAAGTCCCAGAAAACTTCTGACCTCATGTTTGTTCTTCGGCACAGGCCAGTCTCTTACTGCCTTTATTTTCTCTGGATCGGTTTCTATCCCTTTCTCAGAAACGACATGTCCGAGGAAACTCACTTTCTTCTGGAAGAGGACGCATTTCTTGGGATTGAGTTGCAGATTGGCACCTCTCAGCCTGGAGAAAACTTGTTTCAGATTCGACAGGTGTTCATCGAAAGTCCTTCCAATCACCATGACATCATCGAGATACACCAGGCATGTTTCCCATGTCAGTCCTCTTAGCACTAATTCCATTAGTCGCTCGAAGGTGGCAGGGGCATTACATAAGCCGAATGGCATGACCTTGAATTGGTACAACCCATTCCCGGTTGAAAAAGCAGTTTTCTCCTTATCGTCTTTATGGAGTTCTACTTGCCAGTAGCCACTTTTCAGGTCTAATGTAGAGAACCACTTTGATCCGGCCAAAGTGTTCAAAGTGTCGTCGATCCGGGGCAGGGGATAACTGTCTTTCTTGGTGACATCATTCAGCTTCCTATAGTCCACGCAAAATCTCATAGTGCCGTCTTTCTTGGTGACCAAAACTACTGGGGACGACCAAGGACTATTAGACTCCTCAATCACACCATCTTCCAGCATTTCGTTAACCATCGCCTTGATTTCTGATTGCTTGGCAAAAGGCAGTCTTCTCGGCGGCTGTCTAATTGGTCTTGCGTCGCCAGTATTAATTCTGTGTTGCACTAGACTCGTACGACCTGTGATTTTATCTTGAGCGAAAATATCGGCCTCCTCCAATACGAACTTCAGGGCCATTTCCATCTCCATGTCGTTCAATTGGCCCCAAGAATTCTTGAACCGCTCTACTATTTCTACTGGCAGTCTTCTGTCTAATGAAGTGGGTGTCACGTTTCTTGACAACGTCACTCGGTCAATGGGCTCGCAAGTGGCGATAACCTCACCTTTCTTCAATGTGACTCTGTTAGTTTGTATGTTAGCCACTCTTATGGGTATTGTCTTCTTCGGGTCTACTAAGCATCGTGCGACGAGGGCACCATCATGTCTATCTTTAAGGGGCTCCGCTATGAGAGCAGACATACCATCAAGTTTCTCCTCTAACCTGGCTCTGACAATCTTCTCACTGTTACCAGGAATCCGTGTATCCTCGTCGACAATAAGTCTCACCCTGGGATTAGCTTCGCCTGCTGTTGGAGATAAATGCAACTCTTCGTTACCGATTTTTAAGATCTTATTCTGGAAGTCTACTGACAGGACATCGAAATCTTCCATTAAATCCAGGCCCAGAATAAATTCGTCGACGATTTCTGCGACGACAGCCGTTACCTGTAGCTCAGTACTGCCCAGCCTAATGTAAACAGTGGCCTCTCCATGCACGGGTATTCTATCTCCTTTTGCCGTCTCCAACACAGGCTGTTTGTTGGTAGTTAGTGCCGACATATTTGGCAACATGTCTGGGCGTACAACGGATGTAGTGGCGCCAGTATCGATGGTAAAACTGCATTGTCTTCCGTCTATGCTGCCAGGTATGACGAGGCTCTCGCGGCAGCGTCGGATAGTGGAGACCCTGACTTTGGGGCATTGGGTCTCGCATGCCACGTGTCGCCCACCTACACTGGCGTCAGGTCGTTTTCCCTGATGGCGCTCCCTGTTGGTGTATTCTTGTCTTCTGCATGCCACCTGTTGGGTTTGTGAGCACTGCCTACTTATGTGCCCTTTCCTACCACACTTGTAGCATTCTATGTGGGACCAATCTGCTTTCGTCTTACGTGCTCCAACCGTTGCAGTGAGCTTGCTTATGGCTTCCTTCATCAACTTGATTTCTCGCCTTAGTTCCTCTGTCGTGTCTGCATGGTCCTCTATCTCCTTCACTTCGCGCAGCCTGTTGCGGCGAGGTTGAGATGCATTCTTCGCTGCTTCAAATTGCAAGCCATAGATAACGCAGTCTGTAAGTGTTTTGAATCTTCCGAGCCTTAAAGCTTGTTGCATCTCGTTGTCAAGTACCCCATCGATGAAGGTCTGGACGGTGATCTGGTTGACAAATTCTTCTGGGGCTTGGGGATATGCCAGTCGCACAAGTTTCTCCACTTCGGCACTGAACTCTTGCAGAGTCTCATTTGGCTTCTGGACCCTTGTCTTTAGTTGTGTCTGGTAGACCTGGCTCATGTACTTGTTACCATATCTCAAGTCTAGGGCCTGTATCACTGTTAAGTAGTTTTGCTGTTTCGACTCCGGGATGTTCTGGAGGATTTCTAGGGCTTTACCTCGAAGCGAGAGAATTAGAGCAGTTGCTGCCTGTTGTTCGCTCCACCCATTGCTGAGAGCTGCTGCTTCAAACTGCCTCCTGTACATGGGCCATGATGTTTCTCCGTCAAAAGTCGGCGGCTTCAAGGTTCCATGAGGCTGCTGCACGATTGGCATATTTTCTTCCGGACGATTTTGAACTGGGGACATTCCAATAACTCCTCTTGGTTGAGTTCTATCAGTTTGGCCCATCACCTGTTCTGTCAGTTCTCTATGTCTGACTTCTGTGCCTTTCATCATCATCTTCATTTGTTCTTTCAACCCTTCAACTTCTTCCCATCGTTTATTCAAATCCTCTGTTACATTATCTACTTTCCTGTCCACATTTTCTATTTGTTCGTTGATCTGTTCAATTTCTTCTTTTACATCGACTCTCATATCATGGAACATACTTCGGATGTCTTCTTTGTCTTCTTGTCGCCGTTTTTCGTCTTCTTCGCGTTGCTTCTTGAGTTCTTCTTTATCTTCAAGGCGCCTCTGTTCTTCCTCTTGTCGTCTTCTTTCATCTTCTTGTCGCCGCTGTTCGTCTTCTTCGCGTCGTCTTCTTTCATCTTCTTGTCGCCGCTGTTCGTCTTCTTCGCGTCGTCTTCTTTCATCTTCTTGTCGCCGTTGTTCGTCTTCTTCGCGTTGCCTCTTGAGGTCTTCTTTATCTTCTTGTCGTCTTCTCTCGTCTTCTTCGCGTTGTCTTTTCAGTAAGTCCATCAACTCTTTGATTTCAGCCATCTTGTCGTAGTCAGTCGATCTGGTGTTTACCATTTACAACTAGCTTAATTGTCCACTTCTTCACTCACTTATCCCACTTCTGACACCAAATTGTTGCGTTTTCTCCGGGTTCTGGATAAGTGAGACTTTTAAATTTTAACAAAACAACTTTATTTACACTCTAAATATGGATACAATAAAATTTCTAGAATGTCTCTCTCACAAAACACTTCATTTACTGGCCTTACAATTACTACTCTCAACAAAAGTCACTAATCTGGTACTACAGTCACTATTCTCTTAACACTTTACACTGCTTCTTCAAGTTACTACCACATTCTCTTACTGAACTGAACTAACTCCGGCTGGCTTGCTTTCGCTTTTATATACTCGCCGTACCTTCCCCTCCTTTCTAGAGTGTTCCATTCCAGAACGTTCTAGGACCTTCTTTTACTAGAAGGTTCTGTGAATACAGATCGGTCCCGTGTGTATACAGGGGGATGTATATACAGGTGATCCAAATGTGGTCACCACTCCTATGTTACACAAGAGGTGTTTCTCGAACTATAAGATCTCTCTGCGTATACAGGGTGTAAGGGTTCTCTGCGTATACAGGGTGTATATACAGGGTGTTCGGAATGTGCAGACCTCAGTTATCCGTTCCGACGGGGTACAAGTTGGTAACTTCGTTATTTCTGGTCCTAGAGGGTTGAGACTTCGCCTGAGGGGGGTCACCCCAGGCACCCCCAGGGGGGTGGGGAGGCGGTGTTGCCAGATTGTGCAAAAATTCCCAGATGTTGGGGAAATTCTGGAGATGTGGCAACACCGCACCTACGTCTATTAAAGTGCTTTGTAACACTTCAATATTCGCTGAATAGTTCTTCTTTTGATGTTTGAAACAATGGCCAATTTTCTCGTGCTCAAAGTTGGGTCTGCAGCAATTTGTCCTAAAACTTCAATCTCAGTAGCCTCATTTCTAACCGGAAATTCACGTTCAGGATCCCGTTTTTTGTTGGCTACTGAACCACTTTGTCGAAACTTTGCAACTAACTCCAAAATGTATTTTCTGTTAACATGTCTGTTCGGATGTCGTTCATTAAACACATTTGCGGTACGGTTGGCACAGTCATCGTTTTTGAAAAAAAGAGTAATTATTTCAACTCTTTCTTTTACAGAATACACCATTGTGAAATTAATTTTCGGTTATACTATCAAGTTTCAAACCGACCGATAAACTGAAATAGTAAACCGCATTTCTCTCATTCCGATAAGAAATCTTCTGATAGTCAATTTTTTGTTTACAAACCAACAAAACATTGACTATCAGCACATTTCTTATCGGAATGAGTGAAACGCGTTTTTGCATCTACAATAATTTTTAAACGAGTTGATAAATCTTCCAAAAAAATTACTGTGCTGAATTCAGAAAAGAAAGAGCTTTCAAATGATATAACACTCGACCCATGTTCCCTATTTAAAATATAAGGGTTGTTATCACCACCCTTAAGGGGTTGATGTGACAAAGTTGAGTTTTATGTCAAAACATGCCCCCCCTCAATATTAAGAATGACGTGTTTCGTCGTTCCTTAGAAAAAAAAAATCTCTGGACGCAAATCGGTCTGTATCGATAATACTCAAAGAATAATGTTTATACCCGTGATTAAAGGGAATAATGTTTATACCCCTATGATCTACAAAGGGTACAAGCGCTATTGCCCAGGGACTTTCCACATAGAGAAAAATTGTGTCAATGGTTTATTGGTCAAAATCATAATAATCCTAGATTTAGAAAAGGTATTTTGTATTGTGATGAATCGTCTTGTGGAAGAGATGGAATTCAGAATTTTCATAATATTCATCAATGTGCATATATGAAAATTATCATGCCTTTGTACACGACAAGCATCAAGATAAATTCAAAATTAATCTGTGGGCTGGTATGATTGATGACCACTTCCTTACGAATTACCAGGAAACTTAACTAGGGACAATTAATTATCTGCAGTTTTTGCGAAATGTACTTCCACAACTTTTGGAAGTAGTTCGATTAGATATGAGGGCAAATATGTGGTAAATGCATGATGGAGCACCAACACATTTTCATCAGGGGGTACGAACGTATTTAAATTAACAACATACCAATAAGTGGATAGGCAAAACGGGGGCTCTATAGCCTGGCCTCCTAGATCTCCAGATCTAAATCCACTAGATTTTTATTTTTGGAATCGCTTGAAATATGTACAGTACAGTGCCCATCGACAAGGAAAATGTCTTGCGCCGAAGCATTTTCAACGCAAGTGAAATAATCAGAAATAATCTTCAAATTTTAAGGTCGGTGCGATGTTCTGTGAATCGTCTTTTTCGAGCTTGTGTTGTATCCAACGGAGGACATTTTTTATGACGGAATTATCATCAAGTTGAATCATAGTGGTGTTATTGATTCACTTAATACCTTTATTTGAGTTTATTTCACTAGTTACTTCACGTATTGCTTGTCATTACTATTTTCGAAAATAAAAGAAGTAATACCTATTTTGGTGACACTGGAATGTTTAATTACAAGTACGAAATTAATTGTAAGGAGTAATAAGTAAAGTTTAGCAAATCCTCACCGAAAGAAATTAATAAATTAGACAAAAGGGAAATTATTCCTACAGCATCCTCACATGATGCAGTAATGCTGAGCAGCAATTTGAATAAGTGTATGTTCTAGGGAAACGCTTCACTTTGGGGAAAACATTTAGGAGACCTTTTCTTCTTTAAATTCAATAACTTATTAGAAGAAAGTATCTAAGAAGTATTCAAGCCAGTGGCGTGCAAGTTACTTAAAAACATATTCTATCGAACCCCCAGATCTCCGCCACTGGAAGTAATAATTTATTATCGATAACCACAATTGATGAGCAATTTTTACTCGAAAAGTGGCCACAAGTTTTTGAAGAAATGTGAGTAAACCATTCTTAATCTATCAGTAATTAAAACCTTATTTTTTTGATAAATTTTAACACCATGATCTCGGTAACGAAGCCCTTTTAGTTTTTTTTTTTGACAGGACTTACCCACCTTAATTTCATGAGTTCTATCACCTCCCGAAGTTTGTCAAAACAATTTTTTACACCTGTATTTTATTGGCTAAAACGTTACAATATGGCCACACAATAAGTTGAGTTTAGACTTGTATTGTCTAAAATTTAAATAGCTCCTTCCAAAAATACTAAATACTGCATTTTCCAAATATGATATATGTACTCCAAATTTTGACAAATCCCAAAGTAAATAAACTTTTTCTGCCGTACTCTATTTAAAAAGTAAATTAATTAATGAACTAACAGTTTCAACAAGCCAAACAAAGCTTTAGACTACGAATTCATCTCCCATCGCGATGTTCTTTTGCTAAAATGGATTTAGGGGAATTAACCCTCTACATCTGTTCGTTATATATTCTCCCCAAGCTTGTCTAGAGGAGCAGTTTTACTCTTAAAGGAATCGTTATGTTTTTCTTTCTACTTAAGGGTCCAACTGCATTTGTCTACCCTTTGTTTTATCGAATAATGCAAGCAGTGGCTGGCATCCACATATACTGACACTGGCATAGACAGAGGGAGAAGCCAAATATTTCTATTTTAAATTTTTTGGCAGGAACCCTCTAAATGACATAGAAACCACAACTTGTTCCAGTGCGGGTTGTTCAATTACAAGCAGGCCTTTAAATAATTCAGTCCCACCTCCGAACTATCATCATCGAAACTTCAGAGCAGTGTACGCCCATGCAAACACTGTCGCTTCATGTTGACGTTTTGTGTGTTTGAACACAGAGATAAACTGTTGCTGCTGGTCTTGGAACAACCATGCAGAACGGCTGGAAAGAGAGAAACAGGGCCGGTAATGCACTGATAAACGTATTGTCCTATTTCCATCACACTGTATGTGTTTGTATTTCAATGCATAATAAAGTTTACTGGACTGTGCATGAGTAAATATTCTCCGAAGCGACGTTCACATTATTATTCAAGCGGCGCGAATTCGTACGAGTAAATACACATTCTGCATAAACATGGATGGAAATTGTGTGAATTTTGTTTAATAATCCTGTGCGGATGCATATACAGACAACTTTTATTAAAGGTTTATTCTGCTTTAATATTGCGTCAAACTGATTATCCGCGGATGATTAGTTTTCAAACTAATAATAGAGCTCCTGAATGGTAAACAACGGGCCAGAATTTCCATACGGTGTGAATATTTAACATTAGAATTAAACATTTGGTTTAAATTTTGAAAGTCTGGGCGCAGCATGTGCGAAACGGTAGTGAATTTTCATACAAATGTTGTTAATAGCAAATGTCTTTTTTAAATAAACGCATGAAATTTGGTATAACGAATACACTGTAGTTCACATTTGAGCCTCACCATTGGGACCTTGTAACCCGTAAGAGGGGGTGTAAAGTTAGTTCGCCTCCACGTGGTGCACCCTGGATAGCGTCTACTATTAGACGTGAACTAAATGAACTAACCAAACCGTAACCTTCCTAGTCATGTCTTAGGAGGGCCGGGAATGCTTGCCTTAATTGGCCGGCATTGCGAGGAGAGTCCTCTATAAAAAACCCACATCGCAAGGTCGTTGGCGGGTTGGTGCCGAGGCGATGATGCTTCTGGCCGATATGGCCGAGCATTGGCAGGTTGGTAATTCTGTCGCTAACGTTAACCCTCCCCATGCGGGGCTCTTCCATGGAGGTCTATTTTCCCTTGCTGCTCGTGGGACCAAACATGGACACGACTTACACAGACCCAATAGAGGAGGTGGCAGGATTCAACCTTCCACTGGAACCTCCAGAGGGTAAAAACAGGGGAAAGGAAAGTCCACCCCTAGGACGACTACCAAAGGTAGACCCTCCTATAGGAAGCTTGGTTATCGAGCTCCTAAATAGGAGGAGGAACCTGCACCATAATTCCCTTTTCCTTTAAGCTCCTTAACCTACTCCTTTATCCTCTATACACTCCTATATTCCTACCCCAATGCCCACCAACTTAAGGTGCATTCAAGCTAATCTGCATCATGCTAAGGCTGCGACATACCTCCTTAGCATGAAATTAAAGGAAGAGCAAATAGATATTGCTCTTCTCCAAGAGCCCTGGACCGCTAATTCGGAACGAACTAAAGGGCTGGGTAACACTTCTGGTAAGATAGTAGAGGTGGGCTCTGGTACTAAACCCAGAGCCTGTATCTGGATCAGAAACAACTTGCAGTATTTTACACTTTCAGAGTACTGCACCAAGGACATGGCATCCATCCATCTCGTGATCACATCCGGGGGGACCAGGCTGGAAGTAGTGGCCTGTTCGGCCTATTTCCCTGGAGACAGAGATGCAGAACAACCACCTCCAGCAGAAGTGCGGAAATTGATCGCCTACTGCAAGAGGAACAATTATCACCTCGTAATGGGGTGTGATGCGAACTCCCATCACTTGGCTTGGGGGAGCACGGACACTAACAGACGAGGTGAATCATTATTTGAATACATTTTAGGGGAGGAGCTGGTTGTCAACAACATAGGCTCGGAACCCACCTTTCTTACAGCTAACCGGAGAGAGGTTTTAGATCTTACGATCAGCTCAAGGCTTTTGAGCTCAAAAATCCTCAAATGGAGGGTGTCGTCTGAACCCTCATGTTCAGACCATGCCCATATCCTATTTGAAATTGAAACAGGCCCTAGACCTGTGTTAGAGTATCGGGACCCGAGGAGGACGGATTGGGAGCGATACAAACAGTCCCTCGCCGGCAGACTTGGGTCCGCAATCCCCACAGTGAGGGATCGTGATGAGATCGAGATTGCGGCCGAACAGGTTAGGGAAGCTGTGGTCTCTGCCTATCACGAAAACTGTCCACTGAGGTCAAAGAGAGACAGTCGGGGGTCTACTTGGTGGAATAATAACCTCGATAAACTACGAAGAGAAGTTAGACGTCTCTTCAATCGTGCTAAGATTACAGGCAACTGGGAGCAATATAAAACTGCTCTAACGCATTATAATAAAGAGATCAGGAACGCTAAGAGGGAGTCCTGGAGGAGGTTCTGCGGGGACATTAATAGTGTGCCCAGCAGAGCCAGAATCCACAGGATTCTCTCACGCGACCGTGTACAGGAACTGGGATCGATAAAACGACCAGATGGTTCCTTTACTGAATCTCGGAAAGAAACGTTAGAGCTCTTAGCACACACACACTTCCCAGATTGTCTGATCCTGAGCAACGGTGAGGTCCTACCAGCTGAGGGACGATCTAAACGCCCCCAAAGGGAGGACTGGCTAGTTGCTCGGAGAATAGTTACAGCCTCGGCAGTGGAGTGTGCTGTGAATCATTTCCAGCCATTCAAGTCGCCAGGGGAGGATGGGGTGGTACCGGTCCTACTACAAAAGGGACTGGAGATTCTCCTACCCTTCCTTATCAGGCTGTTCAGAGCCAGTCTGGCCTGGAACTATATTCCTTCCAGCTGGACGGTGGTTAGGGGGGTTTACATTCCCAAATTGGGACGTAATGACCTCCTACCTACTTCACTGAGACCTCTCAGTATTACATCATTCCTCCTGAAGGGATTGGAAAAAATACTGGACGGACACATTAGGGGGAACATCTTACCCAAGAACCCCCTAAATACCCACCAGTATGCCTATCAAACTGGCAAATCAACTGAGTTAGCGCTCAATAACCTCGTCGAGAAGATCACACACTCTCTGGAAAATGGAGAGGTTGCGGTGGCGGCATTTCTCGACATAGAAGGAGCATTTAATAATGCATTACCGATCTCCCTCTACGAGGCCACTATCGCTAGGGGGGTGGAACCTACCATCTGTGGCTGGATCGGAAACATGCTGCACAATCGGACCATTATTGCCTCATTACGGGGAGAGGTGGTCAGCGTTAGGGCTGCGAGAGGGTGTCCTCAGGGGGGCGTTCTATCCCCCCTGTTGTGGTCCCTCTTTGTGGACGACCTGCTGGCTATCCTCGGACTCTGGGAGGTTGAGGTCCAGGCGTATGCGGATGATCTTGTCATAATGGTTAGAGGCAAATCTGAGGAGGAACTGTCTAGTACTCTTCAAGAAGCACTAAATGTAGTCAATGATTGGTGCCGTAGGGAACAGATGTCTGTGAACCCTCGCAAAACGATCATTGTCCCGTTCACCAGAAGAAGAAGGTTGGACAAATTAAAACCACCTAATCTTATGGGGGAAAACATTCCATTTTCGGACCAAGCAAAATATCTGGGAGTTATCCTAGATAAGAAGCTCAACTGGGACAGACAGTTAGAAAATGTTATCCGCAGGGCTAAGATGTCCCTGTGGACCTGCCGGAGAATCTGTGGGAACAACTGGGGAACAAACCCCCAACAGATGTACTGGCTCTATGTAGTGGTTATCAGACCTATGATAACATATGGAGCCATAGTTTGGTGGCCTAAGGTGCTACGTGGTACCGCGAGGGCCAAACTGGCTCATCTACAGAGACAAGCATGTCTGATGATAACGGGAGCGATAAGCACCACACCATCAGTCGCTCTGGAGGTCCTCCTCAATATTCCCCCACTTCACATATGGTTGGAGAGGGTGGCGAGGTGGACAACGTACAGACTAAAACAAACGGCAGATAACATGCCGAGGGAAGTCAGTCTGAGGGGGTCCGGACTCCTTGATGACAGTGATTGTCACAGGATTCTGGGAATGGTCTCAGACTTGATGCCTACAAAAATCAGCAGAGATCTGTCTTTCAAGACCGTCCTCCCGGAAAGGGAGGACTGGGACCGGAACCAATCGACCCTGTTGAGAGCGGACCTCTGCTGGTACTCTGACGGCTCCAAAACCAATATGGGAGTAGGAGCCGGCGTATATGGGGGCAGCACCGATGCTAGACTATCAGCTAGCCTCGGCAAGTACGCAACCATACACCAGGCAGAAGTTTATGCCATCGAGATGTGTGCAAAGGAAAGCTTAAAAGACCTATGCACAAACAAATCGATAAAGATATTTGCAGATAGCCAAGCTGCAATAAAGGCTCTTGGTTCCTACCGTTGCAATTCAAAGACGGTATGGAGTTGTAAATATGCCCTTAACGAATTGGGCAGCTGTAATGAGGTGTCGCTGGTCTGGATACCGGGTCACTCGGACCATGATGGCAACGTTGCGGCAGACGCGCTTGCCAGGAGTGGTGCCCAGTGTGACTTTGTCGGACCAGAACCGGTGCTGGGAATAACATCTTGCACAGCAAAACGCACCTTAAAGACCTGGACAGATAGAAGGACAATTCAATATTGGCAAAATCTTCCAGGATTAGCTCACTCTAAGGCCTTCATAAATGGCCTGTCTGAGTCAAGGGCTAAGAAACTTCTAGAGTTGAACAGACAACAACTGAGTACTCTAGTCGGCCTGTATACAGGACACTGTCGTTTGCGGCATCACATGCACCGTATTGGGATCGGTCAGGAGACCGAGTGCCGGCTGTGTATGGAGGATGACGAAACAGCAGAGCACGTGCTGTGTTCCTGTCCGGCAGCGGATAGGACTAGACACCTGCTCTTTGGCAAGGTAAAGCTTGCTCCAGAGGATCTGGATCAACTTTCGCCCGCAAAGGTTATCGACCTCTGTAGGAGGCTGGATTTGTTGGGCGAAATATAGACATTAGGCGTGAGCCACAATAGACCTTATGGTCGCGGTGGAGGGACCGATATGGACCACTCACAAACTAACCTAACCTAACCCGTAAGAGATATGAGGATGGTTAAATTGGGGCATTGGGGCAAAGTTGCGCGTTTCTATGGTGATCAATTATGTGACAGAAAGTTTGAGTCATTTTTAGCCTTGGTTTTTCGAGAAAAAAAACGAAAACTGATTTTTTTTTAAAGCGAATACCGAAAGAACTAGCCTTTTTTAACTATGACATTGTTGGGTCACACTTTCATGGGCAATTTAAATATATGATCATATTTTCCAAGGCGTTCTTGAGCCAAGAGTTACAATACTTTTTGATTTTAGTTAATTTTCTTTAAAAAAATCACTAATGAGGAGATCCCGATTTTTAATTTTGAAAAAATTTCTTCAAATGAGCCCCCCTAGAACACATATACGGGGTAGTTTCAAGATATATATATATATATATATATATATATATATATATATATATATATATATATATATATATATATATATATATATATATATATTGTGTGTGTGTTTGTGTATCACACCGATAACTCAAAAAATAATGGGCCGAATTTGACTAAATTTGGCGAATACCTTAGTTTTGCAAGTGGCTTGAATAAGTTCTTTAGCCAGGAAAATCTGCTTAGTCCAAATAGATTGAACATTGCTTTAATTAGACAGTCGGATTCCCCTGTCCATGGCAGTTCTGAGCTGAATTTTAATGTCTCTAATTTGGAGCACGTTAATTATAATGCATGTTTGTAAGAAAAGAAATTCGAGACGCAGCAAGTGCGTTATGGTAGCGAATTTTTATTAAAATCTGCTCAGTCCAAATACATTAAACAAATTTGAATATATCAATTTGCTATTAACCTATAAGGCTCGTTGGTCAGGAAACTAGTTTTTTCGAGAACATTTTAAGTTTCTTTTCGAAACATTTTGTACATCTTCAAACATTAAGTTATTTTGATGATATTTGGTACATTGTTTCTACTATATAGGTCATACTGCTAACCAAATTTGATGCCTGCTTTCTTTAAAAAACACATATTTGATATTTAAAACATTTTAATGAAAATTCACTACCATAACGCACTTGCTGCGTCCAGACTTTTCCTTATGGGTGCCATATTTGACTTTTGAATTTTTAAAAGTCTATCTTTTTTTGATTACAATGATGTATCACACGATACGCTCACATCTTACCTATCAAAATTTGGAAAAAATCGTTTTTGCGAAGAGTGCTTTGGTTATTGCTCGCTTCGCTCGAGCACGAACTCTCCACAACCGTCTAAAAAAGGTGCGTTCACCCCTAATGTGCATACTATTATGTGAATTTGGCCACATCAAAGATTTTTTTTAAAATTATTAGCAATAGTGAAGTATTTTTAAACTTGCCTTCATCCACCCTTTGTCGGGGTCTAGAAACCATTATGGACCGGTTTAAAGACCAACGGGCCAACGTAGCACAAACGAAAGCTGTGTAACTTTAAAAATACTCAATATTAACTTTAAAGAAACACAAGAACATTTACAGGCAGAAAAACTCACTAAAAATAAAATAAGTCCGAACAACTACAGTCGTATTTCAAGTTTGAAGGATTAGACTTTAATATGAGTAAAATTAAACAAATTAAAAACAAATTACAAAAGATGTTCGAACAAATTGCCCCTATTTATAATACAAAGATTATTGCGACGATGTAGATTATACACAGCACGTCTAATGTTTCGCGCGTCTAATGTTTCGTCGTCTTAATAATAATGCAGTACTATTCTGGATGCATACTTTTAGGTCTTCAGTTGTCTCTACAGGTTCCTTGTAACGGCGTTTTTCAAAGTTCCCCAAAGAAAATAAACAAGCTATCTGGCCGGCCACTCAACGACCCCACCGTTGCCAATCCATCGGCCTGGTAATTCGGCATTAAGTAAGACTCTTGCGGCTCTAAGATTGTGAGGCGGTGCACCATCTTGTTGGAACCATAAACGGGGAAGCTGAGCCAAAGGAATGTTCTCCAAATAATTCTGGAAATCATGTTCAACGAAGATAAGATAAACAGCCCCATTTTTATTTCCCTCGTAAAAGGATGGGTCTCAAATTTTGGTCATTGAGGATTCCAGGTCATACATTTATACTAAAACGACCTGATTCCTCACTTCTCTGTTTTGATGACGTTGTTCTCGTAACCAATATTGTTCATTGTTTCTATTATTTTGGTAATATGTTTTTATCATATCTCTCTTTTCTTCATTTGTAAAACTCATGATCGAATAAATGCCACAGACAATGTTAGGAAATACTATAAACATCAAAGTTTGGCTGAACTGTCAATATTTAGATCGTTAAACAAATTTATTAGCGTCTCTTCCAAAGCACTCTTCGCAGAAACTATTTTTTCCAAATTTTGATAGCAGATAAGATGTGATCGTAGCGTGTGATATATCATTCTAATCAGAAAAAACTTTTTAAAAATGCGAAGATCCAATATTGTATATTATATATACAATATTATATAGAAGTTCGATAACGTGAACAGAAAAAAACAGGGAGTGTTCAACCTAACGAATGTGTTCACACTAATGGGGGTCTGATTTTTATTGCAAATTTGTGTGCTTAAGGCACATAAAAGTGTAATTTTTGTTTCAAATTAAAATAAAACAAAATTTATTTCTAATGAACATAAATCTTATACAATAAATTAACAAAAACTTAAATATCTAATTGCAAAAACAAAGAGAAATACTTTCACATGTATTATGTATGTAACATGTGTACATATTACGTGTAAGTATGTATGTATACATATTATGTACATATATACTATGTTTATCTATACTCAAAAGAACAGTTTGGCAGTATAAACATGAACAGAATTAGTTGTTATTTTGTTGAAAGTATGATGTGATGCTTCTTTGTACCATCTTTCCAGACATGCTTGCTAACAGAGCTTTCTCTTGCACAAGTTTCAGATTTAAAATGTGAGAAATATCTATCTGATTTTATTCGGCCCATTTTAAGGAAATGTTTAAAGCTTCAACTGCGTCCCGATGTGTAATTTTTTTGGATTGCTCTTCAACGGTTTCAGGATTACTTGCGTCTGATACTTCATCGTCATTAGCATCACTTATCGTTTGTGACAGACTTTCATTTTCAGTTGTAGGATTAGCATCTTTATTCCATTCCTTCATATCATGTGCGGTAAATGTACCCTAAATAAATAAAAGAATACATACAATCAATCAGTTTTATGTGTATCCATTATTTACGCTTACAAGATTAGTTGATTCTAGCATGGCAACAGAGACAGTGTTCAGATTTCATCGGTTTGGACCAACCCATCTCATCTTTGTTTAAAACGTCTGGATGACAACTGTCACCGCTGAGTGAAAAATTATAATTTTCGGCAGAATTTTTTTTATTGTTGATATTAGTGAATTCTTATTAGTGAATTTTCGTTGAAAAAATTTTCTTTACAAAAATTGAGTATTGAGGAGATCGCGACTAATACGGAATATGTGGCAAGAAAAATGTTTTACAAACCCTGAAGTCTTAGCTTCAACCGCCATTGTCCTTTATTTTACTGAAATATTTCCAGAAAATTCATTTCAAATAGACCCTTTCTCTGATGCTTTGGCAGTATTTTTAGCTATGAAGTTTATCGTTTAGTGGTACATAATTTTTGGCGAATGTTCGTAAAAAATCAACAAAATTCAATATATCCGTTATTATACAAGGTACGAAATAAAATTGTATACATTAATTATTGGGTGTGTTGAGCTACATCTTAGAAAATTATTTCCACAATCACAGGGTGGTTGCTGATACATTTTTTTTTTAATCGAACACGCCTTATGTTATTGCATTTTTGCATTTTCCATCTAAATATAATGCATGTTAGTAAGAAAAGAAATTCAGGACGCAGCAAGTGCGTTATGGTAGCGAATTTTCTTTAAATGTCTCAAATTTTAATAGCTCAATTTGCTATTACCCTATCAGGTTCGTTGGCCAAGGAACCAGTTTTTTCGGGAACATATTCAGTTTACTTTCGGAAGTTTTTGTATATTTTCGACCAATAAAGTTATTTTGATGAAACATGGAACATTGTTTCTACTATATAGGTTATACTGGTACCCTATTTTGATGCCTGCTTTCTGTAAAAAGCGCATTTGCTATTAAAAACATTTTTATGCAAATTCACTACCATAACGCACTTGCTGCGTCCAGACTTTTAAGAAAGTTCACTAATAGAGAATTTATTTTAAAGACTTTTTTTATTCTTGGAAAAATAACTGTCCCGTTTATAATTTGGCAGATACACCTTTTCTAAATATAAATTAAGTTTCCTTCTGGAAAACTGTTGTAACTTTAATGAAACTTGTAATACAAGTTTACTTTCAAGAGACCTACAGTACCTACCTAAAAACCTCGGTGGTTCAGGGGTAAGAACGTGTGACTCTGAACCGAAGGGTATTGGGTTCGATCCCAGGGTACTCTTTTCACTTTTTCAGTACAAACTGTAACATTAACATCAACCCAGGTTCTGGCATTGTATTTGAGTAAGTTGGATGTCTGCACGTTCCGCCCTTCGGAGGGGGCGTAAAGCCGTCGGTCCCAGAAAGGCAGGGGTTCGGCAAAATTTCCAGGATAGTGAGGTGAAACTGCTCCCTGGCGTCGGTGATTGGCCATAGTCGCGGAAATGGGCTGACGTTAAAGAAACAAAAAAGACAAACACACACAGTACCTACCTAAATATACCAATTTTAATTTTCTAGCTTGATAGAAAATTCGGTTTTGGACATTCAAAGTTTTTTTCCCAAAGGAGCTAGAACACAATATTGAAATATTTTTATAATAATAATGAAATATGGAAAATTTCTTCAACTGGGCGCGTATAAGGACCTCTAAAACAGATCTTCAGGGTCTGTTTAAATTTAGAGTATAGTTTTAGTAAAATGCCGTACTAATAGTGTACAACTCCTATGAAAATTCACTACTATAACGCACTTGCTGCGGCGCGAAATTTTAAATATAAAACAATGTTAATCAGAAGAAAGAACAATTTTCCGCACCTTCACCTCGCCTAGAAATGAAAGTTCTTAAACTCGGGACAATTATAAAATCCTCTAGATCACCTCACTTGTGTGGTGTGCGACCACGTTTTAACATGGCAGACATCCGATGTCAGGTAAAAATAGCAACCAAGTCGTTCCACCGCTGGAATCATTCAAAAGATTACAGTAATTAAGTGGCATGGTGGAATGAGTCATTTAATGATATCATAACAATGTTAATTGCTGTTACATTGTTTGATGCTGACATTTGTGTCTTTAAGAAAAGTGCAGTTTTATGTTTATAAATTTTTCATCGTGATGGAAAGCATTATCAAGATGGAGGTAGAATTAACCTACCAACTATTGTTTTATTCATGTACTCAAAATGAATTTTTGTGTTCAGAACATCGCTGTCCGTCTGTTGCTCGGTTAGTTTGCTTCGCTTTCTTTGATGTCTCTTTCATTATTGCTTCAGCGCTGTACTTCATGTGTCTCTTTAAATTCTTAAAAGCTGCTGGCTTTTTAACTTTTTGTTATGATCGTTTTAAAACTTATTTGGGAGTGTAGTCTGAAAAGATTTATGTTCTAATTTTGTAGTTGCAAATCACTGAAAAACACAAATTCGCACATATATAATTGTTACAAAATATAGGTTTTGTATACACGGTGATCACTTTTAACTGGCTCACTATTGGGATCTTCCAAACCATGGGAGATACAGAGTTGGTTAAATTACAACAAAAAAAAGTGCGCCATTTTATGCTTAATTATTAACTGACAACGAGTTCTGGATATCTTTTACTGTTACTGAAATATCCTGAAAAAACTGAAAACTTGCATTTCCTTGTTTTTTTGTTATATTTTTTGTTATCAAATTGAATGTCGCTAAAATTGGTAAGTTTCTATAACTGGCTACGAGCTATCAAACGGATGGCTTAGAATATATCTAGGCCTACTAGATTTTAAGTTTCCATGGCCAACTTTTGTTTTTCTTTGGGTGCCATATAGGATTTTTGTACCATTAGTTAGGCTAAAAAGTCTGGACGCATCAAGTGCGTTATGTAAGTGAATTTTCATAAAAATGTTTTTAATAACAAATATGTCTTTTTTAATGAAAGTAGGTATCCAATTTGGTTGCCAGTACAACCTATATTATAGTAGACACACAAACGATATTTCACCAAATTAACTTTATTGTTTGAAAATGTACAACAAGTTTCCGAAAATAAACTTAAAATGTTCCCGAAAAAACTGGTTTCCTAGCCAACGAGCCTTAAGTTAATAGCAAATTGAGTTTATGACATTTAAAGCATTTATGAAAACTTCGCTACCAAAACGCAATTGCCGCGTCCCGAATTTCTTTTCTCACAAACATGTATTATATTTCAATGAAAAATGCAAAAATGTATAAGATGTGTTCGATTTAAAAAAAGAAAAGAAATCTTGTATCACCAACGACTTATGGACCACGCTGTGAATGTAAAATTAATTTTATAAAATCTGGCCTATAATTAACAACCTTTTCTCGTATCTTGTATATTAACGGATATATTGAGCTTTCTTCTGCGATAAATCACTAAAAATTATAGACTATTAATTTTCACCTTTGGAGCCATTTGAAACAAATAGTATATGCAAATAATCTTCCTCCGAATGCAGAACGTTTGAGGTAGATAATCTGAGATGATGTGGCGCCTTTACCGCTGGAAGAGTTCCGAAAAAGTTATAGGGTAAGCTGCTGCCAAAACATTGGAGACAGGGTCTATCTAAAATATTTTTTGCGCAAATATTTTAATCAAATGAAGAACGATAGCTGTCAAAACAGAAATTTAAGGCCTTGTTAAACGCACTTGCGATATTTGTTGTGTATAACCCGAATTCGTTTTAGAATCTTTCGTTAAAAATCATCAATTGTGATGTTTAAAATTACCACTTTCGTATTTTTAGTATAACCTCTCGTAGTTTCTGACGTTTTGCCCCAAAACTCCCAATCTTTATCTGTAAGACTGATTAGATTTTGGTAACCAACCATATAAATGTTGGTCTTGTCTCCTTTTTTGACCTCCTGTGCGGCCACTTTTTTTTTAATATTTAAATGCTTATAACTTTTTTCGTTTCACATATAGATCGGAATTTTGGCATATCCCATACGTTGTATAGGAGCAACTTGCATATATCAAATTTGCTGACAATAGCTTTGTTACTGCCGAAGATATAAAGGGTTTCCGAAAGGAAAAACATATTTTCCTGGAAGCCTAGTCAGATTCTCGTCGGTAACTAACCTATTTGAGCTATTTACTAACGGAACACGCGTGCTAAGTCCAATAAAAATCGGTCAACAGAGATTTTTTCGATTCACAAGTCGCCATCTTCTCAAAACTGATTTTTTTCTACGTAAATTCGCTTAAAATAAAGTTATTGTTTTGCTTAGGCGGCGGGTCAAAAAATACAAATATGGAATATACCAAAGTTGTTATATTGAATTACTTTGTTTTTTTGTGATCGATCAGGCGACAGGATTGGAAGTGGATATTAGTGCGTTACTTTCTGTTATCGAAGCTGACTCCTGACATTTATTAAATAAACACGTGTTTATTGAGTTACAGTTTCTCAACCTTCCAAAATGCGATTTCGATGCAAAGAAACAATAATAACTCTAAACATAAATAATTTACCTGACAAAGCTTGGCTTAGGGCTTAGACTGTCAACCAGTTTAGTGTATTACCAATTATTTGTCACACTATTTCTTTAATTTTTACTTAAATGGCTTGGATAAGTTCATTAGCCAGGAAAATCGAACTACGTTCGTCGTGAAAATTTTGGATTTTCTTTGGGAAAAAATCTGTATCTCTGAAACTAACAAAGCTATGGTAACCAAATTCGGTAGGTAGGTTTACGTTTAAAAAAAACTAGGTATACACCAAAATTTAGATTTCTAAGTTACAAGTTATGAAAAGTTATAGGTAAGTATTTAATTTTAAAAAATGTTTGGTTCCAGATCATTTCTATGAAAATTTACTTTGATAACGCACTTGCTGCGTACAGGCTTTATATTTATTATATCAACATGTGTCTGATTCTTTTTTATTTAGAAACTACAGGCAATTGATTTTTTAAGTCGGTAAAAGATTATTGTTCCCAAACGTCAAAATGTTTGTGGTTGACATCTTTGGGTGAGTTGAATAAAAGGCTTTTTCTTTCCAAACAAATGTTTTATTCCTTGTCCCGACGCGTTTCGACCTGTTAACCTTTCAACTCACCCAAAGATGTCAACCCCAAACATTTTGAGGAACAATATTAGTTCGGCTAGGCTGGCTAGCGTCAAGAATTCTTACAGAAGGTGGTCAAGGGCTTCAGTCTTGTTGTCTATTAGGATTTGGTTCCTTACAACTTGTGTCAGGAGAGAACTGTCTCCAAAATTCATTAAGAACATGTACAGCAGGTCAACTCCACACTCGTTCACTTCACTCGTCCAAAGATTCAGTGGATCCATATTGAAGAGAGAGCTTCGAACAGCTTACTCAAGAAAGAAGGCGATCGATTTGCGGCTGAAGATAGTGCATGATGTACTTACAGATTCCCCTGAGGATGACAGGTTAACAAGTAGAAACGCGTCGGGACAAGAAATAAAACATTTGTTTCGAAAGAAAAAGCCTTTTATTCAACTCACCCAAAGATGTCAACCCCAAACATTTTGATGTTTAGGAACAATATTAGTTCGGCTAGGCTGGCTAGCGTCAAGAATTCTTACAGAAGGTGGTCAAGGGCTTCAGTCTTGTTGTCTATTAGGATTTGGTTCCTTACAACTTGTGTCAGGAGAAAACTGTCTCCAAAATTCATTCAGAGCATGTACAGCAGGTCAATTCCACACTCGTTCACTTCGCTCGTCCAAAGATTCAGTAGATCCATATTGAAGAGAGAGCTTCGAGCAGCTTGCTCAAGAAAGGAGGCGATCGATTTGCGGCTGAAGATAGTGCATGATGTACTTACAGCTTCCCCTGAGGACGACCGGTTAACAAGTAGAAACGCGTCGGGACAAGAAATAAAACATTTGTTTGGAAAGAGAAAGCCTTTTATTCAACTCACCCAAAGATGTCAACCGCAAACATTTTGACGTTCGGGAACAATATTAGTTCGGCTACGCTGGCTAGCGTCAAGAATTCTTACAGAAGGTGGTCAAGGGCTTCAGTCTTGTTGTCTATTAGGATTTGGTTCCTTACAACTTGTGTCAGGAGAGAACTGTCTCCAAAATTCATTAAAAACATGTACAGCAGGTCAATTCCACACTCGTTCACTTCACTCATCCAAAGATTCAGTAGATCCATATTGAAGAGAGAGCTTCGAGCAGCTTACTCAAGAAAGGAGGCGATCGATTTACGGCTGAAGATAGTGCATGATGTACTTACAGATTCCCCTAAGAATGACCGGTTAACAAGTAGAAACGCGCCGCGACAAGAAATAAAACATGTGTTTGGAAAGAAAAAGCCTTTTATTCAACTCACCCAAAGATGTCAACCGCAAACATTTTGACGTTTAGGAACAATATTAGTTCGGCTAGCGTCAAGAATTCTTATAGAAGGTGGCCAAGGGCTTCAGTCCTGTTGTCTATTAGGATTTGGTTCCTTACAACTTGTGTCAGGAGAGAACTGTCTCCAAAGTTCATTCAGAACATGTACAGCAGGTCAATTCCACACTCGTTCACTTCGCTCGTCCAAAGATTCAGTAGATCCATATTGAAGAGAGAGCTTCGAGCAGCTTACTCAAGAAAGAAGGCGATCGATTTCGGCTGAAGATAGTGCATGATGTACTTACAGATTACCCCGAGGATGACCGGTTAACAGGTCGAAACGCGTCGGGGCAAGAAATAAAACATTTGTTTAGAAAGAGAAATCCTTTTATTCAACTCACCCAAGAAGTCAACCCCAAACATTTTGACGTTTAGGAACAATATTAGTTCGGCTAGGCTGGCTAGCGTAAAGAATTCTTACAGAAGGTGGTCAAGGGCTTCAGTCTTGTTGTCTATTAGGATTTGGTTCCTTACAACTTGTGTCAGGAGAGAACTGTCTCCAAAATTCATTAAGAACGTGTACAGCAGGTCAATTCCACACTCGTTCACTTCACTCGTCCAAAGATTCAGTAGCTCCATATTGAAGAGAGAGCTTCGAGCAGCTTACTCAAGAAAGGAGGCGATCGATTTGCGGCTGAATATAGTGCATGATGTTATTACATATTCCCCTGAGGATGACCGGTTAACAGGTCGAAACGCGTCGGGACAAGAAATAAACATTTGTTTGGAAAGAGAAAGCCTTTTATTCAACTCACCCAAAGATGTCAACCCCAAACATTTTGACGTTTAGGAACAATAATAGTTCGGCTAGGCTGCTGCGTCAAGAATTCTTACAGAATGTGGTCAAGGGCTTCAGTCTTGTTGTCTATGATGATTTGGTTCCTTACAACTTGTGTCAGGAGAGAACTGTCTCCAAAATTCCTTCAGAACATGTACAGCAGGTCAATTCCACACTCGTTCACTTCACTCGTCCAAAGATTCAGTAGATCCATATTCAACAGCGAGCTTCGAGCAGCTTACTCAAGAAAGGAGGCGATCGATTTGCGGCTGAAGATAGTGCATGATGTACTTACAGATTCCCCTGAGGATGACCGGTTAACAGGTCGAAACGCGTCGCGACAAGGAATAAAACATTTGTTTGGAAAGAAAAAGCCTTTTATTCAACCCACTCAAAGAGTAAAAGATTGCCTTGAAGCACCTAAATTTGAAATCATTATCAACTTATAAATATATAAATAAACAACATATACGTTGATTTGGCAATGCAATAATTATTAATGCCCCTGGTTACTCACATGCTATATAAATTTTAAAATGTCAAAGTTTTGAATAGAAATGCATTCGTTTACAACCGAACAATATGCAGATAATGTTTTTGTGTATGGGTTTTCAAATGGAAGCGCTAAACAAGCAGCTGTTCTGTGTTTGGTGCATCCTTTCGTATACTTCGACAAAGAGGTAATCCCGTTTCATGAAAGGACATTCATTCTCATGTAGTGGATGTTTAAGAAATGTGGTCGATTCTGTGCTAGACAATGCTTGCATAAGTACTCTGCATATAACGAGATATTTACATGTTTCGCAAAATTTTTATGGGTTGTAGTAAACCGAAAAATGTTACATCCCTTTCATAGTCAACATCTATTACGTACACGCATTACATTCCGAAGGTGATCAACAGCAGTTAGTACGAGGACGGGTCAATAAGTTCGTGACTTTTTGAATTTCCCGCCTCTTCACAGGCAGGGCAACACTGTTCCTGTCAACAAGCATATGTCATTTGACTTCTGTCAAATTTTTAACAAGCTGCGTCATTTAGTTTGTGTTAGATAGCCATTGAAAGCATATAACGAAAATGAGAAAAAGTGAATTTCGTGTCCTCATCAAACATTATTTTTTTGCGGAAAAAAACATCACTCAAACCAAGGATAAGCTTGATAAATACCATGGGGACTCTACACCATCAATTTGCATGGTAAAAAAGTGGTTTACTGAATTTCATTGCGGCCGTACACGCATAAATGACGCCGAACGTTCTGGACGCCCAGTTGCGATCGCTGCACCCGAAACAATTGAAAAAATTCACGATATGGTGTTGGCCGATCGGAGATTGAAAGTGCGGGAGATTGTGGAAGCCATAGGCATATCACATGGCTCAGTGGATTCGATTTTGCATGATCACAATCAACCACAAACGCAATCGTGTGACAACTTCGAATGAGTGTTTGGCGTCGTTCAACCGCAATAGGGACGAGTTTTTGCGTCGTTTCGTCACCGTGGACGAAACATGGATTCACACACCAAAGACCAAGCAGCAGTCAAAACAGGGGGTTTCTCTCTTTGGCGCCGAAGAAGGCCAATATGGGTTTGTCAGCCAATAAAGTCATGGCGACCGTTTTTTCCGGATGCACGCGGTATAATCCACATTGATTACCTTCAAAAGGGAAGAACACTCAATGGCGAATATTATACCAACTTATTGGACAGATCCAATTACGATTAGAAGAAAAAACGACCGCATTTGGCCAAGAAAAAAGTTCTTTTCCGCCAAGACAATGCAAGGGTGCACACATGTGTAGTCTCCATGGCGAAACTGCATAAACTGGCCTCGAATTGCTCCCTCATCCGCCCTATTCTCTGGATTTAGCCCCAAGTGACTATTTATTGTTTCCAAACTTAAAGAAATGACTCGGCGGAAAGAGATTTGACTCCAATGATGAAATCACCTCACAAACAAATAACTATTTTGAGTACTTCGACAAATCTTAGTTTTTGGAAGGGATAAAAAAATTGGAGAAACGTTGAACGAAGTGTATAGAGCTCAAAGGAGACTTTGTTGAAAAATAAAATGATTTTTTGTCAAAAAACCTGTGTTTCATTCAAAAAGTCACGGACTTATTGACCCCGGCTCGTACTTCGCACCTGGTTACTTCAGTAGGCACAAAATAACATTCCTTTTTCACGTCTTGTGGTCTGATTAAGCATGTAGTAAATGAATGGTGTTAATAATATTCATTAGTTACTTCCACATCGTCAATACATGTGGAAGTATGGATTTTTTTCGCTTAAACTTCGTTAAGTGTCAAAACATAGAAAACATGATTTGGGAACGAAATTTTTTTGTGTCTGTCTGTCTGTATGTAGCCACGATAACTTTAGAACGAATTGAGGTGTCGTCTTTAAATTTGGTGTACAGTTAGCTCCCGACAAACAAACGGTTCGGATGGTTTTTGGCTAACGCGCCCCAGCGGGTAGGGGATGAGTTGGTGAGAATTGACATTTCTTCCTTAAAAGTCGAGCAATATAACATTTTAGGGTTTGTTTATTACAAAAATTTCAATTTCATCAAACATCTGGCATTTTGTGCTGAAACCAAATTAGGGGTTGAATGTGTCGGGGTGGAATATCGTTGACAGCAATTACGATTTTTTTTTTGCTAAAACGGCGTAAAAATCTCAAAACCTGTAGAAAACGTGATTCTGGAACGAAAATTGTTCGGTCGGACTGTACGTCTGTCTGTCAGTGGGCGCAATAACTTTAGAACGAATTCAGATATCATCTTCGAATTTGTTATCTAGTTAGCACCCGACAAAGCAACGCTTCGAATTATTTTTGGGTAAGATCGCTTCAGGAGGTAGTGGATAAATGAGTGGTGATTGGGTGAAAATTGAGATTTTTTCGTTAAAACTTGAGTAATATAACGTTTCAGAAGTTTACGGGTAGAGGAATACGAATATTTTCTTTGTGGTCGTCCTGAATCCTAAATTCATTCCATGAGAATGTCTTTCTGAGGAGAGTATATTATCACAGATGTGGACGTTATGATTCAATTTACAGCACTATTTTTAGTGTGTTGCAGCAAAGTTCGTCAATCAGATGAATTTGTTTTTTTTTTAAATTGATAACTGATACCTTTTGCAATAATTTTAAAACCGTAGTATTTTTGAATATAGAATGAAGAGATCTTCAAAATGAAGTATCACAAGCCCCTACTTGCTATTTAAAATGTTGGGGGTTGCAACTGTCACTCGAGGAGGGTTGAATGTTGATGAGAAGTTTTCACGTTGCAAGATACCATTTTTTAATCTAAAATTGACGGGCCTTTTTTATAAATATGCACAATAATTGAGATACTGAATTTTTCAACTTGGCGGTTCCACACTATATATATATATATATATATATATATATATATATATATATATATATATATATATATATATATATATATATATATATATATATACACACACACACACGAGGTGTCCTGGGGATGGAAGATAGCTCCGCACTGAGGCCATATTTAAAATGCTGTTTTCTCGAGGCGAGAGGTGTTCCACGAGTGCACATTTTAAAATTGGTTTCATTTATACAGGGTGTTGCACCAAACATATTTTTTAATGGAACACTTGTATTTTATTGCAGATTTGGATTCTCCTCGCTTCATACATTACCTGAGTGAAGGTTCAGCCCCTTATACAGGGTAATTTTAAAGATATGGCCATTTGTTTCTCTGAATCGACATGTATTGATCACCTGGTATCTCCCAATAACTAATGTAACCAATTAATTTTTATAGCGATATACTTTCGACATGCGGTCTATTTTATTTTCATACCGAGAAGTATCCGTCAAATTGGAAATTATATACAGTATGACCCAAAACGAGAGTCGAAGACCTTCCCGAAATTTTCAAATCGAACACCCTATATTTTATATCGCTATCGGGTAGCTTATTTACTCATCTATTAACTTTATTAAGCTTTCTATATACTCAAATCGACTCGTTTTAAAGTTATTCTAGGCGTTATCAGAAAATACCCTTATTTCGTCACTTATTTTCATTAATCATGTTGGCTTTGGATATGCCTCGCCCACTAACTAGTTAACTCTTCCAAATAGTTCTTTAGACCAGCATGAGAACAATATTAGATAATTCGTTAAGCTAGTAATTAACAAATTATAATTCAGCTCAAATTAGGTTTCATAAGATATTTTTTTTTCTAAATGCAACATCCTGTATACTTTTATGATTTTGATGAATATAAAATTTCAAAAGCCTTCTTATGATACCAAATTTGTATAAGTTAAATCAAATACGAAAGGAGATACACCGGTTCAAAGTTTAATTTTTATTGAAATGTGTTTAATATCGTTCATACATACCATTGTCTAACTACCGGTAGCCTTGGAGATAAGTTGAAACATAAGCAACACAATAAAATAAATATCTGACACGTTGTGCAACTGACGTTTTGCCAAGTGCTGGCTAATTTTTGTATTACTTTCGCGTTTAGTGTTAATCATTGTTGATTGTTTAATTGTTGTTTCTTGTTCGTTGTTCCTTGTTCTGTGTTTATTGGTTAACGTTGCATTAAAAAATGAATTTTACTAATGCAGAGTTAATTAACATGGTGTACGCTTTAGGAGAGGCAGATCGTAACTGTCTTCTGGCGTCCAGAATCTGCAGGCAAAAGTATCTTTCAGCTCGACATCCAAGACTAGAGGCATTTGAGAAAGTTAGAACACGCTTCGAGGAAAGATGTAGCACCAAATACAAAACAAAATCATATGAAAATCGTCATACAACCAATAAAAATGTAGAATTACAGGTTTTGTTATCAATCGAGGAGAAACCACAGATAACTACGAGGCAAATTGCGCTATTTCGGGGTATCAGCAAATCTTCAGTCAACAGGGTAATTAAAAAGTACAAATTTCATCCATATCATTTATATCTTCACCACTCAATTACTGCTGAAGATCAAGTAAATCGAATCAATTTCTGTTATATTTTTTCAAATATGACCGGTGAAATTCCAAACTTTAACAATACGGTTCTCTTTAGCGACGAAGCAACTTTTAACAATATCGGCGTAGTAAACAAACACTATATGCATTATTAAGCTCAATAAAATCCACTCTGGGTACATGAAGTGGATTTTCAACATCAATGTTACTGGAATGTGTGTGGTCAGTACTTATAAGGCGATAAAGTTTTCGGTCCATGGTACTTTGAAGACAGACTTCATGGAGAACGCTATCGCAGATTTCTCGCGAATGGTTTGCCGAATTTAATGGAGGATGTAGACCTTGAAACACGTGGAATAATGTATTTTCAGCATGATGGTGCTCCTCCACATTTTCACAGAGACGTAAAACAATACTTAAACCAGTTGTTAGGAAACCGATGGATCGGTCGAGGAGGGAACATTCGATGGCCCGCAAGAACGCCCGACCTAACCCCAATAGACTTTTTCCTCTGGGGATATGTGAAGCAAAAAGCATATGAAGAATTGACCACAACTGCGAATGATATGAAAAATCGAATACAATCAGCTTTTAGAAGTATTAGCCCCCTCATCTTGAACAGAGTCAAAGAAAACTTTGAACGACGACTCCGAATTTGCATTCAGGAAAACGGAGACGTTTTTGAACTTGTTTTATGAGTTTTAATAAATTTGTGAACCTAATGTTTGATTTCTTAATGCTTTTATCTATAACCATAAAATAAGAGTTCTACTATGCACAACTAAAAAGTTTGAACCGCTGTACCTCCTTTTGTATTCAATTTAACTTGTTACAAAATTGTATCATAAAAAAGCTAATAAAATTTTGCATCCATTAAAATCAAAATTTACTAGTTAGTTATTAGCTAGTTACTGGGTTAGGGTATTGAGTATCATCCTAATAAGGAATGGCTAGGATCTTCAAAAACCGATCCACAAGGAAGAGCAGCGGAGGCCTTTGCAGTCAGCAATTCTTTAGCCAATATGGTTCAGCAACCTACTTACTTTCCTCGCATCCCAACACACAGCTCAAATCGCTTGGGTCTCCTTCTTACTACAAATCCTGACTGCTACAGGATATCAGTCACCGCCCCCCTGGGTCGCTCAGACCACGGCATGTTCACTGCTTCCTGCGCAATGCAACCCGACGTCACACAGTCATCACACCCACGTATCGTTTGGCACGACAACTCCGCGAACTGGGACGAAATGCGAGATTACTTTTCCTCATTTTCATGGGCGTCTGTCTGCTTCTCTCTTCCTGACCCCTCTGATATCTCACAAAACGTCACCGAAATTATCCAAGCTGGCATGGAATTATTTATTCCACGTACACAGAAAACCTCTGCAGCCACTCAAAAGCACTGGTTCTCTAAATCCTGTGACAAGGCCAGATTTGAAAAGGTCAAAGCTCACAAAAAGCTTCTACACAATCCCAGTCAAGAATACCGTCAAGCATTTCACGACGCAAGAAACCGCTATGTCCGCATTCTTTCTGAGACAAAAAACTCGTTTAATAACCACATCAAAAACAAAGTCCTCTTAAGCTCCAGCGGCAGCAACCCTTCTGGACTCTTGCTAAATCTATTGGGAATAATTTCTGCAAGAGCACGTTCCCACCTCTTGTCTCAGGGGATAAGATTGTTTCTACCGCCCTGGGCAAGGCTGAACTTTTTGCCTCGTTGTTCGCCGCAATTCTACTCTCAACCCACCTCAAAATGTTCAGCCACCAACAGTCCCCAGAGTCGCGGATTAAATGACGGATATCATTTTCAAAACTAAAAAGGTACGAAAGATGCTCTCTTCTCTTAATACCAGGAAAGCCTCTGGCCTTGACAAGATCTCAGCAATTGTTCTCAAAAAATGCGCACCAGAACTTGCTCCTGTCCTGATTCGTCTGTTTCAGACATCTTACAATAGAGGCATATTCCCTAGTAACTGGAAAACTGCTAGAGTACAACCAATCCCAAAGAAAAGATCCAATTCGCTTGCTAGCAACTACAGGCCTATTTCTCTCCTTTCAGTCGCTAAGGTGATGGAAAAGTATATAAACACAGAATTACTAAAATTTCTTGAAAAAACACAGTCTAATCCACGACAGGCAGTATGGATTCCGTCAACGCAGATAAAGTGCCGACCTCATTTCCTTTGTCACCCATTCTTGTCAAGTCTATCGAACTACACGGCGAATCCCAGATTGTCGCTCTAGACATATTCAAAGCATTCGACCAGGTCTGGCACGCAGCGCTGCTTAATAAACTACCGACCTATGGCCTACCACCAAAACACTGTACGTGGACAGCAAATTTCCTCTCCAACCGGAGCATTTCTGTTGTCGTGGATGGCCATTCCTCTAAACTGTATCCAATTAATGCAGGAGTTCCTCAAGGTTCAGCTTTAGCCCCTACTTTGTTTCTTCTCCATATCAATGACTTCCTCTCTAGCACATCCAACCCAGTTCACAGTTACGCGGACGACAGCACCCTCCACTCAAATATACAATATTCTAAGCCTGTCTCTTTAGCCCAATTAGATGAGGATCGCAGCTCATGGAGGGTTCTATCTCCGTGGATCTCCAAAAAATATTAGACTGGGGAAGTAGAAATCTTGTACAATTCAACCCCTCCAAATCACAGTCTTGCTTTCTTTCTCATAAGAGATTCACCAGCCCTAGACCCATCACAATAAACAACCAAGTTATTCAAAGTAATGAGTCCTTTTCACTTGTTGCCATCTCTGTGAATCGAAATCTCAATTGGCACCAACATGTCACATCAATTGCAGAAGCGGCTGCTTAAAAATTAGGTTTCCTCTTCCGGGCTCGCAAATACTTTACACCAGCTAATCTCTATACTTGATACACTTCACAAATAAGACCAAACCTCGAATACTGCTCCCACATCTGGGGTGCTGCTACCGCTTCTACACTCGCTATCCTGGACTCCATTCAGAAGAGAGCTATACGTCTCATCGGAGACCCTACCCTCACCCAAAGGCTGCCATCCCTTGCCCACCGACGTGCCGTTGGTGACCTCTTTCTCTCTTTTATAGATATCTGCACGGACACTGCTCAGAGGAGCTTTCTTCCATAGTTCCTCCACCTGCTGTCCCCAACAGATCTACCAGGGGAACAGAGCGAATGCACCCTTTACTGTCCAGGTCACCAGGCATAGAACATCTTGTTATGCCCGCTCTTTTGTCCCGAGGACTTCCAAGTTGTGGAATTCCTTGCTGGCACATGTTTTTCCTTCTCCCCCGAACCTCCAAATCTTCAAGTCCAGAATTAACAAGTTGCCTCTTTCCTCCTTGTCGACACCCACGGTACGATAGTATTTAGGCTGTAAGTCCTCGTGGTGTGTTGTTGAAATTAAAAAAAATTTAAAAAAAATCCTAACATAATACACGGTGTTTCAAAAACATGTGCTATCGCTCGTGGTTTATACAAATAGTAGGTAAATAATAACCCAACTTTTATTTTAACACAACTTTAACAAATGCCTTTGGCCGTCCATTTTTACTGTAATATATTATGATTCTAACATCCAATCAAACAAATAAGAAAGTGGTTATGTACAGGGTGATTTTTTTAAGTGTCTCACCCCTGTAATTTTTGTATTACCAAAGATATGAAAAAAATTCCAACGCCATCTGACAAACTATCATGCGATGAGTTAAAATATTGCGACAGAAAAACAATTGCACATCGCCTTCATAGAAATCCATGGCCAACGTTGATTTTCTTAAATGGAAAGATAGGCCTCAGACACATACAGTCGATGCAGAATCAAAATCTGCGTACAACGATGCCACGCTCGAATTTCTGAGTCAAGCCGTTTCGGAGACATGACGTCACAAAATTTCAAAATATTGCTGATTTTTTTAAGTGTCTCACACCTGTAATTTCTTTATTATCAGAGATATCATAAAAATTCTAACGCCATCTGACAAACTATCATGCGATGAGTTAAAATACTGCGACAGAAAAACAATTGCACATCGCCTTCATAGAAATCCGTGGCCAACGTTGATTTTCTTAAATGGAAATATAGGCCTCAGACACATACAGTCGATGCAGAATCGAAATCTGCGTACAACGATGTCACGCTCGCATTTCTGAGTCGAGCCGTTTCGGAGACATGACGTCACAAAATTTCAAAATGTTGCTGATTTTCTTAAGTGTCTCACCCCTGTAATTTTTGTATTACCAAAGATATGAAAAAAATTCCAACGCCATCTAACAAACTAGCATGCGGTGAGTTAAAATATTGCGACAGAAAAACAATTGCACATCGCCTTCATAGAAGTCCGTGGCCAACGTTGATTTTCTTAAATGGAAATATAGGCCTCAGACACATACAGTCGATGCAGAATCGAAATCTGCGTACAACGATGCCACGCTCGCATTTCTAAGTCGATCCGTTTCGGAGACATAACGTCACAAAATTTCAAAATGTTGCTGATTTTTTTAAGTGTCTCACCCCTGTAATTTCCTTATTATGAGAGATAACCAAAAAATTCCAACGCCATCTGACAAACTATCATGCGATGAGTTAAAATATTGCGACAGAAATACAATTGCAGATCGCCTTCATCGAAATCCGTGGCCAAGGTTGATTTTCTTAAATGGAAAGATAGGCCTCAGACACATACAGTCGATGCAGAATCGAAATCTGCGTACAACGATGTCACGCTCGCATTTCTCAGTCGAGCCGTTTCGGAGACATGACGTCACAA
The DNA here is from genome assembly GCA_964006375.1 of Tillus elongatus. Taxonomy (NCBI): domain Eukaryota; kingdom Metazoa; phylum Arthropoda; class Insecta; order Coleoptera; family Cleridae; genus Tillus; species Tillus elongatus. The sequence goes on along the minus strand of OZ023262.1, from coordinate 247,008,949 downwards.
AATTTCAAAATGTTGCTGATTTTTTTAAGTGTCTCACCCCTGTAATTTCCTTATTATGAGAGATAACCAAAAAATTCCAACGCCATCTGACAAACTATCATGCGATGAGTTAAAATATTGTGACAGAAAAACAATTGCAGATCGCCTTCATAGAAATCCGTGGCCAAGGTTGATTTTCTCAAATGGAATGATAGGGCGCAGACAAATACAGTCGATGCAGAATCGAAATCTGCGTACAACGATGCCACGATCGCATTTCTGAGTCAAGCCGTTTCGGAGACATGAAAAAAAAATGTTGTAACGTGATAAATTAAATCATTTACTGAAAAAAAACCATTGAAACTATAGGTTTAACCAAAATCAATTAACTTCGTAATATAACATAGGGTGTTTTGCAAAACCTTCGTTACATTATTTTGATTTTTTTTGATATATCTGACAATAAAGAAATTACAGGGGTGAGACACTTAAAAAAATCAGCAATATTTTGAAATTTTGTGACGTCATGTCTCCGAAACGGCTTGATTCAGAAATGCGAACGTGGCATCGTTGTACGCAGATTTCGATTCTGCATCGACTGTATGTGTCTGAGGCCTATCATTCCATTTCAGAAAATCAACGTTGGCCATGGATTTCTATGAAGACGATGTGCAATTGTTTTTCTGTCGCAATATTTTAACTCATCGCATAATAGTTTGTTAGATGGCGTTGGAATTGTTTTCATATCTTTGGTAATAAAAAAATTACAGGGGTGAGACACTTAAAAAAATCAGCAATATTTTGAAATTTTGTGACATCATGTTTTCGAAACGGCTTGACTCAGAAATGCGAGCGTGGCATCGTTGTACGCAGATTTCGATTCTGCATCGACTGTATGTGTCTGAGGCCTATCTTTCCATTTAAGAAAATCAACGTTGGCCATGGATTTCTATGAAGGCGATGTGCAATTGTTTTTCTGTCGCAATATTTTAACTCATCGCACGATAGTTTGTTAGATGGCGTTGGAATTGTTTTCATATCTTTGGTAATAAAAAAATTACAGGGGTGAGACACTTTAAAAAATCGGCAATATTTTGAAATTTTGTGACGTCATGTTTTCGAAACGGCTTGACTGAGAAATGCGAGCGTGGCATAGTTGTACGCAGATTTCGATTCTGCATCGACTGTATGTGTCTGAGGCCTATCTTTTCATTTAATAAAATCAACGTTGGCCATGGATTTCTATGAAGGTGATATGCAATTGTTTTTCTGTTGCAATATTTTAACTCATCGCATGATAGTTTGTTAGATGGCGTTGGATTTTTTTTATATTTTTGGTAATAACAAAATTACAGGGGTGAGACACTTAAAAAAATCAGCAACATTTTGAAATTTTGTGACGTCATGTCTCCGAAACGGCTTGACTCAGAAATGCGAACGTGGCATCGTGGTACGCAGATTTCGATTCTGCATTGACTGTATGTGTCTGAGGCCTATCTTTCCATTTAAGAAAATCAACGTTGGCCACGGATTTCTATGAAGGCGATGTGCAATTGTTTTTCTGTCGCAGCAGTTTAACTCATCGCATGATAGTTTGTCAGATGGCGTTGGAATTTTTTTGATATCATTAGTAATAAAAAAATTACAGGGGTGAGACACTTAAAAAAATGAGCAACATTTTGAAATTTTGTGACGTCATGTCTCCGAAACGGCTTGACTCAGAAATGCGAGCGTGGCATCGCTGTACGCAGATTTCGATTCTGCATCGACTGTATGTGTCTGAGGCCTATCTTTCCATTTATGAAAATCGACGTTGGCCACGGATTTCTATGAAGGCGATATGCAATTGTTTTTCTGTCGCAGTAGTTTAACTCATCGCATGATAGTTTGTCAGATGGCGTTGGAATTTTGTTGATATCATTGGTAATAAAAAAATTACAGGGGTGAGACACTTAAAAAAATCACCCTGTACATCAAATTCAGGTTCTTAATCGATGCATGTAGGTATTGTATTACTAAAATGAAACAAAATCATTTCAAGAAGAAATATACCTACCGCAAACTAATATAAGTATAATACCTAGGTACTTATGGTTTTCTTTAATCTTAGCTTTTACTCTTTATGGAACGTTTGAAGTAAAGGAAACTACATAATATCATAAAGCAGTTTAAATTAGATATATAATCAGATGTACAGTGTAAATTATTAAAATTTTAAATTAAAAATGTTGTACTGTTTATATTTATTTCATTTTCAAAAAGTATGGATACGGTAATAGTAAATAAATGCACAAAAGGCCAAGGGCTGCAGTGCTATCGGGGCGGCAAAGCCGCGGACGAGCCGTGAGGGAGAAAAAATATAGTAAATAAGTGTTGAAAAGAGTTTAGGTGCAGCAAGTGCGTTATGGTAGCGATTTTTTGTAAAAATATTTCAGATAGTGATTACTTAATTTCCCATTAAACTAGAATCTTCAGCTTTGATACATAGTAAACCCCAGATAAAGGCAGCGTGGGTACTAGATTTGAAAAATAACTACAAATTTCTTTTTTAAAACATTTTTGTTATTTTGTTTGCAGAAACTGGTTCGATTGAGTTGACTAAAATGGATCATCCAACAGATTAATAGGGAAAAATACCTGCCACGTTTATAATTTGGCAAGTGCATTCCTTTTGGGGGACTTTTAAACTTTTAGAAAAAAAAATCAGGAACATGCTTAGAACCCTTTTTGAATGCACATAACATAAGAAAAATTTCTTGCAAGCGGCCCCCAAGAAAGTTACAGGACCAGGAGTGAATAGGGGTGCTCAGCGGAGAGGAAGATAAAAAGGAAATGTGAGCAGAAAGTTTGAAAAAAACAGCTTAGTTGGACCTTTATAAGCTACCTTTTACCCATTTTGCATCATATATATTTCCTTAAAATTCTGTTCACTTTGCCCAGAACCCTTATTCACCGCAGGTCCCGCAACTTTCTTGAGGGTTGTCCGAAGAAACTTTCTTGTTTATATTGTTCTTGTTTACGCATTGAGGGTGGTTGTAGGCATGTAGAAAGGGGAGCAGAACCCCATTGACGAAGCCGAGAACCAAGATTTTTCAATTACGTTTAAATTGTTACCTCATTTCATTTGTTTAAAATATTTTTCCAAAAATGAATTTAAGGTTGCCTTGTTTGTCAGTGTCACATAGAGAGCTACAATATTTTATGATTTAAAAAAGTATGGATACAGCAACAGTAAATAAGCGGTGAAGAGTGTCTGGGTGCAGCAAGTACGTTATGGTAAAGAATTTTCATAAAAAGATTTCAAATCCGATAACCCAATTTCCCATTAAGCTAGAATCTTCAATCTTGCGCCTATGTATAAAATACCTCTTTGGTTGTTTTGTTTGCAAAAACTACTTCGATTGGGTTGACTAAAACAAAATCATCCAAGCAATTAATAAGGAAAAATACCTGCCATATTGATAATTTGGCACGTACATTCAGTTTGTAAATAATTAATTTTTTTCTGGAAAACTTTTGTAACTTTAATGAAATTTGTAACACAATTTTTTTAAAGCGACTTGCAGTATTTACATATTGTACCAAATTTTAATTTTCTAGCTCCATACAAAATAGAAATTTCTTCAAGTAATCGCTTGGGAATCACTGGGACCTTTAAAACCAATCTCCAAGATCCATTTGAATATAAAGAATTAGTTTTAGCAATATACCTACTAATAGTGTACCATTCTTATGAAAATTCACTACAATAATGCACTTGATGCGTCCAGAACTTTTTAGCTATATTTTGATTTCATTATTGGGAGTTTGGATTGTTCAAATAAAGACCGTAAACATTCAGGTAAATCGATTACCTATTTCCCTGGTTTAACGAAAATAAAAATACATTATTCATGCAAAAAACCGTGTAGCATTTAACACATTTTTTTTCAAACGCTTTGATAGCTGACAAAAAAACTTTTATACCATAATTATTTAAACTGACTTGTACTCATTTGTTTTTTATGTTGGTAGTGTACCTTTATTACGCCATCAGCGTTACGTTTACGTGTTCTAGCATTGCAACGGAGCGTATCGAGGTATCGACAACAAGCAAGGTCACAGGTGCAACAAACCAACGGCGCGAACGATAATGAGTCACTTTTTAGATCCAGTTGGTAATGGAAATGGGAATTATATATATATATATATATATATATATATATATATATATATATATATATATATATATATATATATAATGCTGTTTTATAATTATAAAAAACAAAACAACCAACACGAGTTTGTGTCGACTGTTGTCTATCACAGGAACTAGCTGCTTGGTAGTGAGCCATGTCAGTGACCTTTTGATTTCCATTTACGATCGTGTGTGTATCTAGCGAACTCTTTACAACGATCGATTCTATGGCTTACAGAGATAGTCATCAGGTAAACAAAACATTTATACAGAGCTCGGTGTTTAGGTAAAAATATATATTCGTTTATTTACTCAAGTTAAAAGCAATGTAATAGTAAAACAAACTCAACGACCATGGATCGATCGATAAATAAAAAGTCAGGATGCAGAAAATGCGTTATGGTAACGAATTTTCATAAAACTATTCCAAATCCTAATAACTCACATCTCCATTATGCTAGGACATTCAATTTTGATACACAGTAAAACCTCTATAAAACCAACATGGGAACTAAATTTTATTAAAATAACGTAATAAGCTTAGGAGATACAAAGTGGCACTTGCCACACCTAGCCTTTTTTTCAACGCTTACTTACTACTTGACTAACACTTTTTTCTCGAAAACAATTGTGTGTGTTTGGTTTCTTTAACGTCGGCCTATTTGAGCGACTATGACCAATCACCGACACCAGGGAGCAGTTTTCACCTCACTATCCTGGAAATTTTGCCGACCCCTGCCTTTCTGTAAGGAGGGTAGGGATATTTAGCGTGCCCAACAACGCATAGACACGGGACCGACGGCTTTACGCCCCCTGCGAAGGCCGGAACGTGCAGACATTCAACTTGCTCAAATACAATGCCAGAACCTCGGTTGATGTTAATGTTACAGTTTGTACTGAAAAAGTGAACGGAGAACCCTGGGATCGAACCCAATACCCTTCGGTTCAGAGGCACGCGTTTTTACCCCTGAACCACCGAGACTCTTCGAAAACAATTATTTTCAATGAAATTGCGCTATCATAACGCATTTGTTGCGTCCAGACTTATGAAACTCGTAAAAACACCTGGGAATTCTTCCGGGTTTTGAAACATTGTCATGAAAATTCGCTACCATAATGCATCCAGACTTTTTTTGGCGAATTTTTATTTTTTTTTAAATTCGCTAATAGGAGGTATCGATGGTGAGACTTTGCAAAAATTTTTCAAATGAGCGCAAATCTGGGCTATGTACATATATATATATATATATATATATATATATATATATATATATATATATATATATATATATATATATATATATATATATATATATATATATATATATATCCACGATAACTCAAAAAATTATTAACCGATTTTGATGAAACTCGGCAATAATCTTTTTTTTATTAATAGCTTGGTTGAGTTCGTTAGCCAGCTCTATTGGACCAATTTTTTTTAAGTAATTTTTTCGAAAAAAAAATTGTATCTCAAAAAATTACAAAGTTATTTTCATGAAATTATTTGGGATGTTGCCCTCGTAAATACCTTACTACACACCAAAACGCAACCTTCTAGGTTTATAGAAAATTGAGTTATACAAATTTGAAACATTTAATGAAAATTCGCTACCATAACGCACTTGCTGCGTCCCGACATTTTTTAAATTAAAAGCATGATTTTTCATAAGTTAAAACGAATTTTACGCTTTTCCAGTTTAATACAAGACATTGGGTGCAATTAAAATCCTCATGAAAGCTTATCAATAGGCAAATATTTATCGCGGCCTCGAATCACTTACTTGTATTCGAATAGACGCCACCATGGTGAGACTTTCGGGAAATTTCTTCAAATAATCGCGAGTTAAGAGCCCCTAGAACCCACAGTCAAGGTCATTTAACTTTGTATATGTTTATATAGAGGTGTCTCACAGTGACGGCCCATTAGAATTATTTCAGAGACTACTTCGATTGGAATTTTCAAAATTTGAGCAACAGTGTTTTCCGGCATGACCTACTCACGTAAAATAATGGCGTCCACATGCCACTTCCGGTTATATCGGAGCTTGACGTCATCTTCGTTATTTTAAATGGAACACCTGTATATTATTGCATTTTTGGATTCTACATAACGTTTTAGGCGAACTTTCATCAAGTTTCCCTATTCCTAAAACAAATCGTTTTCAAGGTATTTAATATTTAATATGTTTTCAAAAATGTTTAAAAGGAACAGTAACTAGTTTAAGCTATGTGCATTTTACAGTAAGAAAGATAGAGCGGTACTATTTAAAGAGAAGGACTAGCTGGAGGCCTAAGCATCCCATTTATACTTGGCTTAATTGTATGCAGGGTGGTGGAAATTTAATGCCGAGTTTAGTTAAATTCAAATCTTCGTAAGTCGGTTTTCTCAAATGCAACATCCTGTATGTTTTTGCATATTCTGATACAAAAATGTATTCCCCTCCGGGCGATTAAGGTTCCCAATACCTATTTTTCAAGTTTTTAAGTCATCTGCTCTTTTCTGTGTAACCAACTAAAATCATGTAATTTCTTGCGAGAATGACTGTGACATTCTTAGCAATACTATAAAACAAACAACTAATTTGTCACCAGTTATTTGTTGTTAGTTTCTCTGCAGTGACAGGTTAATTTAGTGTTTATAAAAAAATGGCACATAATACATATTCAAATGCTGATATTTTAAATTTATTATTCATTCACGGACGTTGCAACGGGATTATAAATAGAACATGTACAGTTTTTAATGAGATATATCCCAATTTGCCACCAATGAGCAGAAAACAGTTAAGAATAAATGTTTATTTTGTCACAATTAAACGACAAAATTGGCAATTTTTAAACAAAGATTATGGAGCAGATTCAGTTTGCAACTAACAAGCGTTGCATAAATTGTGTTTCACAAAGCCTTAAGTTTCTGTTTCAATGGTTGCATCTGTTGATGTGGTCAAAATGTTTGCAGAAAATGGATTTGAAATAGACCTTTTTGCAAGTTTGAATATGGAGCGACAGGTCAGTCGATTATACATTGAAAGGTTTTGTAAAAAGGAAAATGTCGCATTAAATCATTTCCAAACCAAGATTTTGAAACGAATACGTTCTTTGGAGAGCAAAATATTGGGTGACGTGTTTAATAAGTTGCAGTTTTTTGTTTCTTTAACGTCGGTCTATTTCCGCGACTGTGGTTAATCACCGACGCCAGGGAGCAGTTTCACCTCACTATCCTGGAAATTTTGCCGAACCCCTGGCTTTCTGGTAAGGATTTTAACGTGCCCAACATCGCATGGACACGAGACCGGCGGCTTTACGCCCCCTCCGACTTGCTTCGACTTGCTCAAATACAACGCCACAACCTGGGTTGATTGTAATGTTACTGCATGTACTCAAAAAGGGAGAGGAGAACTCTGGCATCGAACTCAGTACCCTTCGGTTCAGAGGCACACGTTCTTAGCACTGAACCACCGAGGCTAATTTTTTATCTCCCTCAGGGCTCGTCCGCGGCCTCGCCGCCCCGATAGCACTGCAAACTGAGGCTCTTGGATAAGTTGTTAAATGTATGTTTAAATTGTTACCTCATTTTATTTGTCTGAAAATTTACAAAAAAAAAAAATGAATTTGAAGTTGCGTTTTTTGTTAGTCTAACATTGAGAGCTACAATATTTTATCAGTTTGAAAAAGTATGGATACAGCAAGTGCGTTATTTAAGCCAGTTTTCAATAAAAATAATTATTGTCTTCATCAACAAAATTCTGAGTTAAATAATAGCTAAGTGCTAAAGAGGGTCTGATTGCAGCAAGTGGGTCATGGTAGCGAATTTTCATTAAAAAAAATTCAAATACTGAAGTCAATTACCCATTAAGCTGGAATATTTAATTTTGATATGGTAAAACCTATATAAAAGGAGCGCATGGCTCCCAATTTAAAAAACATATAAGGTAATGAGCTTCGGAGATACCTACAAATTATTTTTTTTTACTTTTTCTTTTTGCTTTGGAATAACGGTTCGATTAGGTCGACTAAAACGAAATCAATCAAACGATTAATAAGGAAAAATAACTGCCACGTTTATACTTAATTTGGCAGGTACGTTCCTTAATTACAATATTTCCTTTTAGAGAACTTTTGCAGCTTTGTGAAATTTGTAACAAAAGTTTCTTTTAAACAGACACAGTACCTACATATGTATGTATATGAAATTTTAATGTTCTAGCTTTACAGAAAATTGAGTTTTAGGCAAATTTTGCATGATATAGAGAGGTATCGGTACGACTTTCGAAAATTTTTCTTCAAATGAGCGCGATTTAGGGTGACGGTCGACTTTACCGCAACTACATTTTAACGTGATTATAATAGAATATGGCCTAAAACAGTTGTACATACCTTAATAAAGTAAAACAGTGTGGTATATTTCGTTTTCAATAACCTTTCAATGATAAACGCAATTAAAACGTTTCGATTTGCAACAAAAACGTATATTTTTGTATGTGAGGTTATGACTGTTGTTTCGTTGACATGATAGGCGTTGTTGTCAGTTTCGAAGCTATTTACTTGATACTGGGGGAATGTCAGGTCAGGTCAAGGTCAGGTCAGGCAGGCCGGTTGGTAAGTAAACACTGTCCGGCAGTGCATTCATTCAATGTGGCAACGCTGCTGAAAATTGACAGTTCGAAACGTGAAATTGGTGCATTTTTTGGAATTTCATTTCTCAATTATTCTGTTATTTCTGGTTTTTCCGTAAATTTTTTTCCGGATTATAAATCTACGTTACGTACTCTTTCTTGTGGTGTGCGCCGTTTTGCTAGATTCCAGTTGCGGTAAAGTCGACCGTCCCCCGATTTAGGACCTCTTTAGAACCGATCTCCGAGGTCTATTTAAATTTAAAGTATTAATTTTAGTAAATGCCGTATTAATAGTGCACAAATCTTAAGAAAATTATATAATAATAATCATTTTCGGCCTTTGATTCTTCACTGATTTTTTGTATCAAAGTTTAAGTTGATACCTTGGGTGTTTTGTCTACGACCGTCAATAAACTACCGATCTTAAAATGCTTTTTAATAATTTTCGTTTATTGTTTGCTAATGTTTATGCCAAGTAGGTATCTCAGAATCAAGGGTAATTAAGAAAAACTGGTAGGTACATTTTCCACACACATATGAAATGTTGCCATACATTTGAAACAATTGAAAGATCAGCCAAACTAAGTACACTTTGTTTCATCCTCTGATGACGCCACGTCTTTAAAAGATGCGTTGTGATTTGGTTCTCAAAGTGTACCTATTAGTGTTCATCACAGGTTCCAATCTTCATTTAGTCGATCAGAGGATTATTAAACTAGATCACCACGACCGTGACTGGTCTAGTCTGCACCAATCCGTTAAATGCTGTGTGAAGATAACTTTATTTCCGCAGAAACACGTTTAATAAATAAATTACATGTTGGAAAATAATGTTTTCTTATGTGTATACCTACCTATCAATCTGCAAAATTGACTGATGCACGTAGAATTTACTGAAATTATATCATTTAAGGGTTTTCTGGATTAAACTGTTGTCGAATTTGAAATATGTTAATATAGTTCGGTGCATATATTTGATGTATTAAAAAAAGCCTGGACGCAGCAAGTGCGTTATGGTAGTAAATTTTCATAGAAATGATCTGGCACAAAATAGTTTATTATAACTTTTTTTTCTTGTAACATAGAAATCTAAATTTTGGTGTATAGTTTACTTTTTATATCCTAAACCTACCTACCAAATTTGGTTATCATAGATTTTTTATTTTTTAAGATAAAAATTTTTTTCAAATGAAAACTCAAAATTTTTCCGGAAAACCTCGTCCGATTTTTCTGATTAACGAACTTATCAAAGGCATTTACAAAAGAAAGGTACAAGCCAAATTTTATCAAAATCCGCCCATTATTCTTTGAGATAAAAAAAAATTTCGAATGAAAACTCAAAATTTTCCCTGAAAACCTCATCCGATTTTCCTAACTAACGAACTTATCCAAGCCATTTACAAAAGAAAAGTACATGCCAAATTTTATCAAAATCGGCCCATTATTTTTTGAGTTATCGGTGTGATATATATATATATATATATATATATATATATATATATATATATATATATATATATATATATATATATATATATATATATATATATATATATATATATATATATATATATATATATATATATATATATATATACCTATATATAAATTGAAACTGACTCCGGATATGGGTTCTAGGGGTCCTAGTTCGCGCTCATTTGCAAAATTTTTTTCAAAATTCGAAGGTCGGGATCTCCCCATTAGTGAATTTTTTCTACGAAAATTCACTAAAAGCACTAAAATGCTTAGGTTAGGCGTAAACGGTTTAAAAAAAAGTTACACCCCAAAAATTGCAACAAATTTCTAATTTCACTGGCCTCTGTTGAGATGTTATGTCTTGCCGCCAACAATTATTCTTAAGGTGGTCAGAAATATTAATTAATACAAAAATAACCTTTAAATAAGAGAATCAACGTAAATTAATTCTAAACGTAAAAATTCATGTAGCAGGTGGAAATGCACAAGCAAAACCACTTTTCTAGCGTGTAATTTATTTACTAAAGACGTTCTCAAACAAAGCTTGCTGAATTAAAATTCACTAAACAGGTTTAAAGAGGGATTTGCCAAAGTGTAGTTATTTGTGATCACTGCTAATATTTAAATCACTCGAAGAATACACCACATTTCCAAACTGGTCAACCACAAAGCAGACTTCAACAAGTTGAACATGAACATAAGGTAATCCTGTGTTTAAAGTGCCTCTTTAGTAAACATACAATTCGGGCGAAATCGGAACGTGAACTGGACGTGGGACGATGTGCACTGTTGCCAGATGAGTATAAGCAAGGGTCATTTTAAATATAGCAGGCAATCAAGGGATGAACAAACGTTTTCATAATGTAAATAAATGATAGTATTGCGTCATGTACATAGATCGATATTTGACATATTTTACGGAAAACAGTAGGAAAACGGAAATGTAAACATTTAATTTTCAGCAATTGTGGTGTAGGGGGAAAAACGTGATATAGAAGGAAATCAAGGGGTGAACAAATGTTTTTATAATTTTAATAAATTAAAATATGGCGTCATCTACATAAGTCGATATTTGACATATTTTGCGGAAAGCAGTAGGAAAACGGAAGAGTAAACAGTTAATTTTCAGCCTCGGGGGGAAAAACGTGTGCCTCTCCTCCCTTTTTTGGTTTTTCCCCCTAGACCACAATTGCTGAAAATTAACTGTTTACATTTCCGTTTTCCTACTGCTTTCCGTAAAATATGTCAAATATCGATCTATGTACATGACGCAATACTATCATTTATTTACATTATGAAAACGTTTGTTCATCCCTTGATTGCCTGCTATATTTAAAATGACCCTTGCTTATACTCATCTGGCAACAGTGCACATCGTCCCGCGTCCAGTTCACGTTCCGATTTCGCTCGAATTGTATGTTTACTAAAGAGGCACTTTAAATACAGGATTACCTGAACATAATATAATAATTTCACTTATTTTTCTTGAGACAAACAAAATTTCAATATATCTAGGTAGTATTTACAAATGTAATCGCATTACATCAGTTGTTATGAATTACTTTATGGTGTGGAACACTGTGCTCATTCCCTGATTGAAAGTATACTGTACCAGATGTTTACCAGTTTATTCACAACTATTACTATTTCTATTATTACTCAACTAGTCTGCAAGCTTACTGTAAAATTATTTTTCAACTGTCGAATATTACTCAATTATAAACAGAAAATGCGGTATTGTTGGGTAATTTTTGCCAATTATATAAAGTCAATGTATATCAGTGGAAGTCATCATGTTCCAGTAAGTTTTGAATTTTAAAATATTCTGTCAAGTGCAATGTTTCAAGCTCTAACCTCAACAATACAAAGGTTGTCTTGGTATTAAAACATTAAAGGGGGACAATTCCTCTTATCAAAATTCACCACCTACCCATGAGATAGGTACTTTCTTTTTTGCTTTTCCCTGCTGTTATTTATTTCCGGCCAGAGAAAGACTAGATACAATATAAACTGGCCTATGATGTGGTTACTAATTTGGAAATCTAGTGTCGAATGTTCATTAGTTTATTAGCCTGGTTAATGCATTAATTGTTTAAAGATTGTTTCAAGTGTTAAAAGGAAATTGAAATGTCAAATATGTGCAAAAGTTTTTGTCAAAAGACGAACCAGGATGGCCAAAATAACACAGCAAATCCTACTTGATAAAACCTTTTTATTCGCCTCAGATTCTGTACGCGCTGGTTAAAATATTTAAGGTGGTAGGTACATACCTATCAGTTTAAATAAAATTATATTAACTGCCCGTCACTATTTCCTATGAAAGAAAACCTGCAACTTTAAAAATGGGTAGGTGTTATGGGTATGAAATTTATAAATTATATACAAGTGTTTATTTACACAAGTGCACTGTAGAGAATGCAATTTATATTGTGTATTGATGAACGAACTTAACGTTCGCCTTACGTATTTTAATAATTATATACCTACATGTATTTATTTTATAAAATGCGACATTACCAACAAAAACAAAACGCTTGTTTTCAAAATACCACTATGCAATAAAGCAAACAGTGTAACAGTTTTTGATCGTTTCTTTCAATTTATAAGAATGTTTATAAACATATCCAATGAAAACATGATGGGGCTTTTTCCTTGTAGGAGATGAGACAAATTGTGCAACTTTAAAATATCAGTTATTAGTATGCTTTAAAAAAACATAGAAAGTAAAGAACAGTTATGTACCCAGATTACATGATGTTTTGGATGTGGGCGAACAAAAAGGATCAGTGTGCGTTTAACCACTGTTTCCTTTTACACCAATTCACACTTTATACTACACATCGGCTGACAGGAGTAGTAGATAACCAACAATCATCTTTTATGAAATTCAACAAAGGCTAAAACATAATGTTATGAGGGAATAGGACAAGGTCAAGAGAGGAAGAATTGTAACTAAATTCACTTACCACTTTCAATATAGGGCAATAAAAGTAGGAGCACAAATAAGTAAACACAATCACTGAACATTGTCCCTAATAGAAAATAACCACACTGCACCACAAAAAACACACCCAAAACGAACTAATCCATTCCTAAAAGTACAGCTGACTGTCTTCGGATGAATAAACCACAAACCTTTGTGTATCTAACTTAATGCGCAAGCGTATGTTTTCCTATTTGCTATAACATAAATTGAAATTTATTGAGTTGTTTATCAATGATGATTAGAATAATACCGTCAGCGAAGAACATTTGCTTTGCATTTCATTGTTCTACGCGGCTTCCACGAATTGGCACTCTCAAGCATCGACTTGTTTAACGTCGCGCTTGATACACAGTCGATTCGTTTGATATTTTCATTTCACTAACAATACAATCCACTTCCAAATCCATTATGTCCACGTCAAACCTCAGATTGACATTTAGGGCGACATCTCTATTAGGTATATTTACTTTTTTACAGTTTACTACTGCCATTGATCATCTGTTTTTGATTCAATAATCAATATGGACTAACCATTGACTCAAGTTATTATCCAATGAAATAAACTATTAACTAATTGATCACATGAATCAGACATTGACTAACTTAAGAGGACTCACATTTTATTTTAGCATTAGCATTTCGTCTGTTTAGCAGGCACCATCGGCTGATTTTACGCGGTCATGTGCTGACTACCGATACATTTCAATGGTTAGGGACTGATGAACGTTATAATGATTTAAAGCACTATCTTATGACGTTTGTATGTTTCAGCTTTGACAAATAGGAAAGAGTTGAGTTGCAGCAGAACCTCAATGGGACTATTGAACGCAAAAGTTGACTCAACTAGTCAATTACTGACGCCTGGTGAACTCGGCCTGCATCATGGACCGCGTGTGATCGTGAGTGGATCTCTTACCCACTAAATTCCGCTCCCTGGAGTACCGGACCTTAGTCCATACTTACGTCGGAAAGATTTCACACAATGACGTTTGAATATGAATGTTTCTATTCTTTTTTGTCGCGGGGTCGTTATCGGATAGGTATAAGCTTTGGACGCGATTATGCCTATGTGAAAGTTGCTCGTCGTAGTCGGTAGCACTACGGAGAAGAGCATTTGGGTGAGAAGTGGCTTTTGCGAACTGGGTGGTGAATAGTTGAGTTGTAAACTCAAGTATCGAAAGCATTTTCAGATCAGAGTAAATCTAACTATTTCTGACCAACCATGGCGCTCTGGTAACCACTCTCAGAATTTTATTCTGGATGATTTGAAGGGTCTTGATATGTGTGTCGGCCGCGGTGGCCCATGCAGGGGATGCATGGGTTAAGGCTGGCCGGATTATGACTTTGTATATGAGCAGCTTATTGTTCATGGACAATTTGGAATTTCTGTTAAGAGGTGGAAAGAACTTCGAGATGCACATCGAAGCTTTCCGTCGGGCATGCTGGACATGGAGGCGCCTTTTTAAGCGTATGTTGGGGATATATATATATATATATATATATATATATATATATATATATATATATATATATATATATATATATATATATATATATATATATATATATATATATAGTCTATTTTATAACATTTTGTGTTCTTTGGAGCTGTCGTGATAACATACTACCTGGTTCCGCACCTAGATGGCGACCCTGTTGTATATCTCACAATGTTGTGTGTATATATATATATATATATATATATATATATATATATATATATATATATATATATATATATATATATATATATATACACACACAACATTGTGAGATATACAACAGGGTCGCCATCTCGGTGCGGAACCAGGTAGTATGTTGTCACGACAGCTCCAAAGAACACAAAATGTTATAAAATAGACTGTGTACAACCAACTAACACTTTTGTAAATTGTCAGCTCTGGCCCATCTTCTTCCCTAATAAAGGGATAATGTATGTAAGGCTAGATGTATTCTCACTATAATTATAACCGCAGACCGGTTTCGCTCTAATTAGAGCTCGTCAGTACGGTATACTAATTCCCTCTTCTTATATCATTTTACATGACCCTATTTTGGGTTCTATTTGGATAATTTTATTTAAGAAAATATCTCTTTATATTCTAAAGCTCAATCATCCTATATATACTTTAAATAACAATACAACATATATGTATCCAACCGATTACTCAAAAATAATTAACTGATTTGAATGAACCTCTGCAAGTACCTTTCTTTTATTAATGGCTTGGATGAGTTCGTTAGCCAGGAAAATCGGAGAAGGTTTTCCGGGAAAAAATTTAGTTTTCTTTCGAAAAAAAAAATTTTCTCTGAAAATTACAAAGCTATTTTAATGAAATTTCGTGAATATGTTTCCTTACTACATACCAAAACTCAACATTCTATAAAGTAATTCGGCTATGGTAGCCAGACTTCTAGAACATTATGAGATGTACGACAGGGTCGCCCTCTCGGTGCAGAACCGGTAGTTCCATCTTTGTGGAACCTTCATAATAAAACAATGGGGTTACTATTGGTTTATTTTAATATCGTATATTATTTCAAATGGACCAATAGGAATTAGTTTCGAGTTCGCAGGTGTATGAACCTAGCTTATTGGTTTATTTTATAATAATATCGTAAAATCTAAATGAACATCGTTCGACTTGTTTGTACGTTACTTAAGTCTATTGGCTAACCAGACATCACGCTATGTTCCTGAAAGTAGAATGGAAAAGACAATAGATGGGCCTACTTCTTTATGATATGAGTAGTCAATGCTACTGACATTTTATTGTCGATGCGTTGACGTTTCTCTGTCATTTCTAGTGTGACTTTTGATTTGTCATGTCACAAAAAATAAAATATTTAATATTTGTTTTCTAGTTTTGGGATATTAATATAATAATGTGATAATAGAGTCATCGTCAGAAATGTTGTTTATTTTTTAACGCTACAAGGGACAAGTGTTGACTGTTTACTGCTGTAAGGTATATTAAAACTTACAGTCTTCCTAATAGTGATTTAAGGTTTAAAGTTAACAACCACGTTAGTAAATTGTCTAAGAATATTTTAATTTATAAGTGTATACAATGGCATTAACAGATTCTACGAATAAACCTGAAAAGAAACCCCACGAAACACATAGGCAAACAGATAAAAGAGAGAAACCTTTGACGAAAGTTGTGATTCGTAGACTGCCACCAAATATTGACCAGGAAACGTTTTTAAATCAGGTATCGCCTGTCCCAGATTATGATTATATTTATACTGTGAAGGGTGATGCCAGCCTGGGAGAAAACGCATTCTCTAGAGTGTATATCAACTTCACAAAATCAGAGGATATATATGCCTTTAAAGAGAAGTTTGATAACTATGTTTTCATTGATAGCAGAGGTCATGAATACCCAGCTGTTGTTGAATTTGCTTCTTTCCAGAAAATCCCTAAGAAACGCAACAAAAATAGAATAGATCCAAAATGTGGAACAATTGAAAGTGATCCAGTGTACTTGGAATTTCTAGAGTCATTAAAAAAACCACAAGAAACTGAAGTTAAGGCAGAATATTCTTATCAGATATCAACTGATAGCAAGAAAGATTCTAAACAAGATACTACTACTCCTTTATTAGAGTATATCAAAAACAAACGTGCTGAAAGGTTAAGAATCAGGGAAGAAAGGCGAGAAGAACGCAAAAGAAAGGAACTTGAACGCAAGAAAGTTAGAGAAGATGAACGGCGAAAAAGATTTGATGACAAATCTCCCATTAAAAGTGTTGTTATCAAAGCACAATCATCAAAAACAAATCTTAAGGAATCAAAAATTGAAGAAGATGCCGAGAAGCCAGAAAAAGATGGTAGTTTAAAGGAAACACATTTAAAGACTTATGAGAAGTCATATTACAAAAATAAAGAGAAAAAATATGAGGACAGGAGCAGCATAAAACACAAATTTGGCTCAAAAAAAGAATATCCAGAGAGGAGAGAATATAAGAGTCGATGGGATGAGTATAAAGAGAGAAATTTCAAAGATAGGGATTATAAAGAAAGAGACCATAAAGATAGGGATTATAAAGATAGAGATTATCGTTCTAAATATGATGACAGGCGAGAAACCGAGACAAAATCTGTTCCAAAAAAAGTAAAAAAGTACAGTGAAAGGCGTGAAGAAAGAATGGTAGAAGCTCAAAAAGCAGAACAGAAGAAAACTGAAAAGACTGTCTCTGAGGGTCATAAATCACAAGATTCAGTGTCTCCATCTCCAAAGTCAGAAGAAACTTCCCCAAAAAAGCCACACAAAGAAAAATCTCCTGAGCCAAAGGAAGCAAAAGAACCTAAAGATAATAAAGAAACAACAGAAGCACAGGAGCCCAAAGAAATTGTTGAAACAAAAGTTGACACAGAGTCAATGAAAAGAAGTTCATCAGTTGACAACACTGAGCAATCATTATCAGAAAGCAGTGAAAAAGATCATAAAACAAAAGAAAAGGACAGTGACTGTTCACAGAAAAGAATCCGAAATAAAGACCGTCCAACAATTGCCATTTATAGACCAGGAATGCTATCCAAGAGGCGTCAAGAAGGCAGTGATAGTGAAAATAAAGATACTAAGAAAGAATAAATGTTTTGTATCGTTCAAAAATAAAGGTAATAGTTATAGAAAGCCATTATTGCTTGTTTTCTTTACTTGCACCTTAAAAACTACTTTGTTCGTTAGGAGAAACCTCATCTGTACAAGCAGTAGCATTTACAGCAGCATAAGGAGCTAATAAAAGTGCTGTGTTAGACACCAAATTATTAACATATGACAAATATGTTTCTTTGAAGACTCAACTATATTATTGATGGGCAGTAATCCTGTGTTGAAGACACCTCTCCAGTAAACAAACAATGCGGGTGGAATCGGAGGGCAGAGTGAACGCCGGGCGATGTGCACTGTTGCCAGATGAGTATTACCAAGGGTCATCTTAAATATAGAAGGAATTTAAGGGGTGAACAAATGTTTTTATAATGTAAATAAATTTTAATATGGTGTTATCTATATAAATCGATATTTGACATATATATATATATATATATATATATATATATATATATATATATATATATATATATATATATATATATATATATATATATATATATATATATACATATATATATATATATATATATATGTATATATATATATATATATATATATATATATATATATATATATGTATATATGTATATATATATATATATATATATATATATATATATATATATATATATATATATATATATATATATATATATATATATATATATATATATATATAGCGGAAAGCAGTAGGAAAACTGAAATGTAAAAAGTTAATTTTCAGCCATGGTGGTTCAGGGGGAAAAACGTGGGCCTCTGGACCCAAGGGTACTGGGTTCAATCCCAGATTTCCCCTCTCCTCCCTTTTTAAGTACATAAGTAATATCAACAGAGGTTGTGCCATTCTGATTGAGCACGGTAATCTGCACGTGTCTTCAACACAGGATTACCTTGATGGGCATCTAAATCCTCATCTTCAGCCAAACATTTGATGTTGCTTTGAACCTCTAGGAATTCTCCAAATATTGTGCTTACCATGGACCACCATGGCTGAAAATTAACCTTTTACATTTCCGTTTTCCTACTGCTTTCCGCTATATATGTCAAATATCGATTTATATAGATGACGCCATATTAAAATTTATTTACATTATAAAAGCATTTGTTCACCACTTGATTTCCTTCTATATTTAAGATGACCCTTGGTAATATTCATCTGGCAACAGTGCACATCGTCCGGCGTTCACTCTGCGCTCTGATTCCACCCGAATTGTTTGTTTACTAAAGAGGTGTCTTCAACACAGGATTACCTTGATGGGCATCTAAATCCTCATCTTCAGCCAAACATTTGATGTTGCTTTGAACCTCTAGGAATTCTCCAAATATTGTGCTTAATTTCTCAAGTCTCAATTTAATTTCTGACACATCAGAATCAGAAACTGTTCTGGAATTGATGCACTTTTCAATGATTTGTACAAAATTGGTTAGGCAGCATTTCATAGTACCTCGCTTACAGACTAATGCTTTTAGCTCATCAGCCATTGTTTGAGATTTAAAACAAATATAAAGAATTGAAAATTTGCTCCAGTGTTTATTTTTTGGATGAAATTAACAAAGTATTATTTATTTTTAAAATAGTGTCACTCCGTATTTTTGGTGTTCGAATTATCAACAGAAATCTACAACAATTAGCGAAAATTGTATAATGAAACCAATTAGTGTTAGCGTATAATAATTATAAAATGTTATGTATTAAACTTTGATTAAAGATTTGGGAAATACAATTTTTAATAATTTAATGGAACAACTTAACTAACTTGCTACAAAATTGCGTGAATAATTAAATTAAATGATTAATCAGGTGTAATCGATAAATTTGCGGTCACTAAAATTCTAATGTTTATTTACTTTACGGAATTAAGTGGTATAATGGAATGGACTCACCCCCCGTGAAGTAAAGCCGTTCTATCTATATTTTTCTTTGTATTTAAGGGATACTGTTACTTCTTTGTCATTGGAAGTTTCAAATTTCTGACGTGGCAATTTCTAACGATCGTCCACTGAACCAGAGATGTAATTGACTGTAGTTGCAAGATACAGAATCTTGTCTGTTCAAGTGGAAACGTAAAAGCTACAGTCTTTGAGGTGGAAGTATGAACTGGGCTTTGGTAGTTAAATTTCTTGATTGCTGACTTGATATTAAAGCAAACACTCACTGCATCTGCAAGGACCATACAAATATCCACAAATCGACGAACAACAGTTCTTGGGACACTTATGAATTAATTTGATTGATAAATAGTGAGTTTTTTAAAGACTATTAACTAAACAAAACAACGTTATATAACTACCCTACCAGCTAGCGTGGTTCACTCCAATCTGTCTCTGGTATTCTCACCCTCTGGTCTTCCGCACCATTAATGCATGGGAGGAATGCAGGGTTGAATCTTTTTTATAACAGTAAGAGATAAATTCTTCAAATGAGCTTGTATTAGGACCTCTAAACCTCTAAAAAATCTTCGACATCTGTTTAAATTAAAAGTATTACTTTTAGTAATATGCCGTACTAATAGTGTAAAATTCTTATGAAAATTCACTATTATAACACACTTGCTGCATCCCGAAACTTTTTTATTTTGACCACAGTATTATTAGCAAATATATAGTTTTTTAGAGAATTCAAAAAAATTGCTAATGAGGAGATCTGTATATATATATATATATATATATATATATATATATATATATATATATATATATATATATATATATATATATATATATATATATATATATATATATATATCCGACCGATCTTAAAAAATAATGGACCGATCTTGATCAAATTTGGTGAGTAACTTCCTTTTGCAAGTGGCTTGGATAAGTTTGTTAGCCAGGAAACTCGGACCAGGGTTCATATCTCCGTAAATAACAAAGTAAGGGCAACCAAATTTGGTACGCGTGTTTGGATTATAAAGAGTGAAGTCTGTACCAAAATTTATTTCTCTAGCTTTAAAGGCAAAGGAGTTATGGGCAGTTAAAGAAACAAATTTTGGAGTTTTCCTCAAAACATTAAACTCCCAATTTTAAACGTCAAAATTGGCAATGTTTAGGCAAAGAACGTGAAACAAATACCGATTGTGAAAAGAAAATGTCTTCTGCAAACCCAAGTTTCAGATTCAACCATCATTGCCCTTTATTTTACTAAAATATTTATTTCAAATAGACCCATTCTCTGATGCTTTGGCTGTCGGTTTAGTTAAGTTGATGCTTTCGCTGCAGGTTTAGTGAAGTTTATACTTTAACGGTCTATAATTTGTTTAGCTAATTTTCGTAGAACAAATTCGTTAATGCATTTTTTATCAAAATATGATGCGTTTGTATGAAAAAAATCTGGACGCAGTAAGTGCGTTTTGGTAGATAATTTTCGGTAAATTTGCAGTTAAGCTACCAAACGCTTGTTAAAAAAACTGTTTTCAGAAACCTGCCTAGGGTCCTCACTGGATCCACAAACCCCAAGAAACATTTCTTGTTCACACCCTCCAAGGAAGTTACGGGACCTGGAGTGAGTAGTGGTGCTGGGCGGGGTAGGTTAGGTTAGGTTTGTATGTGAGTGGGCCATACCGGTCCCTCCACCGCGACCATAAGGTCTATTGTGGCTCACGCCTAATGTCTATATTTCTCCCAATAAATCCAGCCTCCTACAGAGGTCAATAATCTTTGTGGGCGAAAGTTGATCCAGATCCTCTGGGGCAAGCTTTACCTTGCCAAAGAGCAGGTATCTAGTCCTGTCTCCCCCGCGGACAGGAACACAGCACGTGCTCTGCTGTCTCGTCACTCTCCAGACACAGCCGGCACTCGGTCTCCTGACCAACCCCAATACGGTGCATGTGGTGCCGCAAGCGGCAGTGTCCTGTATACAGGCCGACTAGAGTACTGAGTTGTTGTTTGTTCATCTCTAGAAGTTTTTTAGCCCTTGACTCAGACAGGCCATTTATAAAGGCCTTAGAGTGAGATAATCCTGGAAGATTTTGCCAATATTGGATTGTCATTCTTTCTGTCCAGGTCTTTAAGGTGCGTTTTGCTGTGCAAGATGTTATCCCCAGCACCGGTTCTGGTCCGACAAAGTCTCTCTGGGCACCACTCCTGGCAAGTGTGTCGGCCGCAACATTGCCATCATGGTCCGAGTGACCCGGTATCCAGACCAGCGACACCCCATTACAGCTGCCCAATTCGTTAAGGGCGGGGTAGGTAGTAAAAAGGAAATATGAGCAGAAAATGCGAATAAATCGGGCTTGAAAGCTGTCTTTTTCACATCTTGAGCCATATCCCCCTTAAACCCTGCCTACCCCGCACAGCACCCCTATCCCCTCCAGGTGCCGTAACTTCCTTGGCGGGTAGGAACAAGACATTTTTCTTGTGGGTGATGCAGCGAGGGTGTTTGTATGCACGTGAGAGGGAAGGAAAATCCCCACGACGAAGCAGGGGGGGGGGGTTCCTGCTTCGCCGTAGGCATTTTCCTTCCCCCCTCGTGTGCATACAACCACCCTCGTTACATAAACCACAAGAAAAACTTCTTGTTCATGCCCCTCGAGGAAGTTACGTGATCTGGGGCAAATAGGGGTGCTGTGCGGGGTAGGCAGGATTTAATGGGGAGATGGCTTCAAATAGGCAGCTTTCAAGCAGTTTTCTTCGCATTTTCTGCTCATATTTTCTTTTTACTACCTAACCCGCCCAGCACCCCTATTCACTCCCAGTCCCGTAACTTCCTTGGGGGGTGTGAACAAGAAATTTTTCTTGTGGTTTGTGCACACAGGTGGGGTGCTAGTAATGTTTCTGAAAACAATTTTTGAAAAGCGTTCGGGAGCTAATCTGCAAATTTACCGAATTTTCATTAAATATTTCAAATTTCAAAAACTCAATTTGCTATTAACGTAAGCTTTGTTGGTTAGGAAGCCAACATTTAAGTTTATTTTCGGGAAATTTTTGTATATTTTCAACCATAAGTAATTGTGATAAAATATAGTACATTGTTTCTACTAAATAGGCTATACCGGTAATCAGATTGATGCCTGCTCGCATTTGCTATTAAAAACATTTTTATGGAAATTCACTTCCATAACACACTTGCTGCATCCAGACTTTTGAAAAATGTTTATATATTTTCAAACAATAAAGTTATTTCGATGATACATTTGCTATTAAAAATATTTTAAAGAAAATTCGCTACCATAACGCACTTGCTGCGTCCAGACTTTTTAATATAATATATTAAAATTCCATTAATTGGGATTACTTACTAATCCAGCAGTGAACTAAGACTTTTCAATAAAAAATTGTTGTCTGATGTTAAATTTTCCATGGAATGAAAAACATAGTAGGTCACGGTTTTTGTAACTGTTCCAAGCTACAACTTTTAAAGTTCTATAATTGAAAAAGAAATTTAACATCAAACAACAAATCAAATTTTTATACAGGTACTCAGCTTTTAAACGGGGATAATGAAATGAGAGTTGAAAAATCTAAGATAGAAGAAAAGCACACCTAAGATATAGTAATTTTATTAACTTATAATGTATGAAGGTCTGATGTTTACAATACCATCAGTCATTTTCCAACAACAAAATTTGTTTCATTGCCAATACATCTCAAAACTAATCATTCCTGCACTTCCTCTAATGAACTTAACTTCTTTATTTTAATGCTTAATATCTCTGTCAAGAAATTTTGCAACACTATCTAAATCACAATGGCCAAAATTTCATGTCAGTTATTTAAAAATATTATTTATTTAATTTTTGTTTATTATCATAAATCATACTGTCTACACTGGATTTACTATTTTTTTGGGTAATCTCCACGGTTAATACGACAAGGATGCGTGCATATTTGCGCCCGTTCCGAAGAAGCATAGTTCGGCTGCTTGAATTTCACACAGCGTTGCCACTTCCTATTCCAGAATCAATTAATAAATTAAAAGAGTTAAAATAATAAAATAAAATAAATATTAGGTTAATATATATATATATATATATATATATATATATATATATATATATATATATATATATAATTAAGTAGCGGCTCGTGCCTTAAAGCATTGGGGGTGCGCAAGAAAAAAAAATGAAGGCTCCCCTCTTTTTTCCCTGAAAATGTATTATAAATAACCTACTTACTAAACTTAATAATTATTCACTACTTACCAAGTTTTCCTCTAGTTAGTTATAGTAGTTAAAAAGTCCTTTCTTTTAATAATTATTAACAAACTATATAATTTTAAATGTGTTGCTTGATATAAAACATGACAATATGTGATCTTTGTCATTTTATACTTCACGTATCTCTTCAATTTTATTATATTTATTTATATGTTCATTTACACGTCTATTAATTTATATATTTATTAACGGCTAAGCCTATGTAGGTTAGCATTATATAATGTCAAATGTTTTGTTTGACATAAAAACATGACAATATGTGATCTTTGTCGTTTTATACTGCACGTATCTTTTCAATATATATATATATATATATATATATATATATATATATATATATATATATATATATATATATATATATATATATATATAAAAACAACCCAGAAACCTCCATACCTGTGAGCAGTTTCAAGTATTACCGACCTTTCCATAGCCTTATAAAGGTGCTCTCCAAATATATATATATATACCTTTTTTAACTTGAATTTTAAGATTGAATGAATTTTATGAAAATATGCCAGAATGCCGTACTTGATAGACACAAACTTATTATAAATTTTGACTAAATAATTTAATATACTTTAAAATGTGAGATGCTATTCACGAGGATCTAATCTATCGTAGTTATATTCCTTCTACTAACACTATGTTTTAGACTATATTTAATTATTGTTGTTTCAATTACGTAATATTTTGCTGTATACAAATCAATAATAACATTGCTTTAAGAAAGATAATACGGTCCTGGCGATAAAATGAGCGATTACGCCTGTGATTCGTGAACAGCATAACTGTATGCCGAGTCCCACCCTGGTCCGTTAAGCTGGAGCGATGTGGGCAAGGTCAAATATTCTATTCTCACAACATCAAAGGGCCGCCCTACAAGATTCAGTGCTGGGTCTTATTATGCTGTGCTGCAAGTGTGGAATTTTAAATCGCACAACGAGATTGCTTATTCAGTCGCTTTTGATGAAGATAGTCGATCATTTCCTATTGAAGTTTCCCATTTAGGTAGAGCGCCAAAGAATACACACCGACGCAGGACTGTGTATATGCATGTATATAACCTCGGCAACCATTAACACACTATACTTCTTCTGATTCTCTGTTAATGGCTACCGACTCTGCGATCCTCGATATACTAATTTTGTTTGTGTAGAATGCAGGAGGTAAAAGCATAAATATTTATTAAAATATAGCATAGCAAAAATATTTTTCCCTGGCAGGCGGCAGTGCGCGCGCACGGGCGCACTTATTGAGGAGCCGCCCCTGATATAATTAATGTAAATGAAATACTACTGTACTACTTTGAAGCATAACCCTTAATTAATATATAATACAATCCATGTTATATGTATACGAAACATACAGATTTTCGCTATAATGCGTCAGGATTTCTGTATCTTAATTAGGTGATAATCTTATTACCTAATCGAAGTTCTGTACTTTGAAGCATAACCCTTATTCTATACTGTTTCTACAAATTTTTGTCTCTTCAAAAATCTTTCAAGCTTGGTCAATATGTTATCAGAAACCCATAATTCTACCACAGAAGAAGCATGTTGTTAGGAGAAGATAGTTAACTTCACAAAGTATATCAGAAAGAGAATAATTTAAGAAAATGGTTGGTGAAAATGTCAAAATTGCAGTTGTCAGTGTCAATAATTGTATTCCAGATAAGTTTCTTTTATTACAATACTTTGCTAAATTGTGGCCGGCAGGTTAGGTTAGGTTAGATTGTGAGTGGTCCATATCGGTCCCTCCACCGCGACCATAAGGTCTATTGTGGCTCACGCCTAATGTCTATATTTCGCCCAACAAATCCAGCCTCCTACAGAGGTCGATAACCTTTGCGGGCGAAAGTTGATCCAGATCCTCTGGAGCAAGCTTTACCTTGCCAAAGAGCAGGTGTCTAGTCCTATCCGCTGCCGGACAGGAACACAGCACGTGCTCTGCTGTTTCGTCATTCTCCATAAACAGCCGGCACTCGGTCTCCTGACCGATCCCAATACGGTGCATGTGATGCCGCAAGCGACAGTGTCCTGTATACAGGCCGACTAGAGTACTCAGTTGTTGTCTGTTCAACTCTAGAAGTTTCTTAGCCCTTGACTCAGACAGGCCAATTATGAAGGCCTTAGAGTGAGCTAATCCTGGAAGATTTTGCCAATATTGAATTGTCCTTCTATCTGTCCAGGTTGTGGCCGGCAAGTACCAGCTTAAAGCTTCTTTGTTCTGAACTAGGGGCCAGTGGGGATGTTCGGCACGTAAAAGTTCCCTACCCTTCTTACAGAAACGAAGATTCAGCAAAATTTTCAGGATATTTAGGTGAAACTCCTCACTGGGGTTGGTGATTGGCTTTAGATGTGGAAATAGACTGACGTTAAAGAGATAAAATATAAATACAATACAATAATATGTTACTGTCACAACGAATTTTTTTTCCACAACCCACAAACTTATTTTCTTCAGCAAGTAATTTTTCAAAATGTGATATCTAGTATTGTAACATTTTGTTTTTTAACTGGGTCTAGTTTCGCAACTATGGAAAATCACCAACGACAGGCAGCAGTTTCCTCACTACCTCACCATTTTGTAAATATTGCCGAACCCCTTTTCTTATGCAAGAAGCGTAGTGATATTTAGCGTGCCTAACATAGCACGGTAACTGGGATCGATGGCTTTACGTTCTCTCCCAACTGCCGAACGTGAGGAGGTTCTTACATTTCTGGCAGCATTTTATATGTCAGTATTTCTTTCATAATATTATTCGCTGACCTAAACTGCCTTTTAATTTTACTTGAGGCCAGTCCCGTGTAAGATTTGCACTGATAAAATATAGTAACCTCTGGAGATAACATGGTATACATTAGTTCTAAATTCTACGGTACACATAAACATGACATTGTACTTCTAATAAGAGCAGCAGCTACGGTGGCCCAGTCGTAATGACGTGTGCCTCTGAAGCCAAGGGTTGCAGCTTCAAATCTCAGCAGTACTGTTAAATTATCATCAACGAAGCTTATGACAGTGTCTTTGAGCAACTTTAATGTCATAATGCCACCAGCCCCGTGTACTTTGCGATGTTGGGCATATTAAATATCCCTATGCCCCTTATAAAATGAAAGGGATTAGGCAAAACTTACACAATGGTAAGGTGGAACTGCTGGCGTTGCTGATTGGCCATATAGCTGTGGAAACAGCAGACATTAAAATAAAAATACAAACAAATCAATAGAAAAAGTGTAGCCTATCGCCCCCTCACTGCGGATATTTATACAGTCTGAGTGTTCAAGAGAACAGATGATATCGGCCCTAATAGCCTTAAAAATGTAATTAGTAAAAACACCAAAATAATTAGTACAAGTAGGTCAGTTAAATTCTGTAATGAAGTTATGTAAACATTTCAATGAATTGGAGGTCAACATTGTATGGATCGACATTGAAATTATCACGTTCAGCATATAAGCAATAACAAACGAATTTGTAATATAGACAGGAATGTCATAGTCAGCAAGGTTAAGAATCAAAATATGTTTTTGTTTGGTAAATATAAAGGAGATTCATTTTAGTAAGTAATATAGTTAATTAAACACCGTTCTATAATGTAGGCGGAAAATATATCGTTCATTTTAAATAAGCTGCTGAAATGTAGTCAGTTGAAATAACGCCGCGATTATTTAATTATGTAAACACTGTTATTATTTAATAGTCAAAGATGACCATACCTAAGTAAGTTTCTCTTATTTAATTATTATGATATCGTAAGTTTGTGCTTCGTTCCTACATCTTTTATTCCGATAATTAACCTCCGCTTCCGTAAACACTGAGAGTACTGGAAATGGTGCTTTACTTAAATGCAAACGAAATTTAATTTTACTCAATAATGCAAAAGATAATGTAATTTTGTCAGGGATGCCATCTTGATTTTTCGCGAATCCAAGAAAAACACTTAATATAAAGAAACTGAAGGAACAACGGGTTTTGAAGCCATTATATAATAATATCGCTTTGAATACCTACTTAATACTGCAACTCAGCCTAACAAGTAAACATTAAAAAAAAAATAGGAACCTGGAAAAAAACATTAAATACTTGCTGCAGATTAAGGACAACAATTAAACAAAAATGATTGTTACGTAACGTTGTATTGTTTGTGATTGGTATAGTACATCTGAAGGTGAATTAATTTTAAAATGTGAACTAAACATTTAGGTATTTGAAAACACACTAAATATTTGATATGTTTGCTTAACATGACTGCAGTCAGCTTTACACTAATCAATACAATAAAAAGGATTTTCATGGATCCTTAACATTTTTTTCTACTTTAACGTCGGCCTATTTCCGCGACTATGGCCAATCACCGACGCCAGGGAACAGTTTCATCTGACTATCCTAGAAAATTTGCCCCACTCCTGCCTTTCTGTAAGGAGGGTAGGGATCTTTAACGTGCCCAATATCGTATGAACACGAGACCGACGGCTTTACGCCCCCTCCGAAGGGCGGAACGTGCAGACATTCAACTTGCTCAAATACCATGCCTGAACCTCGGTTGATGTTAATTGATTACAGTTTGTCCTGAAAAAGTGAAAGGGAAACCCTGTGAATCGAACCCAATACCCTTCGGTTCGAAAATATGTTCGAATATACATACACACACACATACATACATACATACATACATACATACATATATATATATATATATATATATATATATATATATATATATATATATATATATATATATATGTATGTATCTATACATATCAAATTGAACATAACACTACTACTGATTTATAATCAACAGACAAAATACCTGACAGAAGTTAAATTCACTAGCATTCTACAAACTATGGTAAAAAGCACTTACCTTTTATATTTGCAAACAACACTCTAGATGAAAGAAAACACCTACAACAAATATTGTGACACACATGCTTTCTACTTATGGCAATGTAATGGAAAGCCGATGTCTGTAGAAGTTGTGACTAACGGCAGCACAAATATTAGGAACGGTCGCCCCCTTCAATAGACGATTCCTCTTTAAGGTATGTTGCCACTAGATTCGGATACATGGGCTGTGACAGTAAAGCCTCAAATGTGTGTGGTTAACATTCAGAATCCAACGTCTATAGACATTGTGTTGCTAGCAATTATATTCTCAACGACGTCCAAAGACGTTGTGTCACATAACAATTAATCAAAATAGACGTCTATAGATGTTCTGTCCTTCAACGAGTTAACTGATTATTTATTTGATTTAATTATTTTAACTCATTTAATTTAATTATTGATTCTGGAATAGAAACTGACAACTGACTACAAACAGCCAAATGGAGCTTCGGTACATGCCCAAATATGTGCACAGTCTTACCATATCAGTTGTGTTGATTACTTTTTTTTATCATTATGCACGTGCAAAACTCTAGGAGAAATAAATAAGTAAGTTCTTTTAAAGGTATAATTTTAAAAGCTAAATAATAGCAATAAATCAGCTTTTATTTTCACCTGAAAAATCTTAAATTTGAAGGTACTTTTTTGAGATAACCATTATTAAAGTCTGATGCAACCATCACTTTCTTTCCTAAGACACTTATTCTACCTATACTAATATATCTTCTATCACAACACAACACTTTTAACTTTTTTGAAGCTCTGTCATATTCAACATAACCTGTGTGACTGGGGTTTTCATTTTGATCCAGCTCATTTTCATTACGTTCAATGTCAAATAACTTAACAGGAACTGTCTGCCATGTTGTCAGTAGTGGATAAAGGGAATCCAAGGCTCTTCCAAGATTATAAATTTGTTCAGAAGTCATCTTTTCCCAATTAATTTCTCCAAATTTAGGGTGTATTTTGGGAGCTGAAAATAATTTAAATTAATTGATATTTCTCAATTCATGTGCGAAAGAGAGATTACAATTTTTGCTATTTATCAAGATACTGGGTGTTTATTTCATTGCGATTTCAATACAAAAACGTCCATAGCTGTTTAATAATAATAATAATAATAATAATAATAATAATAATAATAATAATAATAATAATAATAATAATAATAATAATAATAATAATAACCTCGAAAATATCGCAGGCAGAGAACTTCTCAGCCTGGAGTCACTATGTCGTCACCAGGAAGCAAGACTCCCACAATACTTTCTGTCTATTGACTCAGAACTTCATAGAGCCGTTTGTTCCCAGGACAAAGATGCTAGCTCAATGGGTCTAACTGTGA
The DNA here is from genome assembly GCA_964006375.1 of Tillus elongatus. NCBI lineage: Eukaryota > Metazoa > Arthropoda > Insecta > Coleoptera > Cleridae > Tillus > Tillus elongatus. The sequence goes on along the minus strand of OZ023262.1, from coordinate 246,978,688 downwards.
AGAATAAACAGTTTTCCTATGTTAAAGCTGAAGACCATATCAATGCATGAAGAAGCAAGGAACTTCATGGGAGATTTATTGCACCACTTACTTCAGACAATATTGATGAAAAAAAAAGAGGTTACACGGAATGGCTCCGAACCGGGGGCATCTATGGTGAGATGAAAGGTTTTATTTTCTCAATTCAAGATCAAGTAATCAAGACAAGAGCTTATCGCAAATACATCCTGGGACAACAGACTGATGGTAGGTACCGTTTATGTAAGACTATCAGACTGTCAATGAGTCAATCCAGCATATCTGCAGTGGATGTCCGTCACTAGCTGGGACTGAATATCTCTAAAGACACAATAATGTTGCCAAGGTGTTTCACCAAGCAATTGTGAAGAGATACAGACTAATAGAGGTGGAACCACCTTATTATAAATGCAAGCCTGAGCAAGTGGGTAGCAACGAACGAGCACAGATTCTATAGAACAGTGAGATCGTTACTGATATATCGGTGGAGGCCAACCAACCTGATATTGTCGGATTTGATAAGCCAGCGAAGAAAGCGGTAATAATTTATGCTGTGGTCCACATGGATAACATTGTACCAACAGTTGCTGAGAAGAAGAGGAAATACCAACCGTTGGCTGTTAAGTTTAAACACATGTACAGGTTGCGAGAATTGGAGATAGTTCCACTATTGATGTCTGTAAATGGACTGGTTCCAAAATGCAGAAGGCTGCTTTGCTGGGCACTGCTAACATTGTCTACAAATTTTTAAGTGTCGACTAAAAATCATCTATCAATGGTTGCAAAGGTACCCGATCTCGTAAATAAGCATCATCGATTACATTTGGTCATGGACGACGGTCGGGGAGATCTCTCATTGTGTGCGACTTCCATCCCGGTCATCAGAGTGTTCGGGCTTCTCATAACAGGTGCTCTTTTCACAGTGTATACATGTACTCTTTGTCTTGGGTACCCAAAATCCCCGGAGATTATGTAAATATCAAGAAAAAACAAAGACAATATTAATAATAATAAACCGCCTGAACTCTACCAGATATGGCTTCGGTATAAAAAGCAATGGCAGGGAGCAAATGAGGCTAAATCCACTGCTGTATATGGATGATCTTAAGCTGATGGCCTCCACAAAGAACCACTGGAACAACTCCTGAAGGAGACCCGTAGACGGGTTTTCCAGAGATATTGACATGCAGTTTGGACTTGACAAATGTCGCACCTTATGTGTAGTCAGGGGAAAGATACAACCAAGTGTATATGAAATGCAGAATGGCCAGCAAATTGCCTCGACGGATGTGGAAAAGTGTTATAAATACCTGGGAATACTGCAAGCGAGTAAAACAAACCACTCAGTAATGAAAAACGATATGACAAATGAGTTTATGAAATGAGTAAAGCAGGTGACGCGAGCACATTTCAACAGCAAGAACCTGACTAAAGCTCTTAATATATATGCATTTTCTGTGCTTAGCTATTCATTTGGAATTGTAAACTGAAGCAAAACGGACACGGAAATCTACAACGGAAGGTGCGAACACTCCTAACAAAATCCAAAAAGCATCACCCTCGTAGTGTGATCGAGCGAGTAACCCTACCTAGACACCAAGGTGGAAAAGGAGTGTTGGATACTGGTAAACAGTTACACCAGCAGATATTAAACCTACCTACATATTTCCATCAACGGGAGGTTACTTCTGAACTACATCATGCCATATACGAGGCAGATGATTCAACACTGCTACAATTAAAAGAAAGTGAAATACAAAGTCACCATTGGACTGATCAGGACAAGCTACAATCTTGGATGCGGATGCCTCTCCATGGGCGACATCTGAATGAGACTTCTCAGGCACATGTTGACAAATTGAGGTCAAACTACTTGTTGGGGGTCCGGACAGATGTTTCCAGAGAGGTGTCTTTGCTGGCCATACAAGATCAGGTCATCTCAACAAGAAACTACTGGAAGTATATAGTTGGAGATAATTCGGTCCAAGATGACAAATGTCGATTTGGGTGTCATTCATCAGAGACTATTTAGCACGTCACCGGAGCATGTCAAGTGTTTGCTCCAACAGTATAAAAAGAGGCACGACGCAGTTGCGAAAATACTTCATCAAGAACTGGCTCTGATACTGGGAACTTTAAATTTTAGTAAGGTGCCCTACTATATATACACTCCCGAGCCTAGTCTAGAGAACTCAGGATATAGGTTGTACTCGGATTGGACAGTGCTCAGAGACCAACGAGTTGCCCACAACAGGCCAGATATAATAATAGTGGATAAGTCCTGTAAGCAAGGGACGCTGGTTGATATGGCCATTCTGAATACTAATACTCTAAAGGTAAAGTTCAACAAGAAGATCATTAAGTACAGGGACCTTGAAATGCAAGTAAAGAGTCAGTGGAGGGCAGATAGTGTCTGAGTGATTCCAATAGTCATGTCATCAACCGGTGCGGTTCCTAAGAATCTTCGAGAGAAATGTAAGAGACTGGGACTTGGAGAGCACCTTTATAAGGCTATGGAGAAGTCGGTAACACTTGCAACTGCCCACACGCATGGAGGTTTCTAGGTTGTTTAAATATATATATATATATATATATATATATATATATATATATATATATATAAAAGTGTTTGTTTGGTATGCCCTGAAAATATGCAACAGTCGCTATAGTTGAAAATAATTTTGAAACATGGCGTTGAAGTAATTGTAGTAAAAAAAAAAGATATCTTGATATCATAACAGATATATCGGGCTTTGTCATACTAATGTGACACACTGATATAAATTTGTTACCCTGGGGATACTTTGCTGTTTGAATAACTCTCTGCAACCTGTAAACCCCTTCACCCAATCAGGCTTCTAAAAGTGCTTTTCTGAAGAAGTACCTTATAACCGAATCGTAACATTATTTCTGAACGTCATAACATCTGGGTTTGACATGATTAAGGAAAATTAAAAGGCTTTTACTACCAGACAACTTATTTTATTCTTAAACCCTACGTGTTTCGGCCCATTATTGAGCCATCCTCAGGGGTTTAGACTATTTCCTGTCTCAGTTACAGAAAAGTGCTATATGAAGCAGGAACATCACAAGACTTAAAGAAATCAGAGGATGAATGCAAATGACGCTTATTTTTTAGTTTAATTTTTATCGGACGAACAAAATGGAGTCCCTAACATGGATCTTAAACATTTCATATAGCACTTTTTTGTAACTGAGACAGGAAATAGTCTAAACCCCTGAGGATGGCTCAATAATGGGTCGAAACACGTAGGGTTTAAGAATAAAATCAGTTGTCTGGTAGTGAAAGCCTTTTAATTTTCCTTAATCACGAATCCTAACATGTAATAAAATAAAAATAAATACATGTCATGCTAACTTTAAGTATTTTAAATGAACACGCTTTATCAGCCACACATATCTCGCCTCAGTTTTACTGGTAAAGACAGCTGGCTGTACAGATAGCAAACCAAAAACTCACCATAAGTAGCATCATAAGAAGGCTGTGGTTTGGCATTTTTTAGTTTTGTTGGCAGATCTTTTAGGCACATTATAAGTTCCTGAGCTCCTAAATCCGCTAACTGAGTATACAGTTCTGGCATTTTCATATTATAAGGTACATTTACGGGAACTTGTGATACAATTTCCCCGACATCAAATCGCCGTGGTTCGATTTTCATTATGGTGATCCCTGTTTTTGTATCGCCATTTGCTATTGCATGAATTATTGGTGCAGCTCCTCGCCATCTTGGGAGTAAACTTGCATGTACATTGATCATGGGCCTGAAAGCAAATTGAACTTATATTTGTTGAAGCAATATATTTAAATAGTAAGATTAGATTTTATTGTGAGTGGGCTATTTCAGTCCCTCCACCACGACCTTAGGTCTATTGTGGCTCACGTCTAATTATTTAGATTTCACCCATCAATTCCAGCTCCCTGAGGGAGTCGATCTTTTCTTGAGGGTGAGAGTTTTTTTGGCAGGTGTACTGCCATCTGAGTAAAGTCGCTTGCCCGTTTCGAAGCTCAAAGAGAGATAACCTCTCTCCGAGTTCGTCTGGACCCGACATCCGTCAGTGTTTGCCTCGAGGCGGTATCATGAAGTCCCGCTCTCGAGCAGCATCTAATCTCCAGTTGTAATCCACCCCTAGAGATCTCAGCTTCCCTCAGGCTCTTCCAAACCTGACACCTAACAGTGTTAAGACTCAGGGCAACATCCCATCGAGTCCCGCTCCTGAGCATCACCACAGCGAAGCCGTCCGTCCGTTTCGTACCACACAGTATGGGCTCCAAACTCCGGGTGTTTACCACTCATCAGAGATCAGAGCCCCCGGGACGTCTGGACACACGACACACGCCAGGGCTCAATCCAGGGCGGTAACAACCAAGCGAGGCCAATTGTCAGTCTGAGGCCACAGTGGAGGCGCCAAACTTCAGGTGCATATCACTCCCCAGAGATGTCTGCCTCCCCCCCAGCCTCACCTGCACCAGACCCCCGCCAGTGTTTCATTGACTCGAGGCGGTATCATGAAGTCCCGCCCTCTAGCAGCATCCAGGCAGGGTCGTTAGCCTGTATCGATGCTCACAGAGTAGGCCCAAGTCTCCAGGTGTAATCCACCCCTAGAGACCCCAGCCACCTCCGGGTTCGTCCAGGTCCAACACCTGCCAGCGTTACCTTAAATTTCACCCAACAAATCGGGCTTCCGACAGGAGACGACACCTGCGAGGTGAAAATTTGTTTGACAGATGTACTGCCATCTGAGCGAAGTCGCTTGCCCAGCTCAAAGAGAGATAACCTCACTCCGAGATCGTCTGGACCAGACATCCGTCAGTGTTTGACTCGGTGCAGCATCATGAAGTCCTGCAACCGAGCAGCATCCAAGTGAGGTCGTTTGTCCGTTTCGAAGCTCACAGAAGAGGCCTCAACCCTTAGTTTTATTCCACCCCTAAAGATTTCAGATCTCCTCCGGGTTCGTCTAGACCCAACACCCACCAGTGCTAGACTCAAGGCGACATCCCATCGAGCCCCGCTCCCGAGCATTGCACAAGCGAGGCCGTCCGTCCGTTCCGAAGCACACAGTGGGGGCTCCAAACTCCGGGTGTTTACCACTCATCAGAGTTGTCAACCCCCTTCGGGTCGTCTAGACACACGACACCCGCCAGCACTCAACCCAAGGCGGCACCCATCCGGAACCCCGCTCCCGAGTAACAACCAAGCGCGGGCAACCATCCATTTATAAGCCCAGAGTGGAGGCCTCAAAATCCGGGTGTACATCACTCCCCAGAGATATCCGCCTCCCTCCAGGCCCACATGGACAAGACTCCCGCCAGTGTTTGATTCCAATTAGTCGCCTTTTACGACAGGTAGGAATCACCTTGGGCCTATTCTTATAGTTAATCCCCGGACCCACAGGGGACATTCAAATAGTAAGATATATATTAAAGGCATGTACGGCTGTGAGTACATCTTGTATGTTTTTATTGAGCGGTAAGAAATTCTTTATCTCCGCCACCAGAGATATTCATAGTCATCCAGGAATGTTTGTGAATTGTGGTAGTAGTAAGCTTACCTAAAGCAATTTGTATTATATCAATGTACGTTCTACAATAAATGTTATTTGAGATTACAAAGGATTTAATTCACTTGTAAAAAGCCACAACAGAACGTTACAATAATAGCACTGGCAGTGAAAGTAGGAGTATTGGATAAGCAGGCTGCAGAGAAAAAACAAGCACTTGTGAAGCCAAATAAGAAGACTACATCTCTATTTCATATTGGGGGGGTTAGTGCCAGGCAATTAGGTTTAAACCACCCTTCTTGTCAAACCAAGTATCCAACAATAGGGTTCCTACCTTAATAGCTATTCCAATTTCCCTGACATCTCTGACTCAAAATATAAATTTTTCATGGCTGAGGAAAGTCTTTATGGGCTTTATTCAAATAACTTTACATAATCAAAGGATTAAAAGTTCGGGACGCAGCAAGTGCGTTATGGAAGTGAATTTTCATTTAAATGTTTTTAATAGCAAATGCGAGCAGGCATCAATCTGATTACCGGTATAGCCTATGTAGTAGAAATAATGAACCTACTATATTTTATCAAAATTGCTTATTGTTTGAAAATGTACAACAATTTTCCGAAACTAAACTTAAATGTTGGTTTCCTAGCCAACAAACCTTACATTAATAGTAAATTGAGTTATGAAATTTGAAGGATTTATTGAAAATTCGCTACCAAAATGCACTTACTGCGTCCTGATTTTTTTCTTACAAAGATGCATCATATTTCGATAAAAAATGCATTAACGAATTTGTTCTACGAAAATTAGCTAAAAATTATAGACCGCTAAACCATAAACTTCACTAAACCATCAGAGAAAGGGTCTATTTGAAAAGAATTTTCTGTAAACATTTTAGTAAAATGAAGGGCAATGACGGTTGAAGCTGAAACTTAAGGGTTCGCAGAACACTCTTCTTGCAACATTTTCTTTTCAAAAGCCGTATTTGTTTCACGTTCTTTGACTAAACATTGCCCATTTTGACGTTTTAATTTGCGACTTTGACGTTTTAAGGAAAACAAATTTTCTTTAACTGCCCATAACTTTTTTATGTTTAAACTTAGGAGTAATATGTGTTTTACATTGAGATGAATATATTACCTGTCACACTGGGAATCAATCCTACTGTCTGATTAGACGAGCGTCTCGCGACAGTAAAAACTTGGAGGAGTTTTTTGTTGTTTTAACGAAATAAAAGACCTGTGTTGAAAATTATATATCATGTTTGCATGTTACCCTTGTGTTTTGTTATTTTATTGATAGTTTTGTTATTATTGATAGCAACGAGTGTAGTTTGACAGATAGAGTAAATAAATTGTTATAATGTTAGAGCTACATATTTCTTATAGTTATAGTGAATAGTTTATAGTGAAAGACTAGTTCTAACAACCTGCCTAAGGTGATGCTACACAAAATCCTACCAACTTACTTTTCTGACCTGCCCTGACATCAGTTTGCCTAATTAAAAGCTAAAAGGAGAAGGAAAATCAACCCTGCCATACATCAAGGTTATGTGAGCATAATGAACTTTTCCTTTCCCTTTTAACTTCTTTTGATTAGGCAAACTGATGTCAGGGCAGTTGGGAGGATTGTGTGTACACAGCACAGTCAGGGAGGACTTTTATTTCGTTAAAACGAAAAAAAACTTATCAAAGTTTTTACTGTCGCGAGACGTTCGTCTAATTAGAAGAAAGCAATGTTTAATCTATTAATTACATATTATACATACATTTAATCTTTCTGTTCTCCTTATTTATATACACTTTAACTATGCCAAATATCACATTGCTTCGTGCACACAATGTGCTTAACAAGGGGTAGGTACAACGTTTTTCATCATGTATTATAACCATATAGTTGAAACCACAGCTAAAGCATCAGAAAAAGGGTCTATTTGAAATTCATTTTCTGCAAATATTTAAGTAAAATGAAGGATAATGGTGGCTGAAGCTGAAACTTAAGGCTTTATAGAACACATTTCTTACAAAATTTCTGCTACATCGCCTGTAATGTTAGTTTCAAGTTCTTTATTTAGAACATGTCAATTTTGTCGTTTTGAATTGCGACTTTTTGACGTTTTTAGAAAAACTATAATACTTATAACTTCTTATGCTTTTAACGTAGAGATCCAAATTTTGGTACATGGCTTTATTTTTATGGCATAAATCCTCGTACCCAATATGGTTACCCAACTTTGTTATTTCGAGATATAAAAATTTTTCGAAAGAAAACGCAAAATTTTCTGGGAAAAACTAGTCCGATTTTTCTGACTAACGAACTTATCCAAGCCACTTGCAAAATGAGGGTACCCACCAAGTTCTTTCAAAATCGGTCCATTATTTTTTAAGTTAGTGGTGTGACATATATATATATATATATATATATATATATATATATATATATATATATATATATATATATATATATATATATATATATATAAAGTCTGAAACTGACCTCGGATTTGGGTTCCAGTGGTCCTAAATAGTGAAAACAATGTTTCAAAATTCAAGTCGCGATCTCCTCAATAGTGAATTTTTTTTAAGAAAATTTATTAATGCAGTAAGTGCAATATGATAGCGAATTTTCATAGTAATTATCCACACGTTTTTTTTAACGAAAATCATGTACGAAACTGACATCGGATATGGGTTCTAGGAGTCTTAGTTCAAGCTCATTTGAACAAATTTTTCGAAGTCTCAAAGTATTTTCCTCCATTTTTTTGCAAGAAAATTCATCAAAACATTTTTCATGAATTTTGCAATGTTAATTATTATTATTATATATTTATGTTGCATCAAAACTTCGCTAAACATTTTTCACACAAAAATTTCAAACAAATATTCCTTCCAGGAAAAATAGAAATGATTATTAAAAAATTTTTTGTAAGAAACTTTGCTATTACAAAACACTTTGTACATGAAAATTTGCAGACAACCTCCCGAATGCTTTTTGAACATTGTCTTCAGAAACATATCTAGACACCCCCCCCACCCCCCCCATGAATACACTACAAGAAAGTTTCTTGCTAACAACAACCAAGAATTGAATAGGGCTGCACAGGGAGGAAGATATAAAGGAAATATTAACAAAAATTGCGAAAAAACCAGCTAAATCGGACCTCAAAAGTTGCCATTTCATATTTGGAGCCACAGCCCCCTATTTGCTCCAGGTCCCGTACCTTTCTTGAGGGCTGCTCACAGAAAATTTATCTTGTAGTTTATGCAACGAGGCTGATTGTAGACATGTGAGAGAGCAAGGAAAACTCCACCTTAGCCGTCACTAGGCGGCTATATGGAAAAACGTGGGGACTAAGACCTAGTATGGCCCACTGGCTGTACACAAGGGTGGTCAGACCATCGTTAACATATGCGGCACTGGTCTGGTGGCCTAAGGTGACACAATCCAGTGCCAAACAAAAACTAGGCAAGATCCAAAGGATGGCTTGCCTAGGCATCACAGGGGCCATGTCTTCAACCCCAACAGCCGCCATGGAGGTGTTGCTGGATCTACCCCCCTACACTTAGTTATTATGGGAGAGGCCAGGCTAGGACTATACAGACTAGCCTGCAATGGTAGACTGAAGATCAACCCAGGCTTCAGGGGCCACTGCAAAATTCAGGAGATCGTGAAGGAGCCCATGCTTGAAATGAGGTCAGACTTCGCGAGCCCGCGAATGTGCAGGGAAAACAACTTTACAGTGGAAATCCCTGATCGCGAGGCATGGCGGGAGGAGACGCCGGGCATGCCACGGGACGCGCTCGTCTGGTTCACGGACGGATCTGGCGGGGAGCGTGGGACGGGGGCAGGTGTTTCTCGGAAGGACCGAGGGTAAGTCATAGTATTTCCCTCTGAGCCCATGCAACGGTGTTTCAGGCCGAGATGTACGCCATCCTGCACTGTGTGCGGGAGAACAAGAGGAGGGGCTACACCAACAAGGGGATCCTCATAGCCACAGACAGCCAGGCAGCCCTTAAGGCACTAAGTAGCCCACGGGTAAATACCTGGCTGGTGAGTGAGTGCCGAGACGAGACGAGCGACCTGGCTGGGCACCCAGAATGAGGTGACCCTCATCTGGGTGCCGGGTCACTTGGGGGTTAAAGGCAATGAAGAAGCTGACAGTCTTGCGAAGAGAGGGTCAGCAGAACCATTTCTGGGACCAGAACCGGCTCTGGGCGTGTCAAAGAGCACTGCCAGGGGAGCCATTAAGTCCCGGGTCAGAAACCAACACAAGGTGTACTGGGCGGACTGTCCAGGGCTCAGACATGGGAAGTCAATAATTGACGGACCCAGTTCAAAGAGAGCTGTGGAGCTGCTAAACCTTAGCAGAGGACAGCTCAGAAACACAACAGGTCTCTTGACGGGACACATGGCCGTCAAGAAACACCTGCATAAAATGGGGCGGTTCGAAGGGGACCTCGCATGCAGACTCTGCGGCGAGGGGGAGGAATCAGCCCAGCACATCTTGTGTGAGTGTATAGCTCTGGACCGGAAAAGACAACTGATCTACGGTCACTCTAGACCGGAGACAGAGCAATATAAAACTTCACCCTACCAATCGCTGTGCAGACTAGTTCAAGGCACAGTGATCTTGGAATGGGTGGAGTAAGACTAAGGGTATGCACAATCAACCAAGGGTTGCGGTGCTATCGGGGCGGCAAGGCCGCGGACGAGCCCTGAGGGAACAAAAAAAAAAGGAAAACTCCCATGGGGAATATATGTGAAACGATTAAAATTTAAAGAATGGTAAATGTATATAACACCTACCTTTTTCATCTGAAGCAAATGAGGTAATTCCGGCCTTGGTTAACCTCTGACCTCACATTTTCCTCATTACGAGAACAATGTAGGGAACAAATAATATGTCACAGAACACTAAAATGTGACACATCAACCACAGCAACTAGAATGGTCATAATAAGAAAACAAGGTGAACAATGCACAATTGAAAGAAGGCCACGGAACACATGAATAATGAAGAACCCCATCGCAACGATATTCTTACTAAAAGCGATCTGATAATATAGAAGGTACAAGCAAGCCAATAGTGCAAAGAAGAACTGCTGGGTCTGGAATATTCCAGTGTTTACCCTTTATTGTTACATTTATGTCAAATGTATGAGGGGGAAGGAATCAAAGCACTGCGAGTTCCAGGGCCCGTCTACTTTAGGATCACCCAATATGCCTGTGAGTTTATCTTTTATACTTACAAAGAAAATATTTTTAATAAATCTTCGGGAATAAGGTGTCCAAACGACACCACAATCCCTACATCAAATTTTTCGTTCTCAATGTCTTTATGGCTGGGAGGCCAATCATACAGAATTAAATCTTCTTGTTGTGCATATTTGATAACTGGGTTGCTTTTATTTACATCTGTTACAACACCTAGCCTTTTAATTAAGTTTCCACTCCTACTGAAATCAGGGGCTGTTAAGTATAATAAAGCACACTTGTGAAAACTCAAACTTACTATTCATTGCAAAGAAGTTTTAAACTACTTAAGGAAAATGTGTCTGTCCCAAAAAATAAAACTTTCCATGGTGGTCCAGATGACAAATATCGTTTAGGATTGTAAAACCTTAATTTATGTTTAATTTGCTTATATGTTTTAGTTTCCAGGAGGAACAGTTTATTCATAAACATCAACATCATCTCAACTCAACTTTTTATCTAAAACAGAAAATAGTCGGTACTTTTATTGGTTATGGTGTTATGGATATGGATATTTGGATATGCTGATACCATGATATAATGACTTAGAAGAGATATGATATTGCGCATATGCCCCGCCCCCTCTTATGACGTTACGTGGTGAGTAGCGTTATAGAAGTCCAACTACACACTTAAAACAAAGTCATTCGCAATCAAAAAGTTTCCATACGTTAGTTTAATGCGGTTGAAGTTACGCCTATATTGTCTTTTTCAGATAATATAGATCGAAACACTAAATTTAATCTTTTTAATTTTTATTACTTCCAACTGTATGCACTTAAATATTAGTGAAATACGTAATTTGTTCAGAGGTTGTGATGAGACGTCAAACCTACTGCACGACAGCATATTATTGTTGCATTGGACTCACCACTTGACACCATGCGCGTGACAGGTCTAAAAATAGGTAGTCGGAATATCATATCCACTGACGTCTCTCTCTACGTCAGTGATCATATCTCTCGGTATTTGTATCATGTGCTGATACTGCCAATGATATTATGTCATAGTTGGATACTGCCCAATGACGTATCTATATGTCATTGATACTGCCTTTCAATTTTCAATCTTTCAAACGTGTTATCTACTGTCTACTTATGTACATTAAAACCATAGATACATAACATGATCCATTCTATATGAAATGCGTGTTAACTCTAAGGTTCAGGTTCATACTCATATTGGCTTATTTTACGATATTATTTAAAATAAACCAATAGGAATACGTTTCGCAAACCCTGTTTGGATGAACCTAGCTTACAAGGCTTAAGGCTTTTATAAGGTGTGAACTTTTCTCCTCATTCTGAGAACAGATATAAAAAAATGTAGAATATATAATAATAATATAAAAACTAGGTAGTTACGTAAAGAACGTTCATTTAAATGTAAGCTCAAAGTTAGTTAGTAGTCACAGCAAGTATGATGCGGTGCAGCTTGTTTCTTGAAAAATACAGCGTTCCATATTAAAAAAGTCTGGACGCAGCAAGTGCGTTATGAAAGCGAATTTTCGTAAAAATGTTTTTAATCTCAAATATGTATTGTTTTTAAATTGACATTTGGTTAGCAGTAAACCTATATAGTAGTAACAATGTACCATATTTCATTAAAATAGTTGTTTCAAAAGGTACAAACATTTTCCGAAAATAAACTTTAAAAGTTCCAGAAAAAAACTGGTCCGATTTTCCTGGCCAACGAACCTCTTTAACCTGTTTACACACCTGCCAGGATATAATTATTCACAAACAACTTTAGGACCAAAATTGAAAAAAAAATCTGATAATTAGCAGAAAGTTCTTTTACAGAAATTGCTTTCAGTGATGTTACACTAAATTTTATTTTTCACAAAAATTCGACAACTTTTTTTTACAATAACGTACTAAACATTTATTATTAATTACCAACATCACAAGAATAAGTTCTACAGAAACACTAAAAACATTTCTGCGAAAATTTTTAAAATTTAGCCATTATTTGAGCATGCCCGTATACGGCAGCTCGATTTTTTCGACGAGTAATACAAACAAAAAGCTCTCTAAATGCGTCATTTTCATGGGGTTCCGCTATCTATTGATAAAGACGCCGTTTCACAATTTGTGATGTGTGTTTGAAGTATGTGCCAAAAACGTGAAAAGTTGCAAAACAATTGAAATAACTCAAAAACGATGATCGATATCAATTCTTTTCCTCACAAAGATAGAAAACACATAAATGAAACAAAATAAGGGGGTGTTCTATTAAAAAAAGAAAGTGTGTATCACCAACGACTTATGGGCCAGCCTGTGATTGTCAAAATAAGTTTGTAAGATGCAGCTCGAGATACCCTAATAATTAACATAAATACTTTTTTGTCATATCTTGTATAATAACGGATATATTTAACTTTGCCGTAGAAAAGCGTCACTCTGTATATATCTAAACACACAAAAACTGAAACTGACCCCGTATATGGGTTTTATTTCGCGCTCATTTGAAGAAATCTTTTAGTCGCAGTCTTCCCAATAACGAATTTTTTCTACGAAAATTTGCTAAAATATAGACCATTAAACCATAAACTCTATAGCTGAAACTACTGCCGAAGCATCAGAAAGAGGGCCTATTTGAAATGCATTTTCTGAAAATATTTTAGTAAAATGAAGGACAGTGATGGTTGAAGCTGAAACTTAAGGCTTTGTAAAACACATTTATTACGACATATTTTTGACATAATCCGTATTTGCTTCAAATTCGTTGTCTGACAATTGCAAATTTTGACGTTTCATATCGCGACTTTGACGTTTCAAGAAGAAAAATTATCAAACTTTCAAAATACGTTTTCTGCTACTTCTTGACGTTTGTGCGTCAAGAAAAGTTAATTGTTTTATGTAATATTCAATTGGCTTTGTTAATCACACAAAATATTTTGTTCTTGTGCTTTCCTCTAATCACCAGTGGCACCCAAAATGTTTTTTTAAAATGCCTATAACCTTTTTTCTTTTAACTTAGAGATCTGAATTTTGGCGCGTATGGTAAGTTAGATGGTAGAAACGTAAATGCCAAATTTGGTTGTCATAGCTCTGTTATTTTCGGAGATACAAAAATTTTCCGAAGGAAAACCCAAAATTTTCCCGGAAAAACGGGTCCGATTTTCCTGGCTAACAAACTTATCCAAGCTACTTGCAAAAGGAAGGTAGTACCAAATTTCATTAAAATCGGCCCATTATTTTTTGAGTTATCGATACGATATATATATATATATATATATATATATATATATATATATATATATATATATATATATATATATATATATATATATATATATATATATATATAATTTTGGGAGTCTCCAAACTTTTGGCACCTATGGCATTGTATGGGCGGGGATCTTTTATGGGGTGATTCTAGTTATTTGCAAATCACAGATCTCTTTGATGTCAACTTTTTTCGGTCTTAGGGAGTTCGACAGAACTAGGGGCATAGGAGCTTCTGTCCTAGGGTGTGTCATCCTGTAGACTGATGCTGGGTTGAAGTTTTGGCTGCAAAGTTCTCCGGTGTCAGAGATTCGCAGAGGCCGCGCAGGACTACCCGCAGCGGTTCCACTTCCCGTAGCTTGTAGGTGTGGAATTTCCCATTTATTGCTTTCAGATAGGCAAAACTCGTCTGATATGGGGGAGGTGGGTAGCTTTAAGGCAGCTGCGAAACGGCCGGTCGCCGAACTCCAGAGAGCTAGTGTGAGGAGGCCAACATAAGAAGAAGGCTATTGGAAATGTCAATGACATATGTCATGTCATCGACAAGAACTTATTGGGCGGGTAATAATGAGTATGTATTCCATTTATAGATCAAGTTTCTGGATCTCATATAGTTTCGTTTTTGTTTTAGTTAACCCACCCCACTGGACCACAATAATATAAAAAAATGTGTGTAAATTCATTAATCGTTAAATTTATTCAAGCACCTGTGTACACTACAGTTAGTCATGTGATAAAATATACCTAATACCTAACCACCAAAAGCAGTACTGAAAAAGTGTTAGGTTTTCAAATATTAGCCAACTTGGAAAAGTGGTCCAGTTAACCACCAGCTTCCCGGCGATTCTATACGAGTGTGGTCCCGTCTAGTGATGAGTTGTTATTTAACAGTCTGTTATATTTTAACTGTTGTCGAGCCGCAACAGTAACCACCTGTTATGGATATATACAAATAACAGGTACAGTGGAGGGGATGCTGTTGCGCTTTACACTAGAACTCGGAGTTGTATCTGTTTCTGTTGTCGTATCTGTTTCTGTTGCACTGCTACGATGAAGCAGCTTCTGTTTTCATCCGCAACTGTTATAACAGGATGAATGGACATGAGACTGGGAATGGGGTATAGAGCGGACTTTACTTCATAACATAATACTGTTTTCATCCGCAACTGTTATAACAGGATGAATGGACATGAGACTGGGAATGGGGTATAGAGTATAGAGCGGACTTTACTTCTTAACATACTAGTTTTTACTAGTGTGCTCACAGCTTTGGGAACGTAGGGTCGTCGGTACAATGAAACTGTTAAATTTTGACAGGTTGTTGATTCACACAAAACACACACATATATTTACCATTTATAAACAAACACAAAATATGAAAAATGTAAATAAAATCAACGATGTTTCTTTTTTTCTTTGAGAAAAATTGTCTTACACTAAAAAAAAATACTTTTCTAACAAAACACTTTCATAGTTCTGAGTTTTTGTTGATGAACATTATTTGACTGACTTTGGTCGACGAAAGTCTGTTACGTTACTGATATGTATACAAATGTACAGTTATATGCTTTAACATGAGTCCTTGGGTATTATATTATATTAGGTAGTTTCTTTGCTCATTCTTCTTTGCCTTATGTAACTAATAAATCAATATTCCTTTTTACTTTTCACTTTGGAAATCTAAGAAATGGGTCCGATTTTAAACATCTTTTTTTTTATTACTACTGCAAAATAAAAAATCGCTGAAACTTAAAAAATCTCAGAAACAGTACCAATTTTAATGAAATTATAAAAATATTCCCTGTACCCGGTATAGTTGAAACCAGACACACTTCGCCCTATAGGTAGAGAGAAAAAATTAGTTTTAATTTTTTTTTAAATTATTTATTTTATTTCTTGCTTACAATAATTCATGTATTTCATAAGTCTCAATTTCAAGGAAAAGATGGCTATAGAGGTTTTCAAGCTCAGTGATTAACTAATACTTAAGTAGTAAAGAAAATTCGAAAGAAATTCTGCATTGTTGAATTTTTTACCAAATTATTATTAGTGATGAATACCCAAAAAAAAACCTCCATCATTTTTTTAATAAAAAATTAATTAATTGTTTTAAACATAATACAATAATATTTTTTATTTTAAACATTACCCAACTACACCACCGGACGGGTTCAGCTACTGTTACTACGTCTACGTGGAATTCTTAATAATTCATAATTCCTACTGTTATTTTCAACCTGTTATATTTAACTGTTATTTCTAAATAACAGTAACAGTTGCGACCTGTTACAGCAATATAACAGTTTTTCCCATCACTAGTCCCGTCAAAACACCGTGAATTCACCGCGCCCGATCAGTGTGCAGCGTTGCCAGCATGGGCATTCTACCCTCACGCCAGGAAAATAATAATAATAATAAACATTAGCTTCGTTCGGGTTCAGAACAGAGTCGTAAAATTAATACACTAATCATTTACAGTGAGAGTTATTATATATTGTTATGAATTTGCTTAAAATGTGTCACGATGGTTGTATGGCGCATTCAAACTGTACCGAAAATTGGCAGCAACTTTCGTTTTTAGTGAATTTTCTTAAAAAAAATTCACTAATGAGGAGATCCCGACTTTTGAATTTTGAAAAAATTTCTTCAAATGAGCGCTAATTAGCCCCCCCAGAACACATATCCGGGGTCGGTTTAAATTTTTATATGTTATATATATATATATATATATATATATATATATATATATATATATATATATATATATATATATATATATATATATATATATATATATATATATATATGTATCACACCGATAACTCAAAAAATAATGGGCCGATTTTGATTAAATTTGGTGAATAAATTCCTTTTGCAAATGGCTTGGATAAGTTCGTTAGCCAGGACAATCGGTCCAGGTTTTCCCGGAAAATTTTGTGTTTTCTTTCGAAAAAAAATTATATCTCCGGAATTAACAAAGTAAGGGCAACCAAATTTCATATGCGGATTTATATCATTATAGGCAAGTTACCCACCAAAATTTAGCTCCGTAGGTTAAAGGATAAAAAAGTTACAGGCATTCAAAGAAAAATAAATTTGGATTTTCCTCAAAACGTCAAAATTGCGATTTTAAACGTCAAAATTGGTGAGTACATTCCTTTTGCAAGTCGCTTGGATAATTTTGTTAGCCAGAAAAATCCGCCGAGGTTTTCCCGGAAAAATTTGTGTTTTCTTTCGCAAAATATTTATATCTCCAAAATTAACAAAGTAAGGGCAACCAAATTTGGTAAGCTGGTTTATATCGTTATAGGTGTGCCACCTACCAAAATTTAGCTCTGTAGGTCAAAAGACAAAAAAGTTATGGGCATTTAAAGAAAAAGAAATTGGGGGTTTCCTCAAAACGTCAAAGTGACAATTGAAAACGTCAAAATTCGCAACATTTAGGCAAATAACTTAAATCTAATACGGGCTATGGAAAGAAAATGTCTCAAGAAGAATGTTTTACATACACCGAACTCTTAGTTTCAACCGTCATTGTCCTTCATTTTACTAAAATGTTTCCAGAAAATTCATTTCTAATACACCCTTTCTCTGATGCTTGGCAGTAGCCTTAGCTATAGAGTTTATTGTTTAATGGTATATAATTTTTGTCGAATTTTCGTAAAAAATCAATAAAGCTCAATATATTCGTTATTATACAAGATATCAAAAAATATTGTATACATTAATTATACCGAGGTCGTCGATTAGCGCGACAGTGGTTCTGCGCGACACTCTTTACCGCGACACAACAATAGATAGAGTCTATCGATTAGCGCGACAGTGGTTCTGCGCGACACTCTTTACCGCGACACAACAATAGATCGACTCCAGACAGGCAGAAAGATCATTTTTTCAGTATTGGTCTGGCTGACTGTGTGAAGTATCATAGACAGACCAATGGGAGTGTTCTTATTTCTTATGCTCCTCCCATAACAGAAACTATATAGAGAACATAAATATTATGTAATTAATGTAGACATTCAAATTTTGTTTTATAGGAGACTTATTTAATTGCATTTTGAATTGTTTGAGTTATTTAGATACAAATAAATATATATAAGGGTAAATAATTGTTTTTGTAGAAGGTATTAATAGTTTAAATTGCAATGACATTTTCCTATAAAAATATTTGTAATGAAAAAATTCATTGACAAGATTAGTTTCATTTTTTAATTAACAGCAAAACCACATTATAATTAACTTTAATGTTTTTTTATTATTGCTAAATATTTAAAAAAAAACTGTCTGATGGCATTTATTTTTAATGCTTATTTGCTACAAAATTGTATTTCAAAATTTATGGTTAATGAGGAAATGTTTAATAAATTCAAAAAAGCTGGCTGCCATGATAGTCTTTTTAACATTGGTTTTTAATGCTCATTTCCAGCAACATTGTCTTTCAATGTTTATAGTTAAGAAATTGTTTATATATATATATTTTTTAATCTTTCCTCTTTGGCACCTACTTTTCTATATTTTTTAATGCTCATTTGCTGCAAACTTGTTTTTTCAAGTTTATGGTTGAGGGGAAAACATATAAATATTTTCAAACAACCTCTCCTTGATGACACCTTCCTTTTAACATTATTTTTAACGCTAATTTGCTGCAAAATTGTGTTTTTTTTTAATGTATGATTGGGGAGAAATATTGTTAAAAATAGTTTATTTTGAAATAATATACATACTTAATTACATAATGAAGGAAATAAAAAAAATCCTTGGAAATTAACAACAGATGTTATATATATATATATATATATATATATATATATATATATATATATATATATATATATATATATATATATATATATATATATATATATATATATATATATGAAGTACAGAGAAATGGGTTTTCGGTAAAAAAAATACATTATCACGTAAGATATATTTCAGTTTTTATAAAAGAAAATAAAACTAAACATTTAAACGAATAAAGTTTCAAACACATATATTTAATATACAATTTTTTCTTATTTATTATCATATGTATTGTTTTTAGAGGTGTGCAAAGTTTCGAAATTTCGAACCGAACCCTAACTTGAACCAAACCTTTGGTTCGAAAAATTGTTTGCGCTAGGCGATGTTAAACTAGTTCGAAATACATAATCCTTCAAAATAGCTTGGAGTTCGTTGCTAAAGAATACTTTGAAGCTGAACTTTACAGGCATCCAATGCTGGCAAAGGTAGCGAAGTTGTAAAGTCTGTATCAGTTCCATTGAGTCGATAGCGTAATTTCAGGAAATATCATTCATATCTTTGACAGTTTGTGAGACACTGAGACAGCTAATTAACATTACTGAATTATTATATTTTTATATATCCTAGCATCCCAATGCCTTTTTTTGGTTACAACATTATAATGGCAGTGTTCGCAACTTGTTGGTAAAGTAAATTTTCACAATTTATGACTATAATTGCAGATTGCCTTCCGAAAACATTAGATTCAACATACTTTATTTTACAATGATCCAAAACAGTTAAAACAATCAAGAAACAGTATATATATATATATATATATATATATATATATATATATATATATATATATATATATATATATATATATATATATATATATATATATGCTCACTTTTAACCCACTCATTCAAATTTGCTAAAACTGCCCAGCTAATACCAAACAACAAAATATTTATAATTGAGCTTAGCTATTATAGATGTAGAAGTATAAAAAAAGTGTTCAATGTGCCTTTTTGTATTTTTGATTCAACACCGGCTCATCTTAAAAACAAACATCAGCATCAGAGGGCATTTTCATCCAATCGACCTGCAAATTTTGTCAAACCTTTCCTTTTTTTTTCTTTCTATGTACCAAATATTGTATGCTACAATGTACCTAATTTTTGTATTTAAGGAAAATATATGTGAACATTGAAGAACTGTAGTTAGTTCAATGTTAAAGAAGTTCGATGTTCGACTGTGAACCTTAGACATACTGAGAGGTTCGAACTTCGATGCAACATTTTTGCTTGGGTTCGTTTATAGTTCGGTTTGCACACCTCTAATTGTTATGATTTATAATAGAACAAATTTTTATCTTTATGTAAATATAAAGGTAACAACATATAGCATAGTGGTGAAGATTACTGACTGGTAACATATTGTTAATTATTAATTATTTCCAAGTCAAATCATATTTGATAAATATAATAAATCCAAATTAAAAGTCCATTACAATTAACAAAGTGCGTAAACTTGGTTAGTTATAAAAAATACATGGTTGCCTAAGATTTATTAAATTTTTAACATAATATATTATGTACACTAAAAACATAATCATATTTGAATTAAATAAACTGTAAGACACAACGTAAAAACTGAAAATTATATAAAAATGGTTTCTGGTTGCAAGACAACATAAATATTTACAGGACCCTTCTGTAAGAGCATACAAAAAGTAAACTTTTTTATTGCCTTTTATTATAAACAGTAAATTATATACATCTATATAAAACATTTATGATATAACTTCAAACTCTTCTTCTTCAGCATCAGGCTAGGCAAGTGCGTGTATATTGCAAACAAAATTTCAACAAAATCAAAATTATATTCAACATAATATAAATCTTTGAAATTTAACACTAACCATACAGAGGGACCAGGTGTTCCCTCAAGCCATCAACTGCTTGGCTCACCTTGGATAAGATCTGAACAACCTTGTCACTTTGCTCGGTTTCTGTTTGTGCTTGCTCTGAAATTGAAAAAAATGTTGCATGAGAATATTGAATTTACCACATATTTCTTAATTTTGTAATAAATTGTGCAATATCAGCGGATTTTCATAAAGACAATTTCGCTATTCAAGAGGTAACAACGTAATATATTTCTTTTATATGTAGATCATGGTTTGTGAAGCTTCTAGGCCAACTAGAGACTTCCGGTATTTTTTCACCACACTGGTTACTTTACAAATATATCTACCTGCTGGCTCTTGTTCCTACAACTTCAATTTTTGCATACTTCTCTTCACTTATAGTACATTATAACAAAACTGATGAAAATTCGCTACTATAGCGCACTTGCTCCGTTCAGACTTTTTTTTTATACAAGCAGAAGTGAAATTGAATAGGTAAACCTAACATTTTGAAGAACATCCATGTTAAGAAAATTAAGAGTCATTTCTTGTAACACATTATTTTTTGATAAAGAAATCACAACTGCAAGAGTAAAACTCGATAGGCTACCTAATATTATATATATAACTTGAAAAACAAGACATTTTTATTACAAATGAAAATAATGGGGTTATAGTTTCCCACATTTATTTAAAACTACTTATATTTTGATTCTAATTAACAAATTTTACAACTGACTTACCCATTTTAAAATCTGAAGTAAAGAGCCAGGTCACAGTTCAAATAATACAACTTGTCTTTCTGTTGCTTCGCTGTTCCCTTGTTTTTTGAAAAACGAAGTGTACCTACTTAGGTTAGAAATACAGAAACGTGTAGCACATTCTGACATTCTGAGACTTTAATACATTAACCGCACACCGCACATATTTGCTCTGCGCATGCTGCGAAGCCGTTTTGTTGTGTGAATTTCACACAGCGTTGCCACTTCCTATTCCAGAATGAATAATTAGATGAGTGAAAATAATTAAATCAAATAAATATTCAGTTTACAGTTTACACACACAGATGATTGTATTACTTACTTTTTTTAACATCGGTCTAGTCCACGACAATGGTCAAGTAGGGGTACGGATCTTTAACGTGTCCGTGCGATGTTGGGCACGTTAAAGATCCATACCCTTCTTATAGAAGGGCCGAGGTTTGCCAACATTTACAGGGTAGTAAGGTGAAACTGCTCCCTGGCGTCGGAGATTGGCCATAGTTGCGGGAATAGACCGACGTTAAAAATTGTCATACAGTCAATAAAAATTAATATTGCGAAAAGAAAACTAATAAAGATATGTAAGGACAGAACTGCGGACATGGATATAAAGCTGGATGGCCAACAACTTGACGAAATAAAAATATTTATGTACCTTGAAAGTATTATTACTGTTGATGATACAATGAGAACTGGCAAGAAGGATCTCGATGGCAAAGTAACCATTTAATAAACAAAAAGCCTTGTTTTCACACTGATAAACATTTTAATTTGGACCTGATGTAAATGTTCATCAATTCATATGTATTTGAAATGTAGACATGGAATATGTCAGAAATGTTAATAAGTATGCTATGTGGAAGAGGATGGAGAATAAAATGCTTAATGAAAGAGGAAAAGCTTTATTGAACATAACACTGCAACATAATAACTTTCGGATAACATTATTTGAAAGACACATACTTGTGAAAGGGGAAAAGTTCCATTCTCTTTGTAACCTGCTGGTCAAAGTACAACTTTACTTCACATGCATTACAACATTTCAGTAGCAGATTATCATTAGGTCTTTGTGAGTGAAACGATCGTTTCGGCTTTAAAAATGTGTTGCGGTGGTTTTGGTTCTCCGAGTGTACTTATCAGTGCTCATCACATGTTCCAATCTTCACTTAGTTTATCCTATATTCATGAGGATTGTGTATATGAGCAGAAGCTTTAGTTTATTAGTGAATTTTCTTTTAAAAAAATTCACTAATGAGGAGATCCCGACTTTTAGATTGTATCACACCGATAACTCAAAAAATAATGGGCCAATTTTGATCAAATTCCATATGTACCTTCCTTTTGCGAGTGGCTTGCTTAGGTTCGTTAGCCAAGAAAATCGGCAAAAGGCAAAAAAGTTATAGGCATTTAAAGGAAAAAAATGGGGTTTTCTTCAAAACGTCAAAGTCGCGATTTGAAACGACAAAATTGGCAACATTTAAGCAAACAAGCTAAAAGAAATACGGTTTATGTAAAGAAAATGTCGCAAAGAGAGGGTTCTGCAAACCCTTAATTTTTTGCTTCAACCGTCATTGTCCTTCATTTTACATAAATGTTTACAGAATATTCATTTCAAATAGAGACTTTCTCTGATGCATTGGCAGTGGCTTTAGTTAAGCTTATGGTTTATCGATCTATAATTTTTAGCTAATTTTCGTGGAAAAAATTCGTTAATAAGGAGACCGCGACTTTTGAATTTTAAAAAGATTTTTTCAAATTAGTGCAAGCTAGGCGTCCTAGAATCCATATCCGGGTTTAGTTTCAGTTTTTATCTGTTTACATATATGCAGGATGGCGCATTTCTACGGTAAAGCTCAATTATATAATTGCTATTATACCTACAAGATACGAGAAAAAATTGTATACGTTAATTATAAGAGTGTCTTGAGGTGCATCTTATACAATTATTTTGACAATCACGGGATGACACATAAGTCGTTCATGATACCTATAATTTTTCTTCCGAACATATCCCTTATATTATTGCATTTTTGTCTTTTTTATCGAAATATGATGCATGTTTGTAAGAAAAATGCCTGGACGCAGCCAGTGCCTTATGCCTCTTGAATGCAAGCAGGCATCAATTTGGTTACCGGTGTAACCTATATAGTAGAAACAATGTACCATATTTTATCAAAATAACTTACTGCCTGAAAATGTACAAAAATTTTTTGAAAATAAACTTAAATGTGTTCAAGAAAACTTGTTTCCTAGCCAACGAACCTTAGGTTAATAGCAAATTGAGTTATTGAAATTTGAAGCATTTAATGAAAATTCGCTACCAAAACGCACTTACTGCGTTCCCATTTTTTTGTGCATGGAACAGTGTATGAGTCACTAAAACTAGTACGGTATGCTATGCTCTACGTTTGACTTGAACCATTTCCTTATACCCAAATTTGAATGTTTATCTGCCAGAAAAGTAGGTATGTTGTCTACCTATTGAATGTTGGGATTCTCCTCAGATTTGCTAAATTTATCATCATCCGTAATAATACTTTCAAAGTACATGAACGTTTTACTTGTTCAAGCTGTTGCATATTTCAGCTTTGTATTCATTTTCGCTGTCCTCTACTTATCTTGTGTACCCTTATTTTCGTCGTATTGATGTTAAGTTTGATATTTTCAAAACAACATCTAGCACACTCAACATCCTTTGTAATTCTTTTTCCGTTTCTAATAATATCGCTATCATGTCATCTGCGTAACATTCAATGTAACCCTTGTCTATTTATTTTGTTATTTATATATAGTTATTTTATCTTTTGAAAAAAACAAAGTTGAAGCCCTGAGCAAATACGAGTTTATATTATAATAAAGCCTGCGTTTTTAAGTTAACCTACCTGCTTATTTATTTCTAAGGGCAAGGGCTGATTTAGAAGAATGTTCGAAATAAAAGCCGAAACATGTATAGAAGGCCATCAAACGATCGTAAATGGCTACCTGCTACCTGCTGTCTTCGACCCTAAATAACTGATCTGTATAACAGTGTAGTCAGAACATAATTAAAATAACTTTGTAATTTTCGGAGGAAAAATTTTTTTCGAATGAAAATTCAAAATTTGAATAACTCAATTTTCTATAAACGTAGAAAGTTGAATTTTAGTACGTACTACGGTCCCTCCCATGGCAAAATATCCATTAAATTTCATTAAAACAGTTTTGTAATTTTCGGAAAATTTTTTTTTCTAAACAAAACTCAACATTTTCCCGGAAATCCCTGCCCGATTTTCCTGGCTAACGATCTCATCCCAGCCATTAATAAAAAAAGGCACTTGCTGTGTTTCATCGAAATTGGTTAATTATTTTTTGAGCAATCAGATGGATACATACACATACACACACACACACACACACACACACACACACACACACACATATATATATATATATATATATATATATATATATATATATATATATATATATATATATATATATATATATATATATATATATATATATATATATATATATATATATATATATATATATATATATATATATATATATATATATATATATATATATATATATATATATATATATATATATATATATATATATATATACATATAAAAATCGAAACAGACCCCGGATATGGGTTCTAAGGGTCCTAGTTCGCACTCATTTGAAAAAAAATTTGTCAAGTCTCACCATCGATACCTCTCTATTAGTGAATTCAATTTAATAAGTTTATTTTAAAACTTAAAAAAAAAGAATATAGGTTATAACTTGAATGCCAACTTTTTATCATGGAAATGTAAAATTATAAAATATTGTTTTAAAAAGCATATTATTGTTGGAAACTGGGATGCGGTTAAACAAAGAGAAAACCGAAGATTTTTCTTACCGTTAACTTTGAACACGCACTTCATGACTTTTCTTTATAGGTTAATGAATAGAGATAGGTACTGTAAATAATTCGTCGTAGAATACTAAAAATTATGGAAAAGCCATTAGAAAAAAAAACCTAATTGTTTTCATCAATTCTTTATGCCCTTACTTGGTGAAACCGTTCCATACTAAATAAATACGTGGAAACTATTTCTTTGGCTTCACAAATGTTGGTTTTATTTTCTGTAACCGGTTTTGCTGCTTGACATCTTTTGTCTGAGAAAGCTATCAAGCAGCGAAACCGGTTACAAAAAATAAAACTAACATTTGCAAGGCAGCAGAGAAATAGTCTCCACGTCTGTACCTACCTTGTTTATTTGCAATTTTAGCTGATTTATATATATATATATATATATATATATATATATATATATATATATATATATATATATATATATATATATATATATATATATAATGTGTGTGTATTAGTGTCACGACGATAACTCGAAAAATAAACAAATAAAGGCTTTTAATATAGTCGGTAAGTCTTTAGAAGGTGGTTTGGCTCATTATTTCAAAGCCCCTGCATTACAATTTTGAAAAAAATTCCTAAAATGAATGAGAACTACCCCGTTCCCATAAAACCTGTATGCGGGTTCACTTTCAAACTTTATACGGAAAGGTTTCCGTGGTCATTAGTGTGAGATATACTTGGTTCTTGGGTTGAAGTACGTCTATAATTTACGAAAACTCGACGTTCTGGCTCCTGTTTTGGAGCCATTTTCAAGAAGTTAAGAAAATATGAAATGTAAGGTCTCCCTTATACTGTGCTGATACCTAAGAGACGATCACTGGCGGGATTTGGGGGTAGGCAGATTGAGGCCTCGTAATCGAGCTACAACTAAACCTACCCTTAGCCACCGCTTTAAGGAGTAGGCAGATTGCCTTTCATTATATATATATATATATATATATATATATATATATATATATATATATATATATATATATATATATATATATATATATATATATATATATATATATATAAGTTATCCAAATCTGTCGGACAATATTGAACACTATATAGAAGCTTTATTATCCCAGTAGTTATCCGAGTAGTGTGGTAATAATAACGTTTACTATTTATTTCTAAAATCTTCAAAACAATGACCTGACCTGATATTAGTTTTAAAACGTATAACGATTTTGAGAGAAAATAATTGAGAAAGTTACATATTTCGGAAACGGTCCATATATAACATATACGATATTATTGGTCAATTAATAGAGGAAACTTTACAGAGAATAGTAGCAATGGATTAAAAAATGCCGTGTCCTATTTAAAAACTTATGTTAAGCTCGCGACGGACCGCTGGGGCAGGTTGTATATTGATAAATGTTTTCTAAATATGTGCTTTAGGCAGGCGGAAGCATAATCTAATTATATCTATACTATTAGTATAGGGCGCAACGCCGTACTTTATCATTTCGTTGACTTACCGAATCATATATATATATATATATATATATATATATATATATATATATATATATATATATATATATATATATATATATATATATATGTGTGTGTGTGTATGTATGATATTTATGTCTCTGCAGGTATATTATTTGTACAAATTGCTTGAATAAGTTCATTCGCCAGGTAAATGGGACCTCGTTTTTTCGAAAAAATATAAAGCTATTTGAATGAAATTTGGTACATAGGTTTCTAGTATAAAGATTATAATACTATCACCGCAAATTTGATGTTTTTGAGTAAAAGAACAATTAGCTTATTCAAACTTAATTTTTTTACTATAAATTAGCTGCCAGAAGAATACCAAATTTAGTATTTTAAAAACAGCAAAAACTGAAAGACGCTAGGTCATAGACTAGTCACAAAAATCGTTGATAACTTTTACATTTGGCAACATGGCACAAAGTCAGGCTCATAGACCTATCTATTATGTCATTGGTCAGACTAGTGTTTTGGAAGGCGATTTGGCCAATATTAGAAAGTTAAGTAGAATAAGTACAAAGACGCACGAAATTTAAAATTATATTATTCAAGGGCA